>QEPC01013438.1:3421901-3455160 GCA_003113815.1 Sphenodon punctatus | reverse complement strand
TGTGAGTCTGGCGATCTTTAGCTGTGTGTTCACAATGCTGGAAATGGGGTGCTTTTGAGATCCTGAGATGTAACTGTGAGTCTGGTGATTCATGGGCCTTGAAATTCCACCCCAACGCACACGCACACACATGCAGCAGAGGGCAAGAATACTGCTTCAGAAGTCCCTTCTGAAGCAGGGATTAGGGTCCCTCCAACATACATGCAGCAAGTCCCTTCTTTCTGAAGCAGTGTTCTTAACCTCTACTGCGTGCGTGTGTGTCTTTGCTAAAACTGCTTGTAAGTGAGGTTTAAGGTTGTCTGCCTGCTTTTAAACCTGGCAGAGGAGGTGATTATAACCTGCCTAACCTAACTGAAATTGTTTGATTAAGTAATGTAATGTTCATCCAACATTAACCCTTGGAACTCCTTGCTGCTGGGTTATGCCGCCCACCGTTGCCCTGGCTTCGCCCACCATTGCCGGGGGTACCTGACTTAAAGTCCCCAGGCATCCCGGGTGGTGACAGCGGAAAGGGCGTTCTTGGTGGCCTCTAGGGCTGATGCAGCAGCAGCTGTTACCACGCTGCGATTCCATTCCTCCATTTCGGAATTGCCCGTGCTACACCGTGGCTTTTCTGCGGACATTCCGCTAATTCCACCGGCATTCTGCAAATTGCGGAAATTGTCGGAAAACCGCTGTTCCACTATTTTGTGGCACTGGCGGAATGGCGGAAGTAGTGAAAATGTAATGTTTCCGCTATTTTGCAAAGCCTGTGGAAGTAGCGGAATGAAATTAGAGGAACTGCAGAAGTAGCAGAATGAAAGCCTCTGCCACGCCGTACCACTAATTGCGGAAATGCTGTTTCCGGTGGAAATAACTACCGCTGTGACATTCCGCTACAGCCCTAGTGGCTGAACCTCAGCTGTGGAACTCCCTCCCTTCCGATGGAGACCCGTCTGTCCCCAGACCTCCCCTCTTTCCAAAGATATTGTAAGACTGGTTGTTCTGCCAGGCCTTTGGGGAGGGTGATTGGGGGGAGGGTTTTGTTTTGCCTTTTAGCCTTCTGTTTTTGGTATTTTAATATTTTAAATGTTTGTAGTATTTTTAAAGGATTTTATATTTTTTTCACTATTTCTGTTGTTCGCTGCCCCGAGCTGCCAGTGTGCAGGAGGGTGTGGGATATAAATTCCTGTAATAAATAAATAAATTACTTCATGGATAAGATCGCTTGGATTCACCATGATTTCGGTGCTGCGGTGCTGCCCCATCTGGTCTGGTTTCATGGGATCTGTTTCAGGAGGTGACGCCAACTGAGGCAAAGGATGTTCTGGGGCCTGTTAGGGCCACCTGTTGTGAACTGGATTCATGCCCGTCCTGGTTGGTGAAAGCCTCCAGGGAGACACTAGGGCTGCTGCTGGTGGGGGTGATCAATGCCTCCTTTTGGGAGAGCAGAGTGCCAGAATGTTTGAATGAGGCGGTGGTGCGGCCTCTGCTCAAGAAACCATCACTTGACATATCGCCCAGTCTCTAACCTTCCCTTTTTAGGGAAGTTTATTGAGTGGATGGTGGCCCAGCAGCTCTAGGTGCACCTCAATAGCCGCAGCTTTCTACATCCCTCCCAGTCTGGCTTCTGCCCAGGGTATGGTACGGAGACTGCGCTTGTGACCTTGGTTGATGACCTGCGCCAGGAGATGAACCAGGGACATTCAACTTCACTGGTTTTATGACCTACTCCAGGAGCACATTACACCAGTGCTCTGTCTTCTGCTCTGGCTTCCTATTTTTTTCCAGGATCAATTCATGGTGTTGGTTCTTGCCTTTAAAGCCCTAAATGGCCTGGGTCCAACCTATCTGTGGGATCGCCTCACTCCCCAGGTCCTGGATCGACCCCTGTGGTCTGCTGGGGGCACCTTCCTGGAGGTCCCCCGAGTTAATTGGAGGGCCACTATGAAGAGAGCGTTCTTGGTGGCTGCACCCCGGCTGCGAAACTCGTTCCTGGTGGAGGCTCGCCTGGACACGGACCTGTTGACTTTTCATCGCTTGTGTAAGACCTGGCTGTTCTGCCAGGCCTTCTGTGGAGGGGACAGGTGAGGGTGTTTATGCGGGGGGTGGGGGAGGGAGTTATGGAAGGGTTTGTGTCTTGTTATATTTTTAAGTTGGGTGGGAATGTCATTTTATATTTATTTGATTTGATTGTGATTATGTTGTTTTTACTTATATGATTTTATTGTAAACTGCCCCAAGCTGCCTGTGGTGGAGTTGGGCGGAGTATTAAATTGTTAAAATAAATAAATAAATAAAGAGTGAAGCTATTTCTAATAAATTGACTTTGGTGTGAGTTTTAAAATGCAACGTTAGTGGTTGTAACTTGTTTGGGTTTCTGTAATGTTGTGTACACTCCTGCAAAACCTGCTAAGGACTTGGAGATCTAGTACTTTTATACTCTTAGCTGTATTGTCCCCTGTTTTTAATTAGTGGAGCCATATGTTTTGTATTACTCTGCTTTTAAGAATAACAATCACTTCCATATTCCCATCAAGCTCAAAAAGATTATCTGCCTAATTTATTTGCAAGGTCCTTTCCTTTCATTCTATGTCCCTATAAAGTAATACTGCTGTTTATCTATTGCTCTTGTACGAAGCTCTTTTTTTTCCATAGAAGGAAAACATGGAGAAATTTCAAGGCTATTTAACATAATTTTAATTATCTCTGCTTGTTAAAGTGAAGGAAATCACTGTTAAATGCTTGCAATGTACTAAGCCATAAAATGAACCCCGTTTACCAAATATGAAGTTGCAATGTTTTCTCGCTTTCAAACAAGCATATTCCAACTACTGAGATACTGTCAGCCTCATTCCACTGATTTTTCAATAAGTTACTGTTACTCAGTTTGGTTTTACCTCCACTGAGGTCAAGGGAGTTATGTCTGGATCTGCAAAATAAAAAGCCAATTTTGAAAGTTTTAGATATTAAATAAATCATGTCTTTATTACAATCATGATTTATTTAAGTAGATGCATGTGGATATTGTATACACTATTATAATATACAGAAGATATTGGGTGAAAACAGACATGACGCTAATACCCTCCGCCGAAAATTCAGGTGGTGGGGGGTTGTCTCGCCCCATGGGGTGCTCCATATCGTGCTCGGCATTTGAGCGCTTCAGCTCCCTGGTGGCATGGATCGTGCGTCGTGAGGCAAGTGGGGGAGGTATTACTAAATACCTCGATGACTTCCTCTTCATCGGCCATTCTGGTGGGCCTGAATGCAGGGAATTGGTTGCCTTATTTGAACGCATAACTGCACATTTGGGTATCCCCTTAGCTCCAGAAAAGACTGAGGGCCCGTCCACGGTGCTTACTTATTTAGGGATTGAGCTCGACTCGACCCTTGGTGTTTCACGTTTGCCCAATGAGAAGGTAATAGCACTGAGGCAGAAGATTGGGCTATGCATGTCAGCAAGCAAGGTTACCGTTAGACAGCTTCAGTCTCTCATCGGGAGCTTAAACTTCGCATGCAGGGTGGTGGCACCAGGTAGGGCATTCCTGTCCCGGCTGTACGGAAGGTTAGCCGGGGACTTAGCACCTCATTATCACATCAGGGTGACCAAAGAAATTAAGAAGGATTTGAAGGTTTGGCTAACATTTCTGGAGCAGTACAATGGGGTATCGGTGTGGAGAACACAGGTTATGTTGGATGCCGACCTGCAGGTTCATTCCGATGCCTCTGGTGCATGCGGATTTGGAATTTTTTTCCAACAGCAGTGGTGTTCAGCCGCCTGGCCAGTTGAGTGGACCCAGGCTGGCATCACCAGGGATCTTACATTCCTTGAATTGTTCCCCATTGTGCTCGCTGTCAGATTATGGTACAGTAAATTGGCCAATAAAGTAGTGCTCTTCTGGTGTGATAATCAGGCAGTGGTGCAAATAATTAATTCTTTGACATCCCGGTCACAGAGGGTCATGGGTTTGGTGAGGCATTTGGTGCTGCTGTGCCTTCAGCACAACATTCTATTCCGAGCGAGGCACGTTCCTGGACTCGAGAATGAGATTGCAGATGCTCTCTCTCATTTCCAGATGGAGCGTTTCCGCGTGCTCGCTCCGGAGGCCAGCGAGAACCCAGAACCCATGCCGTCCGACCTGTGGAGCCTTGGATACTGGAGTTAAGTTCCTCGGTTCAGGCCTCTTTGGCTGGACGCACCAGGGCTGCGTACCAGGCAGCCTTCCAGGCCTTCCAGTCATTCCGGTCCAAGCGGGGATGGGGCATGGGGTTCCCCATCCCCGAGGCTGAAGTATTGCAGTTCGCCATGTCATTAAGGAGCGACGGGCTTGCTGCTAGCACTATATCAGGAAAGTTGGCTGCCCTGGGGTTCATGAGTCAAATGGCTGGTCACCCGCCCCCGGGCGGAGGATTCTTGACACGTAAGCTGCTGGAGTCTTGGGCACGGCAAAGCCCAGTGCCTGGCCACACCAGGTTACCCATTACCCCTCCCCTACTGGTCAGAATAGTTAACACGTTGATGTTGGTGTGTTTTAACAGTTATGAAGAAACTTTATTTGCCACACTGTTTAAAGTGGCATTTTTGGGGGCCTTTAGAGTAAGCGAGATGGTAGCTGAGTCAGCTCGGGATAGGTCAGGGAGGGCAATAGGGTATCGAGATATACAGTTGGACAGTAAGCAGGTAAAAATTCGATTAAGATTATCTAAGACTGACCAGCGAAGAAAAGGGAAGACGATTACGCTGGCCCAGGCTGGTGACCCTGCTCTGTGCCCGGTTTTGGCAGTCCAAGCTTATTTGGCCATTCGCCCCCCAGTGGGGGAACCCCTCTTTTGCCATTTTAATGGCAAGCCTGTTACTAGATACCAATTCATGTCCGTCCTGCGGGCGGCACTAAGAAAACTGGGCGTCCCGCCTCAGGATTATGGTTCTCATTCTTTCCGCATTGGTGCAGCCACATTTGCGGCACAAATGGGGATGTCAGGTACCGACATTCAAGCCATTGGCCGTTGGCGTTCGGCAGCATACCGCGCTTATGTGCGTTGAATGACATAGTATGCCCAATTAACCATGCCATCTCCTTTCCATTGACAGATCGTGCTGTGTACAAACGGGCTAGAATTTGGATATGCGGGCACAGTCTGGTACGCTGGGCAGCGAAGGCGGCAAGAGAATCACCAGTTGGAGGCCAGATGGGGCTCTCTGAACGGGGAGTAATCAACTGGTATGGGAGGAGTGGCATGAGATGGCGCCAACTGCTGCCGATGCTCAGGGAACTGGGAAAATGGCAAACACCAGATGTAGTGGTGGTTCATCTTGGGGAGAATGACTTGCCAGGACTCAAAGGGGTACAATTGATACGGGCTATTAAGAACGATTTGTGGGAGATTCAGCGATATTTTCAGGGAGTTAGGATAATTTGGACAGAGTTAGTGACCAGATTGCGGTGGGGGGAGGGTGAATTTACCAAAAGAATAGATAAGACACGTAAGACAATTAATAGGGAGATTAGGAAATGGTTAGCTTCAATTGGATTTGGGACAATTACTCACACACAAATTACATATAGGGAAGTGGGTTACTTTAGGGCAGATGGGGTACATTTGTCCCCAACTGGCAATGCTATTTATCTCGAAGCTCTTAAGGCAGGTATAGAATTAGTTTTGCGATAGGTGTGGGGGCCTGGATCCGCCGGAGTCTCGTGGGACCCAGGGTGGCGGGGGTCCAGTATCGTTTAAAATAGGATAAGAAAATTAGGAGTCATCTCCTTAAGGGATGGGGAAGCCACGCGTACCGCGGTGCAGGGTATGGCACGCGGGGGTGTTGGTTTCCCTGGGAGAAGGGTGTCAGGGAAAGTGGCAGGGCATTGTAAGGCCTCCCACTGACAGGCACCTCAATCCTTACTCATGTCCGGACGGACAATGTCCCCTTTGGCCGCGCCCTCAGCGCTGGACGAAGGGGAGACGTGTTTTATTGTTGAAGAGGCTGGTGAAGGTATTTCACAGCCCCTTCTGTTGAAGTTGATGGTTATGGTTGATACTGGACCCGTAATCGCAATAGGCGATGTCACCCCCTCACCTATTCGGCTGTTTGTAATTGGATAATAAAGGGTGCGGCCATGTAAATCCAACCTTGTGTCCTGTCTTGTTTGAGGGGGTGGGAACTGGTGCGACGACAACCACCCTTTAACCACCGTTGGTGGTTATTTATGCATGTTGCAGGGCTGCATAGGGCACCAATACAGCCCTGCAACATTCATAAATAACCACCAAGGGTGGTTAGCGTCATGTCTGTTTTCACCCATTGTTATGCCCAGCAGTGATAATTTTTGGATAATGAAAGTAGCCTCAAATCTTATAATTGCAAATCTACAAATAAATACATGTAACCAGCATTGGGTTGCCCATTAAAAGAAATTAGGGGCCCTGGATACATCCTGGTAGGTGGAGGCTTCTTGCCTCAGTTTCCCCCATCATATGTTCTGAAATCAGCTTCTTGAAACCATACTTAGGGCCAGTGCTACCATATAGGCAGGGTGGCAAGTTGAAGGGGGTAGTCAAAACTGCAGCCACCCCCAACACCAGTGGGGCAGCTGGTTCAAGAGTCAGGGGTCCTGGGGCCACCAGTCCTTCGGTGCCTGACATGCATGAGGGTTGTGAGCATGATGTGTGTGGGGTGCACACACAATACAAGAACAGTGTGCACCACATGCAGGGAGGACAGCAAAAATTCTTGTGCCGGCCCTGATCATACGAGTTCTTTGGGTGCTTTGCCATGATACTTCCCATGCACGATCTGCCTCTGGGAAAGAATCCAGGAGGCAAAGCATGTGTGGGGTTTTTAATGTGGGACTGAGCCCCTCTCCCCCCTCGTGCATTTTTGCTGGTGATCCTGAAGGGGATGGCAGTGCTGGATTTCCCTACTCTGCAGAATCGCTGACAAAAACGCGTGGTGGGTGGTCCCATGTTACAAACCCTACTCATACTTAGCCTCCCGTATTCTTTCCCAGAGGCAAATCATGCACAGGATGCATAATGGAAAAGTGCCCTTTGTTTAGACATGTTACTTGCAATTATTATTTTAATCATCATATTGGAATGTATATTGAGAGTGATTCTTGTGGTTTTTAGGAGGCCCCTTAGCTTTGGGGCTGTGGTACGATTGTACCTGCAATCCCCCTCTTGCCAGGCCTGTCCATCACCAGAGCGGTAGGAAGTTTTAGGGACATTCCCAGGATTGGTTCTCTTCTCAGGAGAAAGGACCACATTTTATGGTGCTATATAGAAATCAGTATATTTACATTTTTACACTGCATCTGCTACAGATAAGTATTCTTTAGACAGACACAATCAGTTCAGGTATTCAAGTGTTTTCACCAAATGTCTGTATTTGAATTTGCACACTTTGTGTAGTTCACTGAATTTTTGTTTATTATCCATCTCTCACATTTGGGACCAACACAACAACCACCTTCTCTCTCGGATGGAGCGGTGGGATTCACAAAATCACCTCAGAACTATACTGCATGATCCAGAAAAGGGGCGAGTGCAGCACCTACAGTATTTAAAGTAGTGAGCAATACTGCAAAAAGGTTTGGGCAATGATTAATACTATAGTATAGAGATTCATATATGTAAAGACCAGATGGAAGCCTAAATGTCATCTACCCAGACCTTAAAAGGTCACCCACTAATTTCTGCATGAAAACTTGCAGCATGGAGCCACTGGATAAACTCCCAGCCTTCACTCACATTTAACTTGGGAAGCCCAGTCAAGCCATCTCTCTCTCTCTCTCTCTCTCTCTCTCTGTTGTTCTCCTGTAGCTGGGGACTTGTTTTCTACCCAAGCTCTGGTCATCTGACTTTCAATTGCCAACACCTGGGGCTGTTATGCCTAACTGGGCAGGTTGCTAGCTAGCAATGGACCTGATCCCCACTAGGACTTACCCACATCAAGGCCATAAAACTGTGCTTCTTGTGTCATTGTCCCCATTCTGGCTGTTGGAAGGAAATTTTACCAAAGGAATGGAAACAGATCTATAATTGCCCCTTGAGACTATTGGCAGATGTTGCATGTTAGGGTGGCCCACATACCCAGTCAAAAGTGTCACCATGATTGAATGACTAAAGAACCTTTACCCAAAGCAAGGTTCTACTTCAGTGCCTTTTGCAACACAATATAGTGACTGAGCATCCAAGTGGCAGATGAAATTTAATGTGGACAAGTGCAAAGTGATGCACAAAGGGAAATGCTGGGTTCTAAATTAGGAGTTACTCAGGAAAAGGATTTTGGAGCCATTGTGGACAATACATTGAAATCCACAGCTCAGCGTGTGGCGATGGTCAAAAAAGCAAACTGAATGATGGGAATCATTCAGAAAGGGATAGAGAATAAAACTAAAACTATTGTAATGCCTCTATATAGATCTATGATGCAACCACAGCTGAAGTATTGTGTGCAGTTCTGATCACTTCATCTCAAAAAAAGACATAGTAGAACTAGAAAAGGTACAGAGAAGGGCAACAAAAATGATCAGAGGTATGGAATGGCTCCTCTATGAAGAAAGGCGCGATAAGTTAGGGCTCTTCAGCTTGGAGAAGAAACGACAGAGGAGATATGATAGAAGTTTATAAAATCGTGAGTGGTGTGGAACACGTAAGTAGGGAGTGTTGTTTTTTTACCCTCTCTAAGGGTACTAGAACAAGGGGACACTCCATGAAATTAACCGGCAGGAAATTTAAAACAAATAAGAGAGAGTATTTTTTCACTCAGCACACAATTCACTTGTGGAACTTACTGCCAGAGACAGTGGTCACGGCTGGTAGTGTAACTAGTTTTAAAAAGGGATTGGATAGTTCTTGGAGGATAGGTCCATTAATGGCTATTAGTCAAGTAGGTTTTGGGAACGTAACCTCTTTCTGTTGGGAACTGGAACAACAAGGAATGGGTTGCCCATTGTAACCTGTCAGGTACGTCTACCAAGAGAAAGAGATCGGCCACTGTTGGAGAAAGGATGCTGGGCTTGATGGAACATTGGTGCGACCTGCTATGGCACTACTTATGTTCTTCCAATACTCCATGGTGACATGTTGGGGCTGTGTCTTATTACTGGCTGCAATATAAAGAACTGAGACCTCAGTGAACATTTTGCTGACAAATTCAGATGAATAAACATTATTTTGCTTATGAGAATGTGGAAAAAGAACACAGAGAGCCTAGATTGCTAAGATATGCATGCAGATTCAGACTTTGATGGGTTATTGCTTTGTTGATGAGATTAAGAGAATGTTGTGGGTAATTTCAGACATGCTGGGCCTTCAGGTCCAACACGCTGAAACCTGGACTGGGATCTGTTCCGGATCCTGGTCCATGATCAGGCCAGCTGTCCTTTAGACGTGCCAGCCTGATCACTGTGGGGAATTGGGGAGGGGGCAGGACTGTGCAGCGTGACGTGCGGCCGCTCAGCCCCGCCCCCCCCCCACACTCCCATGGCCGGCTGCCCTAGGGAGACGGGCAGCAGTCAATGGGGCTGCTGCGTCCCTGATCCCATCCTGTGGTTGGAACCTAATTCCGGGACGGGGCTGGGTAACAGTCATTACCCACGGCCATTCCCAGACCATCCCAGATCATGGTCAAACTAACCATGGATTTGGAGGTGAGGCCGGCCGAAAATACCCTGTGAAAGCATTTTGGCTAATGACAAATGAAAGATTTGCAAAGACTTACATCAAGAAAGGCATGAAGAGTGGGGATAGGGGAAGCATAACCTTTGATCCCTTTGAGTTTTCTATTTGGACAACTCTATTTGATACCAACACTTTGGTATGCCTTATGCAAATATCAGATTGGAAAAGTGGCCACTGAACGCTAACTTACCATTTTGCAACCAGACTGGGAGGGCATTATAACAGAGTGGAATGTTACATGTGTCGAGGAATCTTTGTTAATAAAGTTCTTCAGCTTCTGTTTAATTAAATTCTTTATCTCCTGAGCAATAAAATGATAATTGAGTCTCCTGATTACTATTCCAGATCTTTAACTGCGACTTCAACTAATCAGATATGTTATGTTCAACTACCTACCTTAAATGTGCCAAAAACCCCTTTGAAACCATTCAAGTCCCTTGGTGCTCAATGTGTGGATTATCAGATATGCGTTGTCCTACTTTCACTTTCTTTGAGCATCCGTTGACATTACAGAGGGTTGCATGCTATGCCCAGGAGCATCCCAGAGACTGTTTTCCAGTTTAAGATTACTTGGCAGGAAATACAATGGCATTCTCAAAACTCCTGCTTCCAAAGGGCACTGGTTGCTGGAAAGATACTCTCAGGCATTATCATCTTTGGGGTGGGAGGTGGAGGAATTGGAGACAGAATACAGAGGAAATATTTTTTCTATTCTACCTAGATATAATAATCATTTGAATAATAAGCACAGTGTTCACTATTAGAAAGTCAGTATCTACCAACCAAGTTGGGAATGTAAGACCTACTTATCTGACCAGGCTTTCAGTAGACAGGGGTAGGGTTGGGACAGGGGTGGGAGTGGTTTTAATTGGGGGTTTATATTGCTTGCCACTTTCACTGCTTTTTCTAATTTTGTAATACTTTAATGCTGTGAGTTGCCCTGAGAGTTCAAGAGAGGGCAGGGTACATACAGCAATAAATAAGGAAATAAATAAACAGGCTTGTAGTTTGTTTCACATACTGAGAACAAGAGTTTAGCTAACATAGGGACAGGTCGTGCAGTCGTACCAAATGCCAAGAGTCCAGGGGCCCACAGTCCCTGGGGCAGCTGAGTCCCCTGTTGCTGTGAAGGACATGATGGGAGCTCCATTTCATCTTATGTACCAGGAGGATCCATTCCACCCTAGCTACAGCCCTGACTGAGAGATAAAATGATGGCGACAGAGTCAACAATATAATGACATAGGCACTCAGTACCATTGTGAACAACTGAAGAAGAGGAATTTGAAAAAAACAGGCTAAGGTTTCAAAAGTAATATCCGTAATGTCAAACTTTTGCTGTTTTTACACGAGATGGGCCCACTCATGCTCACACAGATCTGCTGCGTAGGCATGAGTGGGTGCCACCTGTGTGACTGCTGCAGCGGGTGGGTGTGCGTGTGTGCATGTGCACTCCCACGAAACACGCATGCACACCCACCTCCACCCATCGCCCACTCACGGAGCAATTGACCAAAACGGTGATTACTCCATGAGTGGGGATGCATGGAAATGTGGCGAGGGGGGATTAGCACTGTTCACCCATGTACCAGCACCACCCCGCACTGCCCCAATCACCTCCACCTGCATCAGCAGCCCATTTAAAAAGGGCCTATCTCTTGCTATCTGGATGCTTCTCATCTATCTCAGGTTATTAATTAGGTCTGGGTACACTGGTCAAACATTCTGCTTGGTCAGTTCTTTGGTAACAAGTAAAAACTTCTTCCAAACGTTCTGTAGACTAATTGCAGTATCAGTATGCCCCAAAGTAGCCCTGTTACTGTTGATTATTAGTTTTACGTGAGATGAAATTATACACCCTTCAGCTACATCTAAGGTATGCCATTCATGATTTTTTGGCTCTCCTTTCCCTGGAAAGAAGCCAAATTTTCTATTTTCTATATATTAATTATTATTAATTAGTAGCAGTAGTAGTAGTACCACATCCAAAGGTGTGCTGTTATTTATTTATTTCTTTGAATTTCTGCGCAGCCCTTCCCATAGGCTTAGGGAGACTCGCAACTTGTTATGCAATTATGCAAGCAAGAATGGTGAAAGATCCCCACCTGGCAGATTTTATTATTCTTATCATAAGCGTTTATATATAGCGCCAGCGATGTACCTGGTGCTTTACAGAGAACAAAATAGACACAGTCCCTGCCCGAGAGCTTACAATCTAAAGACAAGGGGAGGGGAGACTGGGGAGGGGGAACAGAGGGAGAGACAAGGGATGCAACATTCATGAAGATGCGAGAACTCAGCTACATGTTCTTGGTTTGGTTACAGTAAATAAGAGTTTGCAGATGACAGGTCAGGGATAATCCTTGGTGGGGATGATTAGCAGGAGTTAGGAAAGGCAGAGAGGAAGAGGTGGGTTTTGAGGAGGGACTTGAAGGTGTGGAGGGTGGGGGCAAGGCGGACGAGGGCAGGGAGGGAGTTCCAGGCATGCGGGGCAGCAAGGGAGAAGGGATGAAGGTGGTTGGCAGAGCAGGGGAGGCGTGGGAGGGTGAGGGAGGGGATGGAAGAGGAGCAGAGTACTCGAACAGGGGTTTGGAGGGAGATCAGAGCAGAGAGGTAGGGGGGAGTGAGGTTATGAAGGGCTTTGTAGGTGAAGATGAGGAGCTTGTGCAGAATATGTTCAGGAAGGGGAAGCCAGTGGAGGAAGGAGAGGAGAGGCTGCACATGGTCAAAGCGATGCCCTAGGTGGATGATCCTGGCAGCGGAGTTTTGAACAGAAATGAGGGAAGCAAGGTGACAGCAGGGAAGGCCAGTGAGGAGGAGGTTACAATAGTCAAGGCATGAGATGACTAGGGCGTGGATGAGAGTTTTGTCAGAGGAGACAGACAGAAAAGGGTGGATCTTAGCAATGTTGTGGAGGGAGAAGCAGCAGGATTTGGCAACGGAGTCAATGTAGGGTTTGAAGGTCAGGTGCGAGTCGAAGATGAAACCCAAGCTATGGGCTTGGGGAAGAGGGAGAATGGAGACCCCATCAATGGCAATTGACAGGGAAGAGGAAGGATTGGGAGGGAAGATAAGGAGTTCCGTTTTCACCATGTTCAGTTTGTGTTGGCGTTGAGACATCCAGGTGGAGATATCAGAAAGACAGTTGGTGAGACGAGCAAGGACAGAGGGGGAGAGGGAAGGAGTGGAGAGATAGAGTTGAGTGTTGTCAACGTACAGGTGGTATTGGAAACCGTGGGAAGCAATGAGTTTGCCTAAGCACTGGATGTAGATATTTTTTATCTTATTTTATTTATTTATTTAAAATTTATATCCCACCCCTCCTGCCCACAGGGCAGCCCAGGGCAGCGAACAACAATCAATAAAACAAAACAAAAATTAAAAACAAAAAAATAAAAACAATTTAAAAATACAATATGCAGGGAAATCACACACCCCCAGCCTTACCCCTCTCCAAAAGCCTGACAGAACAGCCAGGTCTTACATACACGCCAAAATAGCAGGAGAGTGGAAGCCAACCAAACCTCCTCCAAGAGCAAATTCCACAGCACAGGGGCAGCCACCGAAAAAGATCTAACATCGGTGGCCACCCGCCTCGCTGGGGAACCTCCGAAAAGGCTCCCACGGATGACCTCAAGGGTCGCACGGGCACTTGGGAGTGAGGCGGTCCCGCAGATAAGCAGGGCCCAGGCCGTGAAGGGCTTTAAAGGTTAAAACCAGCACCTTGAACCTGGCCCGGTGCTTTATAGGCAGCCAGTGCAGAGCCCGGAGCACTGGTGTCATGTACTCCCTGCAACCCGCCCCCGTAAGGAGATGCACCAGCTGCAGCCTCTGGACCAACTTCTCGAGCAGCCCCACATAGCGCGCGTTGCAATACTCCAGCCTTGAGGTGATGAAGGAATGGATGACAGTGACGAGGTCGGAGTCTGAGAGATACAGCCGAAGCCACCGGACAAGATGTAACTGCTGAAATGAACTCCCCGCCGCAGCCACAACCTGAGATTCTAGGCTGAGCCGCAAATCAAGGAGCACACCCAGACTCCATACTTGAGAGACCATAGGAAGGCGAACCCCTGCAACAAGAGGAGATTCAACCACCCCCAGTTCCCACAAGCCCTTGCCCACCAACGTCACCTCCATCTTGTCAGGATTCAATTGCAGATGGCTTGACCTCATCCAAGCCCCCACAGCTGACAGGTTCTGGAAAAATAAGGAGACTGCATGGCCTGGGTCGATGGAAAGGGAGAGGTGGAGCTGAGTGTCATCAGCATTCTGATGACAGTGAATGCCCTGAAACCCCCTCACAATCTCCCCTAACAGCTGCATATAGATGTTAAACAAGAGGGGGGACAGAATGGAACCCTGCGTGACTCCACATGTAACATCCCGGGGGGGAAGACGTACACTCCCCCAAGACCACCTGGTGAGTTCTCCCAGCCAGGAATCAACAAGACCAGTCCAAGACCGTTCTGCCAATTCAGGCATGGTCCCACAGGTGAGTCACCAACACCTCATGATCAACTGTGTCAAATGCAGCCAAAAGGTCTAGCAGGACCAGTAAGGTCTGACGACCCTGGTACAATGCCAAACGGAGATTGTCAACCAAGGCCATCTCCATACTATACCCAGGCTGAAAACCAGACTGGGAGGGATCAAGGAAACTGGTGCGGTCCAGGTGTTCTTGGAGCTGCCGTGCCACAGCCCATTCAATAACCTTCCCTAAAAAGGGAAGGTTAGAGACTGGCCGATAAATGGGAGGAGCATCAGCGTCAAGAGATGGTTTCTTGAGCAGGGGTCTAACCACAGCCTCCTTTAGGCAGTCAGGGACCCTGGCCTCCCGAAGGAAGGCACTAACCACCCCAGTCAGCAATGGCCGTAACGTCTCCTGGCTACCTTACACCAGCCAGGACGGGCATGGATCTTGCTCGCAAGTAGTGGCACGAATAGATCCCCACGAGGATTCTACATCAGCAGGCGCCACCATCTGAAACTGATCCCACAAAACAGGACAGGACGTGGCTTCCATAGCCCCAAAATGATCCTCTGCAATAACTGTGGTACCGAAATCGTGGCAGATGTGAGTGAACTTATCTACAAAGTATTCAATAAACCAGTCATAGTGGTCAATGGATTGCTCCAGGTCCAAGTGGAGGCAGGCATGACTGACCAAGCCTTTCACCACCCGGAAAAACTCCGCTGGACGTGACTTTGCAGATACAATAAGGGCAGCAAAGAACTGCTTCTTTGCTGCCTGCACCACCACAGCATAGGACTTTAAACTGCTCTTATGATGCGATCAATCATACTGGTTGCGAGTCCAGCACCACCATTGCTCTAACCTCCTGCTCTCCCGCTTCAAACACCGCAGGCCCTCAGTAAACCAAGGGGACCTGCAGGAGACTCGGGAGGGCAGCGGACGCCTGGGAGACACTCTGTCAATGGTCTCAGCCAACAAGGTGTTCCAGAAGGCTACGAGATCATCAACAGAGCGAGCGTCAAGGTCCGGGGGAAACTCCCCCAGAGCATTCCAGAACCGATCTGGTTCCATAAGTCTTCGGGGGCAGACCGATCTAATAGGTCCTGCACCCTGTTGGGGGCTAACGTGCGCCAGGATGCACGCCTTAAGGAGGTAATGGTCAGACCATGACAAAGGCTCTACCCCCTTAATAAAGAAGGCTCTACCCCCCTTAATAGAAAAGAGGAGCGGGCCAAGCACAGAGCCTTGGGTAACCCTGACTGAGGGGCAGGGAGGAGGAGGGGGAGGAGTTAGGAAGAGAAACATTGAAGGAGTGGTCAGAAGGTAGGAGGAGAACCAGTTGAGGACAGAGTCCTGGAATCCCAGGGTGTGAAGCGATTCAAGCAGGAGCGAGTGGTCAACAGTGTTGAAGGCAGCAGAGAGATCAAGGAGGACAAGAATAGAGTAGAGGTGGTTGTATTTAGCCACAAGAAGATCATTGGTGATCTTAGAAAGAGCGGTTTCAGTGGAGTGAAGGAGGTGGAAGCCAGATTGGAGGGGGTCAAGGGAGGAGTTGGTGGAGAGGCGGGTGAGGCAATGGGAGTAGACAGCCCGTTCAAGGAGTTTGGAAGCAAAAGGGAGGAGGGAGACAGGACGGTAATTAAAAGGTTCAGAGGGATCCAGAGTGGACTTTTTGAGGATGGGGGAGACAGTGGCGTGTTTAAAGGCAGAGGGGAAGTAGCCGGTAGAGAGGGAGAGGTTGATGATATGCAGGAG
Organism: Sphenodon punctatus; assembly: GCA_003113815.1. NCBI lineage: Eukaryota > Metazoa > Chordata > Lepidosauria > Sphenodontia > Sphenodontidae > Sphenodon > Sphenodon punctatus. The sequence continues at coordinate 3,439,262 of QEPC01013438.1, read as the reverse complement.
GGGAGGGGCGACAGTGGAAGCAATGGAGGTCAGGAGGTGGGAAGGAATGGGGTCCAGGGGGCACATGGAGGGGTTCGAGGAAGAGAGCAAGGAGGAGATATCCTCAAGGGAGGCAGGAGGGAAAGAGGACCGTAGAGAGGTGGGGGGGGTGGGGAGTGGTAGGGGGAAGAGGACTTGGAAGCAATTTCCAGGCGGATCTTGTCAATCTTAGAGGTGAAAGTTTAACCAGTCTACGAGTGGGAAGAGTGAGTGATTCCGCTTCAATTTCCTTCCCTGCCCCCCAAACCCAGACAAATTGTCTTCAAGGGGACAACTTGAATTGCTTATAAAATTGGGTCCCTTTATCAAATTGTCCTGTAATTTAGTAGAGAGGACAGGGAAAGTATGCCACATATCTTGTAAACAGGATGGAATATAAAACTTTACAGCTGGAAATGTATTTTCAAGTTAATGTCTTATACCATCAGGACCCTTTCTCCAATCTTTTGGAAAATTGGCAGGAGTGTTAAGCTTGTGAAGGGACATAATATTCACGGGTTTCATGCAAATTGGATGGAAGGTAAAGAATTTGTAGTCATGAATGTGTATGGATCTATTCTTAAAATCACAATATTCAATTGCTTCTAAAATCAATTTCCTTTAAATAATATTTTCAAAAATTGGTACACATTGTGCCCTCCATTGGGGGTACAATCTCCCCAAGTCTCATCAGAATTGAATAAGAATCAAAAAGGTTATCGCCAGAAATACATTTGTCAGATTATTCCCTTTATTTTAAAAAAAAAAGTCGTTTTCATTTCTATTTTCATTATTATTTGTCTTTTTCGTTATTGCAATAATGATAACAAAAATGACAATTTTCATTATCGTTATTGAAATAATGAAAATGACATGCACACCCCTTTTTCACACACACACTGCCCTGAGGCAGTTCCTGGATGCATTCTTCATACAAACACTGCCCTGAGGCAGCCTAAAGTAGCCACAGCTGTAGACGTGACAGGTTGCCATGGAAACCAAGTGACCACAGCTGCCTGGAGTAAAGCAATTTACCAAGAGAACTTTTTAAACACAAAAGTTCTGGGAGAAGTTCTATGCAGAAGTTCAAAGATCCAGATGTTTAAGATCTGGGTGAGTGATTTAGACACACAAAGTTCAGGATGTAACAGTCAACATCCAGGAGAAATGTGTGTGTAAAAACACCCATTGTTGTTGCCCTCTTCTGAACTCACACCAATTTGCCAACATAAATTGCCTTCTCAAAACTGAACACAGGATTCCAGGTGCAGAATAGAGCAGAATTATTGATTCCCGTGGCTCGAAAACAATGCTTCTGATAATGAAGCCTAAAATTGCATGAGCCTGTGTAGCCATTACAAAAAGTTAAACCCATTGGCCTTCCTTTCGTATAGATATGAGAAACCGAAAAGTAAGAGCGGTGATGACATGACACTGCACAACACCAGGCATCAGGAACTGCCCGGGAAGCAAAGGCACACTCCAGGGAAGCAGCAGGAGTACAGACTAGTGCAGGGTTGGGGAATTTTAGGTCCAGTGGCCAAACACGGCCTGCAGCTGATTTTTATTTGGTCCCTTTACTGGTCCCTAGATCTAGTTCCTATCCCCAAGCAGTGAAGGACTGAGTTCAGGATAAGGTTTATGTTCACTTGAATAGGGAACAAATTCATGATCTGGACTCTCCTCTTCCTGAGTGAACCCCTTAAGCATCCCCCACCCTCAACTTCTGTGTGGTCCTTGGGGCTTGTACAAATTTTCAAAGTGTCCCTTGGGAGGGAAAAGTTTCCCCACCCTTGGACTAGTGTTTGGTACACAAATTGCTACAGGCTCAGTGCAGATATAGGGTATTTTCAGACGTGACGGGGCCTGTATTGGCCCTGTCACAGAATCACCCTTTGATCCCCCACTAGGGCTGATGCAGTAGCTGTTACCACGCCACGATTCCATTCCGCCATTTCAGAATTGTCCGCACCACACCGCAGCTTTTCTGTGGGCATTCCGCTAATTCTGCCGGCATTCTGCAAATTGCAGAATTGTGGAAAAATTGTGGAAACTGTCAGAAAAGCGCTGTTCCGCTATTTTGTGGTGCTGGTGGAATGGCAGAAGTGGCGAAAATGTCATGTTTCCGCTATTTTGCGAAGCCTGTGGAAGTAGCGAAATGAAATCAGTGGAACTGCGGAAGTAGCGGAACGAAAGCCTCTGCCACACCATACCACTAATTGCGGAAACGCTGTTTCCGGCAGAAATAGCTACCACTGCGACATTCCGCTACAGCCCTATCCCCCACTGGGATCAAACCGGCACATCCAACAGACGTGCCGACTGATCCTGGTGGGGAATCGGGGAGGGGGCGGGGCTGTACAGTGCAACATGTGGGCGCATGGCCCCCCCGCCCCCCCATGCTCCCTCACCGCCTGCCCTCTGGGGAGACAGCCAAATTGGCCATGTCCCGGAATCCCACCACGGATTCCGGGCCATGGTAGCCGTCCAGACGGGACGGGCCCCTTCATCACGGCAGGGAATCACATTCATCATGAGATTGGGATCGATTCCCTGCCATAATTGACGGGTGTGAACATCTGGGGGGGAACTTCCGTTCCCCCCATCAGACGTTACGGTCCCTTGCTCACCATATGGGTATTCAGTGTGGTTGAGCGTGGGATCGTAATGTCTGAAAATACCCATAGATACAGTGCTGATGAACAGCAACTGTCAGGCTGGGTCAGGTCCGTTCAGGTCTGACCTGAGGAAGGAAATGAGGATAAAATTGAACTGAGCTTCCAAGTTTGGGGCTTCCCCCACAAAATTACATGATTTTTTCTTTCTTAATATATGTTAAAATATAATGAGGAAAATAATAATTGCAAATAACGTCTCAGCATGGTCTCCAGAAATTTATTTCAAAACTAATAGTGCGAGGATAGGAGACAGGGGAGTCCCAGTTACCAGGATGTATTGGGGCCCCAAATTTCTCTCAGTGGGTCTGACCAGGTTCCTGCTGCTAGCACCAGGAGCGCTAAGGTCAGCAGTCAGCACAGAAGAACAGCAGTGTCACCGCACAAGTAGAAACTAAGGGAACATTATCTTTTCCTTCCTTGCTTTAATATTGCAGACACACAAACACACCCCTGTCCATGCACACAAGAGTCACACTAACCAGTATGCACTGAAATGCAGAGAATATAATTGGCGATCGCTTGTAAGGTCTGTTATTCAAACAAGACAGGGAAAGGCTTGTGATTCCTTACTGCCACTGCTCCAGTTCAGCCACACTGAGCAGCATCTCCATCTTTCCTAATACACTTGCTTTCCCTTTGACACCAGCAGCTGTGCAGACAGTAATCCAGACTCCAGAGTACAAAATCTGAAGCTGACCGCAGATTTGCTCTGATGAGAACATTGAAGCAAGCTGTGTTCCCTGCCCTGTTCTCATGCTCCAGCCACTCATCACCTCGCAGGACTGGGTCTATAATTATCTAACCCAAAATGGGAGTGGTAGACTCAAGTCGGTCATATTTGTAAATGGCTTTGAGATTCTTGGAGTAGAATAAGAACAAACACAATGATAGCTTGGTTTCAGTTTCTTAATTTGTATTTATCTGAGGAGATTTTCCAGTCCTTTGCCCAGTGCCTTTGATCCTTACTAGTTCCATACTTGAGCCTTACTAGTTTCTGTCCAATGACCCCAAAGTACGGGGTGTGCAGAAGACAGCCCTAGTGGTTTCAATTTACGTTTCAGTTTAATTTTCAAGTACTCAATTTTTTTTGGGTGGGGGGGTTCCTACTATTTTCAGGGGTGGTTAATTTTTTTAAATTAAAGATGATGGCCTTTTTACACAGAGACTCTAACACTGATAAAATGGGTGTTACATTTTATTATACATGTTGCAAGGCTGCAGGTGTGCTCTATGGGTGCCCTGAAACATGTATAATAAAATGTAACACCCATTTTATCAATGTTAGCGTGTCTGTGTGAAAAGGACCTAATTTTTTTTTTTAAAATAACTATACATGCAAAAAATGGCCATTTTGGAAAAGAACACACATGCGTAGAACAGTCCTGGTGGCCATTTTGGAAAAAGACACATGCGCAGAACAGTCTTGGTGGCCATTTTGGAAAAAGACACATGCGCAGAACAGTCCTGGTGGCCATTTTGCACATGCACATAATTATTTTTTCAATTTTTTTAAAAAACAAAAATGGATGAAAGCAAATGACAATGATTTGCTTATTCAACTGTTTTTGTAACAGTAGATTGGGCGCCATTCATTTTTGTAACTAACAGAAAACGTTATAGATGTACACCCCTACCCTAAAGTGACTAATATTCAATCAACCCTGACTTGGGGAGGGTTAGGTAGTATTTAAATCCTATTGAATTCAATGTGACTTAAGTGCATGCTTACATGCTTTCTTGAATAGAGGTCTAAAAAAATGGATGGGGAAAAGGAGAAATCAGGACACACTGGGATCAATCAGCGTTCATCTAACTGAATAGAAGAAAGGCATTTTTCCTTGCCAAACCAAAGAATTGCATTTTGGTTTAATTATTTCACCTTTTGTGTTCAATTCTGGTTATTTTTATAATCTTCCAAGAGACCATTATATAGCAATATATTAAATGGGGGCGGGGGGGTCAGGGGAGACAGACCTGCCTCACATGGATACTTTACAACATCTGGAGGCATAAGTTAGGACTCAGAAGATTCTACACTGCACACTTTGTGCATCATTAAAACTCACAAACTAACCAAATTCTGACTAACCAGGTGCTTCAAATCTGTAGCCTTGCTCACACTGTTATCAAGTCTAGAAAGATACTTACAGCTTATGGGCTTAAAATAGTTCTGAAGTGTTGGCAAAGATAGACTTGTTGTGAAGGTACATAAAGTGCTCTTTGTCAATTTGACTCCACAAGTGTTAACTGACATACAGCATGCAGCTCTTGACAACCCTGCTAAAACTTAATTTAAAAGAAAGTGAAAGACTAGGAATTCGGCTGTGTGTTACACAGGCTGCTTTGACATTTGGCAACACAAAACATCAAGACTGCCCGAGGATCCAGTTCAGACTTTTTCAGAAGAGAAGAAAACTTGATAAATAGAATACGTTGCTCTCATTTTAATTGTACTCATTTAACCTCTTTATGGCAGAGTGCAGACATGTCTGAACTGTTGAGAGGAACAAACAGACTAGAAATTCTCATAGCAGGAACATTGTCAGTGCACCCCCCAAATGAGACACGAAACCAAAAGTTGGATTTTAAAAAACGGCCGCACTCTTTATTCAGATTAGATATTATGTCCAAATTGTAATGGTGGGGGCAATTCGCTCAAGTGAATTGAGTCCAGCACCCATAACCAAACACATAAGTATAACTCAGGGATTGGCCCAATATCCCATCAGGTACCAATCCCTCTTAACTTTTCTAAACGTCTCCCCTTCCCAATACTGAGGTCGTGGGAGGGGGACCAGGGCCCATGTGGGCAGGAGGAAGGAAGATAGTGCCCTCAAGCCAGGGACAGTACATGTCCCTACGGCCCTCGCAGTCACTTCTCCCAAGGGGTTGACACCGCCGCTTGCCATACCCTGCCATTGCAGCTGGGATCCCCTCATCTCTTATGGAGATGCCCCAATCAAAAATTCTAACCTACCTAACTCAGGTGCTGGACCCCTGCCACTTAGGAACTGCCAGGACCTCCTGGACAGGCCTGACCCCCACCTACATAATACCCACTAGAACTTCTCTCAGCTTTTCTTTTAAAGCTGCCAGGTACCATTCATTCCCCATGGGGGACAAATGCACACCATCTACTCTGTATAGGTCCACTCTCTTTTGCGTGATGGCTTGATGGGGGATCATCACCCCACCCATGACCTTCAGCCATCTCCCTATATCCTTGTTGACTGTCTTCCTGGTCTTGTCAATCTTACGCAGTGGCACCCCCGGACCCCAGGATATCCTCTCCACCCAATCGTTCCACAGAATAGTCACCCCGGGGAACATGTACTTAATTGACCAAATGTCGCTTCTTATTTCTTTCAACATTTGGACCCCTTCTGTTTCCACTAAATTGTTCTCACCTAAGTGAATAACTAATATATCCGGCCTAGCCCCTTGTTCTCTGCTCAGCAGGGGAATCAATTGCAGCCAACACATGCCTCCCCGGCCCATCCACCTGATCTGTGCGTAGGCCAATGAGTCCAGTTGCATTCCCCAGTGCGATTTCTCTGCTGCCTTGCTGGCCCATCGAACCGAGCTATGATCCACGATCCAGACCTTGTACCTTGGATGACGCCTAGGACCTGGGAAAACAGAAATCATTATTCATGCTACAGAGCCAGGGGGGACCTGACGTATGCCCTGTATGCCCTGCTCCGCCACTTGCCTATAACTTGAACATCCCGGTCCCTGAGACCAATGGGTCTACCAATGGGTCCCGGAACAGGAGGGTGAACAAATCTATAAACTCTCCCCTCCATATCTTCTCCTGGGTGACTGGCAGGAGATGTGCCCTGATGGGGGCCGATACTGCTGCATAGCCCACCCCAGGGAGCATATACTGCCCCATCTTGGGGTGCTGAGTGTATTCCAGGGCCAACTTGGGTCCATGCCCCCCCCACACCTGCAGCACCTGCCCCGCTTGTACAGGGGCCATCCCAGCACCCGTGGCCTGCCCACTCCCTACTGGTGCAGCAGGGCAGTATACCCAGGCTCCATTTCACCACACCAATTGGGTGGTCGCCTCCCCAGTTGCACTGACTCCACCTCCTACTACCCTTGCCTGTTGCCCTTGGGTCATGCCGGGATACTGGGAGGCCCCAGCTGTGTCCCCACCCTCCTAGAGTGTTCATCCCCCACCCTACCAGGGGGTACGCCCCACCACTCGGGGCTGCCCCTACTTCAGCAGGTACAAATCCTACTGTACCCGAGGCTGGCACAGCTGCTGTGGCCACAGTGTCTGACCCTCCGCCGCCTCGTTGATCAGCCATGGCATGGATGGCTGCTCCAGAGCTGCTACCTTCTGCCGCAGATCGTCATCCTCGTTGGTCCTCTGGGGTGCTCCTGATCCCGTGGGTTGGTATCCACTGCCCCTGTTTCCAAGAGATGGAGGGGGGAGGGGGAAGGCCCCACCCGACCCCCGAGCCAGCCCCAAAGCCAGGTCCATGGCCGGGGACTGGTGGATGGGCCAACCCTGCTATTGGCCTGCCTCCACCTCCCACTGGCTGCAACTGAGGAGCCCACAGCACTGGATGGCTGAACCACGGGACCCCCTGCACTGCGGGGACTGACTTCCAAGCCCCAATGCCCACAGAGCTAAAAGATCCCTCCAAGACAGTTGTAAGCTTGGGCGGGACCTGGGTGGACCCAACGGCATCGCCTTAGGGCTCAACCCACATGCGCCTTGGTGCTGGGGGGTCCTCAATGTACCAGGCCAGAGGTTTCATTATTTGGCCGCCCCTGCGGGGGGGCGGGCAGTGGGATCTCAGATCCCACTATTGGGACCTCTTGTTCTGGGCTCCCAGTCAATGCGGGACTGCCACTCACCCACCCCCCATGCTGCAGAGGAGGGCTTTGCTCCCTTCCAGGCATTCCCTCAATGAGGGCTCCCCATGGGGGGGTGAAAGTTCCCTGCTCCCCCCTCCTCAGTGGCCTGGGCTCCCGTGGGGGGGAGGTGCTGTACACCAGCTCCCCGCCTAACAGGGTCCTGGGCCTCCAGCCCCTGGCCCTCTCCTTCATTCCCCTGCGGAGGGCTCTGGGGAGCCTCATCCAACTCAGACAATGCAGGGGTGGGGTGTTTTCCGCCCCCCCCCTGCAGCCGCCCCTTCTTCTTCCTTGCCCCCATCCTGGGCCTACAACCTTCGCTGCAAACTAGGAGACTTCGGAGGGGAGGGGGTGTGACCCCACTCCGGGCTCTCTGCCTGCGCTCCCTGCCCCCTGCCGGAACCTGCACTCACCCTCCTCTGTGCCACCATTCCTGGCATTCGCCGACGCTCCCAGCCTTCGTGCGATGGTGAGTCCTTGGCCCGCTGTTGCCCTGCTTGCCACCACCTCCCAACTGAGGAGACGAGTGGCTGAACTCACTTACTGCACCGCCCCTTTTGGGCGGTGCACCAATCAGGTGCGCGATCTTTGCGCCTCTCCCGGCGAGGGTTGCTTAGCAACCCCGGCCGGGTCCATACGTCTTCCCGCCATGCGGGCACCTTTTGTAGTATTCCCCCCCCTTTTTGCAGGGCACCATGCTCCTGCAGGGGAGGGGGCCAACAGCGGCCAAGGAAAAAAGGGGGGGTGAAAAGCAAAGCACCACTCCTCTGCCAGATTGTCGTGCCCCCCTTTGGGGCACAACAAATTGGCCTTCGCAGCCAGGAGCGGCCGCGAAGGGGCAATTCTTTACATGATGTAAGGAATTTTTTTGAACTTGTGGGACTCACTGGGCCCTATCAGAATCAATAGATACTTTGCTCCTCCTCTGCTATTTTTCTCACCCGCCTCCCCAAGTCTCCTGCTCTCTAAGCCATCTTTACCCCTTCATCTATGCTATCTCTAACACCTGGAACTCTCTACCTGTGTTGGAAAATATATGCTGAACCCTCCCTTCCAACTTTCAAATCTCACCTAAAAACCCACCTCTTTCACTAAGCTTTTCCTAGGTCTTCAACCACCAACCAAATAGTGAGCATTTACGCATCTCCTTATACCATCTTATCTGCCAAGATCCTCCCTCCTCCCCTTGTAACTAAACTAAGCATGCGCACCTGCAGCTTCACAAATTCTTGAATGTGTAGTCTCTCCCTCTCTTTCTCTTGTCTCTTCTCCTTGGTCCCTCCTAGATTGTAAGCCCCTTGGGGCAGAAACCTGTCTCTAAAAGGACAGCACCAGGCTCATTGCTGATGCTATATAACTACTAATAATACAGTACAGAGGAAGTAGCTCCCAACTAGTAGTAGAATAATACAGTACAGAGGAAGAATGTTTTCTTGGGCACCTGAGCCCAAATTCTGAGAGGGACTGAACACAACTGTGAGTAAAAACAGAAGTGACACCAGACTGCCACATCCTGGGCTGACCTGGAACAGGCAGCCTGGGTGAGCATGGTGCATGCATGCTGGGGTGAGGCGAAAAACCAACATACACCCAGCCAGGCCGACAGTCACACAGCCCAGGGATGGGAGAAAGGGGAACGTATGTCAACTGTCACTGCCCCCATGCTGCACCCAGCACCCCGCTCCCTGCCATGATGGGTATCCATGACGGCCAATAATGGCCAGCCATGGCTGCCCATCATGGCAGGCCCAGGAACACATGTGCAACCCCAGAACAGTCTGCTTTGACCCAATCAGGCAGACACTAGCCCAGGCTGTGACTTCAGAGGTTTTGTGAAGTCACAGCCTGAGTTAGCTGCCAACATAACCCAGGATCAATATCTGGTGGCATCTGTACACATGTGCAAGCAGGGTCCATGCCCAAGTGGGCCACAGCAGCCCAAACCCATCTGCTCTCATGTTTGTTTTTACCCTTTGTGTCATCTGCCGATTTGATCACTTCATTCTTTACTACCTTTTCTAGATCATTAATTAATATATCAAACACCAGTCTACAGACACTTGGAGCACGGCACTATTTATTTATTTCCATTGTGAAAACTGATCATTTAGTCCTACTCTTTGTTTCCTATCCTTTAACCAGATATCTATACATGATAGGACACTGCCTCCTTACGAGAGCTGAAACGAGAACACTGCATTCTTATGAGAATCTTGTGAGATTTTTGCAACCCTTCACTCGGGTTTTCGAGAATCATTTGAGCCCCGTTGGCCATTTTTCACATGCACAGAACATTTTGGGGGCATTTTTGCAGTGCTCAAGATTCTTGCAGAAAATGGCGTTGAGAACACCAATTATCATGAGATTCTCAACCCGGAGAATCTCGCCAAGAATCCCATTCTTGGCAAGATTCTTGCAGGGGTTGGAATCTCATCTCACCCCTACTTCAAATCCATGACTATTTGATTTCCTCAAGAGTCTCTTGTGAGAAACCTTATCAGATGATTTCTGAAAATCCAGATACACTATGTTGAACAGCTCACCCTTATCCACATGCTTATTCACACCCTCAAAATTTCCAAAAGATAGTGAGGCACGACTTCCCTTTGCTAAATCCATGTTGGCTCTTCCCCATTAAGCTCTGTTTATCAATATGCCCAGTAATTCTGATCTTAACAACCGTTTCCAATTTGCCAACCACTGATGTCAATCTCACCAGTCTGTAGTTTCCAGAATTGCCTCTGGAGCCCTTTTTAAATATTGGTGTTACATTTGCTACCCTCCAGTCCTCAGGTACAGTGGTGGATTTTAGTGATAGGCTACAAATTACCAATAGTGGGTCTGCAATTTCATATTTGAGTTCCTCTAGAACTCTGGGGTGACTAACATCTGGCCATGGTCATTATCCTTCAGCTCTTTAACAATAGCATCCCTTATTTTTGAAAATTTTATGTGCCAAACCTACTTGTGTAGCTGCAGCCAGCCCACAAGAAGGATCTAGTGGTGTACGGTGGCCCACAAGAAATGGTGAGGGTTGACAGCGGTCCATTAGTCCAAAGTACTTAGGAGCCACAGGTTTAGCCCATACTCCTGTACTTTGACTTATCTAGTTGTTCCATATGCCAATTAGAGCTGAAATAGGTAGAAAGAAAAAAAATGCTCACATTTCTTTTGCAAGTTTGAGAAGGGTATAGTTGACCCTAACAACATTTGAGCAATGTTGAAGTAACCAATTTTTCACAATTTTGGGTTGTCTGGTTCATTTCATTCATACTGTTTATTTCATTTGTTTCTGGTTGTTTTCACTAAGAACAATGAAAATCAATCAAGTCAATAAATCTTATTGCAATAGCCACAGACCAACACAAAAGTACAACATATCCACAAATACATAAATAAAAGTAAAATGACACAGCAGCTAAAGTAAAAAGTAAAACCACAAAGTGGATAATTTAGTTATTTAGTGGCAGAAGATGCTTTTCTCAATTTAATAGCAGCAGCAAAAAACTTGGCCACACAAATAGTCCTGTCTGCTTTAGAATTGCTCAGCATGTTGTTCACCAATGACTCCTGTTGATTTTTTGGTCTCATATTGATAATCACCTGTTCTAAAATATCAGCACAGAGGCTAAAATACAATTGGCAGTTGAACAAAACATGGGCTATAGATTCCACTCCCCTTTGCTGACAGTAAGGCACACACGTAAATTGTGGGGAACCTTTGCAAATCTACCTTCCATGACAGCTGAAGGTAACAAATCAAATCTATCCAGCGTAAAAGCAACTCTGTGGCTCCACACAAAGATAAGAGGCCCCACCTTGACTAATAGGAAAAGCCTTATAAGGGATTAACACCTTTTTGAGTATTAATAGTCTCATTCAAAGCCTGCAGTTCTTGATCTACCAAGAACAATGAAAATGGATTTGGTAAAAACTGAAAATGGCCAAAATGAACAAAATAAATGAAATAAATTATCTGAATGAACCAAACAAACCAAAATTGAAAAAGAATTTGGTAATCATATCTATAAAGTACTGTTTGCTGTTCAGTTTGTTTGTTTTGGGTCAGATCGCTTGGATTCAATGGGATTTTTGTTCTGACAGATATTCATTTACGCTCTAGTAGCAAGCACTGAAGCTTCCATCTAATGATCTATGCCTTGCATATGGAGAAACTGAGCAACGTCATGTAGTTACAGTTTTATTATTTAAGCACTCGGCCTATCTGAGCAACATACTTACCCCAAAACATATGCCTCTGTGAATCTTTCATCAGTTCCGATATCTGCTTTTGAAGATAAGAGGAAACCCAAAGTCCTTTTCAAGTTTCTGGCACTCAGTCTATACCACATTACATAAATCTCAGGTATATCATGGGAGATGCTACATGATATAACCAAGCAAGATATAAAGCAGCTTGTCTGACTGTGGAAATGTACTGCCTGTTATTCCAATTTTCTGGAATATCTTGCAGAATAAATGTTGCAGTTGACTTTTGAGGAGATAAAAAACACAGTAGAAAAATATGAATATGTTATGATCTCCTTAGCTTCCTAAATTAACAGTGTGTGGTGGGTTATATTTCTATTGTATTTTTATTTATTTTGTTCTAGAGGTGGTTTTGCCAAAAATCAAAATACGACCAAATCAAAAGAGAACATCATTATCCTCTTTCAGTGGTGTGTATGCGGCAACCAAGGGAAGAGGCGGAACAGCCCCCTCAGGATCGTAAATGACTAGTTCAGGGAGCTAGTACCAATTATTATCACTGGGTTGTGGGAGGGGTCCCTGGGTCAGGCAGAACAAGGCTTGAGGTTCTGAGAGGGGGGAACAGGTGCGGAGGACAGAAGGGATCATGAGGATCCAGGGAAGGAGAACACAACCCAGAAGGGAAAGAAGGGAAGGAGTTAGAACCTGCGGAAGCAGAAGGGAAGGACTTCAAGGAACAGAAGGGATTTAACCAGGGGTTAACCAGGAGACTACTACATCAGGGACTACTAGGGAGTAGGGGAAAGGCTTTGGGATTACAGACAGGGGTTAACTAGGAGGAGAATTGCTCACAAGGAGTGAAAACAAAGGGCTCACAAGGGGTGAAAACAAACAAGACCGCACAGTAGCCTACGAGTCACCTACCCATCAGTTTGGTAGCCATCAGATGTGAACCACTTCCACCTCTGGCTGCTACAGGATGCGTTGGCTGGCAAAGGCCAGTGATGCAGAGCAGGCTGCTGTTGCCCCACTGGGCTAATGTGGGGCCACGGGGTCACCTTTTGTCTGGTTGGCCCTTGTAGACCTGCTAGGAGGTGAGGTCCAAGGATCAGGCCCAGGGGAATCCTCTGTCAACCTGTGGCATGGAGGGACTTGTGACGACACCAATCCCATCCGATTCGGGGTGGTGGTGTGTCATTTGGACTGTTCTCCCTGCCGGCCCAAATTATGGCAGCTGCAGCGGGGGGGGGGGGGGGGAGGGCTGGGTTACCTTTTCTAGGGGTTTGGTACAATTAAACTCTCTGACTCGAGCCCCCACCCAGAAACCTGGGACACTAAATTCTACTGAGCAGCCTGGCAGGCTGTTACCTTCCTCACTTACAAGCATGCCAGCTAGGTTATGAACAACTGGGCTTTATTAAAAAGGTAAGAACTAATGAAGTATGGTGCTAACAAACTTTCCCACACGTAAGTCCTACCCTCAGCCCAAGAGTCTGCTGTCAAGAGTCACAGTTCTGAGTTCCCAGTCCCCTTCACTCCACTTACAGTTCCTTGGGGAAATGTTCAGTCCTCAGAGCCCTGGTTGTCTCTTCCTTTGCCTCAACTGGAGGCTGTCCCTCAAAGGCGACTGCTGCTGCTCTCTGTCATTATCATCCCCAGGTACACCTCACCAGTCTTCACCTCAGCCTAGCCCAGGGAACCCATCCCTTGAAGGCTGCTGCTCCTGCTCTCTGATGCTGTCCTCAGGAGAAGACCCTGGGAACCCATCTCCTGATCCAGCAAATGACTTTCAAGAAAGGGCTGGATCAGAGGAACTTACCAGGTCAAATCATCCCACACTGGCTGCTCTCTCTGATAGCAGTAGATGATTTCAACACTGGGTAGAATAGCTAATGGTCGCCACTATCAACACTCCAGGGATATCCTGATGCCTACCCCCCCAAAAAAACACTACTCCAAGCTCACTTTCTTCTGTGCAATAGGGAGTGTGGACCCACTTTCTACAGTATGGTGACACACACACCGCCCCACTCAAACCCACCCCAGTGTCCTGCTAGGACCGTTGTTGTTGGGACCACTGTTGTATCAGAGGAACTAAATTCCCAGTGTCCAACGACTGTGGATTATTTTCTAAATGTTCCCCAGTCATCTCCTATCATGCATCTAACGCGTGCATGCAAATTAGGTATGTATGCAAGTGATGTACACACACTGAGTACATTGCCTTCCCTTTCAATGAACTGTTTAGACGTGCCTGCAAATGATGCTCACCCACTGCGTACATGGCTTCCCCTTTCAATGGGCTGTTTTAGGCATGCCTGCAAATGACATACACCCATTGAGTGCATTGCTTCCTTTTTCAATGGGCTGTCTAAAACCCTGGGTTACAAATAGCTTTGGCATCCTGTAGCCACATATTAATCAGAGATGGGGTTAAGGCCCTTTTTAAATGGGCCACACCTGCGGGGAGGGGAGATTGACGCGGCAGTGTGGGCAGTTCGGGGGGTCGGTGCACACAGGCGTACATAGGCATGTGTGAGTGATGAGTAAAGGTGGGTGGGCATACGTGTTTCACGGGAGTGTGCACGCACGTGCACCCACCCACCATGGCATTCATATGGGAGGTACCCACGCATGCCCATGCAGTGAACCTATGTGGGCATGTGTGGGTGCATCTCATGTAAATAGTGCCCAAGTCTCAAAGCAGGAGTCCAAAATCTGAATGGGGGGGGGAGGGAGTAATGGGAAAAGAATTTACTCAAATGCAAATCTCTGAAATAAAATCAAGTATGAGAACATGTCAAATTCTGTAGTTTTTAAACCAGGATAATTAAGAATCTGAATAAGTTGTTTTATGAGGATGTTAAGATACTGGCATATATGTAGTTTGGTTAAGCAACAATAGAATGCGGTGAGAACCTCGCTCCCCCCTACCTCTCTACCCTGATCTCCCTCTGAACCCCTGCTCGAGCACTCCGCTCCTCCTCCATCCCCTCCCTCACCCTCCCACGTCTCCCCTGCTCCCCCAACAGCCTTCGTCCCGTCTCCCTCACTGCCATGCACGCCTGGAACTCCCTCCCTGCCCTCGTCCACCTTGCCCCCACCCTCCACACCTTCAAGTCCTTCCTCAAAACCCACCTCTTCTGCTCCGTTCTTCCGAACTCCTGCTAAGCACCTGTTATCTACAAACTCCCAATGTACCGTAACCAAGCCAAGCACGTGTACCTGAGCTCTCGCATCCTCATGAATGTTGCATCCCTTGTCTCTCCCTCTGTGTTGCATCCCTTGTCCCTCCCTCCTCCCACGGTGAGAAAGGAGAGAGAGAAATTTTGAATGAAAAGGTTTTACATGAGAAAAATGTCCTGCTTTGAAAAAGAGAAAAAAATCATCACACACACACACTCCTAGGTTTTTTGTCTCAATATTTTGTTCCGTTTATTGTTTTTCTCTCATATCTTCTTTCACCACCTGTCAGAGGCAAGACTGAAAAGAGGATGTGAATATGAAGGGGGAAATTAGTAGAAAAAAATCTAAGGGCATTTTCAGACATGACACTCCGTCCCCACCCACCCACCTCCCACCCACTATACATGTTACAGGGGACCCATAGGGCAACGCTGCAGCTCTGCAACATATATAGTGGATGGGTGGGTAGTGGGTGTAGTGTTTTGTCTGAAAACACCCTATACCTAGGCATTTTTTGAAAAAAAGAAATTAAGATTTTTAAGGCTGATAAATCATTTATTTTCTAACCAGTGGGTCCCAAATTATTTGCAAATTTTATTTTATTTTTAAATATAAATTTTTGATCAGCTGCTATTCACATTTGAAGGATATAAATGTTAAAGACAGAGAAGGATCACCAGAAGTGGCCAAAGAGTGTAGTACAACATTGAGGAATGGGAATAATCAGATGGCTATCAGGACACATTCCCTAATAGCAAAGTTCATGAAACTGTAGAACAGACTCCTGAAGATAGGAGCAATAAAGTCCCCAAGACGCCAATCATTTAAAATTAAACTGTACACTATAGAAACAAGCCTAAAGTGACAGGGGAAAGGACTATGTGACATAATAGGCCTTTCCATCTCTAATTACTATAGTAATTCTATGACAGGACCCTTGGGGACTGGTAATGGAATATCAGTCTGTCATATCTAGGTCACTGGAGACCTTTGATGGAATTGTTTACCATTGTTCTGACATCACAGCGATATTCCCATAGACATCTACCCACATTGTAACCAGAGATGATCCAGGGTCAAAGTACTCCAACAATTCAATGGAAAAGGGGAGAAAGAGAGAACAGCCACGTGCACACGTTCATGCACACCCTGTCACGGACATTAAAAAAAACATTAACTAAGAGTGTGGGCTGGGGACCTCTGAAAGTAATTACAAGTTAGGGCCTATTTCCCGTTTCTATTCATTGCAGGCAAGAGAAGAAACTGCCACTAGCTTTGTGGGAGCAGACTTTTATATTTCTCAAGTCTATTGCATTTTCTTGATTTAAAAATAATAATTTGCAAACAGTAACATCGGCGGCGGCAGCAACAGTTTGTTTGAGAGAGTGTGTGTGTGTGTGTGTGTGTGTGAATTTTCTGTGTGTGTGCTTGAATGTGTGTGTCACGGATTGGAGGTCCACACCCCCACTTTACTGGGTTTGAGTGAGTCAGTTTCCCTCGCGTACAGCCCTTGGCTTTACATATTTAGCAGACTTGTAGTCTACATGTAGGCCCGTGTTACACGTGTGTGACCCTATGTTCCTCCGTGACAGTGTGTGTGAATATTCTCTATGTGTGTGTGAATATTTTGTGTGTGTGTTTGGATATTCTCTGAGTGTGTGTATGTTTTGAATACCGTGTGCATGTACTGAATGTGTGTGTACTCATGGTTTTTAATTAATTTTAATTTATTTTAAAACCGATTTAAATTTATATTAATTGGTTTTTTAAATTTATTTCAATTCATTTTAATTGATTTTAATTGGTTTTGATGTGTGGCCCCCAGCATGTTTGGGGATTGACAATGCGGCCCCAAGTCTCAAAAAGGTTCCCCACCCCAATCTATGCCACTGATCCACCTGCTCTCCTGGAGTGCATGCCCTTTCTGTTAGCTCAGGCTTTCAATGCTTGAGGGTAGGGACCAGATCATCAGTAAAGGAATAGAAAATGAAACCAAAAGTATCATAATGCCTCAATATAAATCTATGGTGCAACCAAAGATGTCTGTGCCGGGCAAAATGGTGGAAACCATCATTAAGGACAGAATTACAGGACATGTTGACAAACACGGCTTAATGGGGAAGAGTCAACACGGATTTAGTAAAGGTAAGTCATGCCTCACTAACCTGTTGGAATTCTTTGAGGGTGTAAATAATTATGTGAACAAGGGAGACCCAGTAGATATAGTGTACTTGGATTTCCAGAAAGCATTTGATAAGCTCCCTCATGAGAGACTCTTGGGGAAATTAAAAAGTCATGGGATAGGAGGTAGTGTCTTACTATGGATCAGAAACTGGTTGAAAGATAGAAAGCAAAGGGTAGGACTAAATGGTCAGTTTTCACAATGGAGAGATGTAAAAAG
>QEPC01013438.1:3387935-3421367 GCA_003113815.1 Sphenodon punctatus | reverse complement strand
TCTTCAGCTTGGAGAAGAGACGACTGAGAGGAGATATGATAGAGGTCTATAAAATCATGAGTGGTGTGGAACTAATAAACAAGGAGCAGTTATTTACCCTCTCAGCTAGAACTAGGGGACACTCCATGAAACTCATGAGTGGCAAGTTTAAAACAAATAAAAGAAAATATTTTTTCACTCAGCGTATAATTGGGTTGTGGAATCTACTGCCAGAGGCTTTGGTAAGGACCAGTACTATAGCTGAGTTTAAAAGAGGTTTGGACAAGTTTCTGGAAGATGGGTCCATTAGCAGCTATTAGCCAGACACTGTTGGAGGACAGGATGCTGGGCTTGATGGACCATTGAGAAAAAAATGTGACCACTCCTAAAAGCCCACTAAACCTATACCATGACAAGAAAAAACAATCTAGAGGGCTAGTATCTTGAATGATATTTTATATATAATATAATAATGTGAATCAAGGAATAATAAACAATAAATGAATATACAAATACAAACAAGTGTACGTATTTCAAGCAGACTTCATGACAACAGATTGTCTTCTAAATAAATAATATACACTTTTAAACATGTCAAAACATTAAGGATAAAAAAGATGATATACAAAGGAGTATTATTTTACTTCCAGATATTTGTTTGAGGTTCTGAAGAAGACCCCTAGAGGGTTGAAACATGTCAACTTACTCCTTTGTATATCATCTTTTTTGTCCTTAATATTTTCACATGTTTAAAAGTGTATATTACTAGATTGTTTTTTCTTGTCTTGATGGACCATTGGTCTGACTCAGTATGACCAAATAATAACTAGCCATAGACTTGATTGGGTTAGAGGTTCCCCATGCCAACTGTATAGCTTTTTCTGGATTGCCTTTATGAAAAGCTAAGAACTGGAGGCTGGATTACTTTCAAACAGTATATCATTCAAGGAAGTGTATTTTACAGGATGAGGCATGAGGCCCCACTATTTTTTCTACTTACGGGGGCCCTGCAATGACCCCTGTTTACACCAGAGCAGAGTGTAGGACCACCACTCCCTGCTAATAGGGCCCCAAACATGACCACTTCTAGGGCCTCTCAGAGAGCGCTTCTGGGACAGGCCCACCAAGAGTCCTGCATTTTATCTTGACCCTGGGCCCCTCAAATTCTAAAGCTAGCCCCGATTGCCATCATGGAGTTACTGTTATTGTTAATTTATTTCTAAAATAGAACACCAGGAGCCCATCAAGTGATCAGAATGTTTTTTCAGAAAACAATGCAAAAGTCTACATATAAATACATCTGCTTCAACCTGCCTAATCCTCAATAGCATTAGTAAATAAATACAGCTGTGACTACTCTGGTGAAATATTTCTGGAACTATTTTTCACTCAGGTTGTGTTTTCACAAGCACCGCAGAAGTGAAGTACCAACTTTGAATTTATCCCATGGCAGGAGATCCTTTGCTTGTCACCCTAGGAGTATATGCAAGGTGCATTTCTGCACACACTAATGTTTTGGAGAGCAGGAAAACCAGGAACCGTAGAGAGGGCATGAGAAGAAAGAAAGACACTTGGGAGGGACTCCCAATGGAAACACAGTGCGCATTGGAATGCGAGATTCCACATGAGGCTGGCTACTGACTTACTCTTGACACAGAAATGCTCACAAACAACAGAGAAGCAGCACGCACACTCCTCCTTTGCATATCTTGCTTTGCACTGATGGATAAACATGCTGATCATGTGAACAAACAAAGAGAAAAAGCCATTTAAGGTTTTAGCAATGTGAGGTAAGTGCTGATGTGCACAAAACCTCAGAGAACAAATTATGGTACTTACAGTGTGCTTAGGAGGTTAATAATTCTGGGCTGTGATCAACCATGGTGGGGAAATGTTTTCTAAACTTGTACAGAACCAGAACAAAAGAAAAGAAAACGGCACTGGAAGTTAACAGAATATGGGATTATAATCTCAGCAGGAGCATTTGAACCCCCAGGACTAATTTTTCAAACTATTCCTCTATTCCTATAAACACAGGACGTTGACCGCACAATCTGATGTTATCTCTGGAGCAGACAAGTGCACGAAAGCTTGCTTTAAATATTTTCAAATTGGCTTTGACTAATACACTGCCATGCAGATTTAGAACTGGTTTCTCGTTAAAAGGCTAAACAAAGGGTTTAGCTAAAAAAAAAGGAAAATAAAAGAAAAGTGCTTGATGAAAAGAAAGGTACTGGGGCACAATTTCCTACCCCTAGACCCTGGATTCAGGGGGAGTATTCAGAACAGCCAATGGAGCTGCCTCCCTAAGCCCCACCACTCCACACTCATTGTTGTCAGACAGCTAAGTGGCAGAAGAATTCCCCTTCTTACCCATCCACAGCAGCCCCAACCTCAGTCCAGTCAGAGGAGAGGCTAAGAATGGCAATTCTGTGAGTGGGTGGGGTGGGGGCTGCTGTTGCCCCTGATCCGCTGTTTAGCATCAGAAGCATTTAATTTAATTAATTAATTAATTTCTAAAACTTATATGCCACCCCCTCCTGCCTCAGGCATCTCGGGGCGCCTCACAACATTTAAAAACATTAAAATACACAATAATCAAATAAAACAATAAATTAAAACCCATCCCTTCCCACCCTAACCCAACCCACCCACCCCACCTCCCTCGAGAAAGGCCTGGCAGAATAGCCAGGTCTTACAGTGTTTGCAGAAAGAGGGGAGGTCAGTAATTAAGCGGACCTCCAACGTGAGGGAGTTCCACAGTCACAGTGCAGCTACGGAGAACACCCTTCTCATGGTGGACACCTGGGAAATCTGAGGGACCCCAAGGACGGCACCCCCAGCTGACCGCAGGGGCCAATCCAGGACCCGGAGCGTGAGACGGTCCTGCAGGTAGGTGGGGCCCAAGCCATTTAGGACTTTAAAGGTTAACACCAATAATTGGGCCTGGAAAACTATCGGCAGCCAGGGCAGAGAACGGAGCATTGGTGTAATGTGCTCGTGTCAGCCTGTCCCAGTCAAGAGACAGGTCACCGCATTCTGCACCAGCTGCAACTTCCGAACCAGCACCAAGGGTAGCCCCACGTAGAGTGCATTGCAGTAATCCAGTCTCAAGGTAATAAAAGCATGGACAATTGTGGCCAGATCCGTGTCCGAGACATACGGCCTAAGCCGACGCACCAGATTTAACTGGCGAAATGCCCCCTTTGCCACAGCCTCCACCTGGGCATCAAGGTGAAGTTGTGGGTCCAGGAGCACCCCCAGACTCCAGACCTGTGAAACCAGGGGAGGATGGACCCCATCACAGATGGGGGCCACTATTATTATTTTTTATTATTATTAACAAACATTTATATAGCGCCAGCAGTGTACCTGGCACTTTACAAAGTAATAAAATAGACAGGGTGAGACAAGGGGTCTAACATTCATGAAGATGCGAGGTCTCAAGTGCACGTACTTGGCTTGGTTACGATGAGAATGACAGCAGGCACTACCTCCCCAGCCCTCCAACAACCATCACCTCCATCTTGTTAGGATTTAGTTTCAGGCTGCTCACCCTCATCCAATCCCCCACAGCCGACAGACACTGTGTAAACACCTAGACTACCAGGCCTGACTCAGAGGAAAATGAGAGAGATATCTGGGTGTCATCAGCATATTGATGAAACCTCACCCCAAAGTCCCTGAGAACCTCCCCCAAAGGCTGCATGTACACATTGAACAAGAAAGGGAATAAGATGGAACCCTGCGGAACCTCATATGTGAGGCCCCTGAGGGAAGATGAAAACTCCCCTAGGACCACACTCTGGGTTCTCCCAGACAGGAAAGAGCGGAATCATTCAAGAACAGTCCCGCTAATCCCTGCCCGGTTCAGCAGCCAAGTCACCAACAACTCATGATCAATGGTATCAAATGCAGCTGAGAGATCAACAGGGTCAAGCGACCTTGGTCCAACTCATAGGAGAGGTCGTCGACCAAGGCCATGAGTGCAGTCTCCGTGCCATAACCTGGACAGAATCCCGACTGTGAGGGATCAAGAAAATTGACCCGGTCCAAATGCCCCTGAAGCTGCCGAGCCATCATCCATTCAATAACCTTCCCTAAAAGGGGAAGGTTGCCAGGGCGCCAACATCCAATGATGGCTTCTTGAGCAGGACCCGCACTACTGCCTCCTTGAGACAGTCTGGCACCTTGCCCTCCCTAAGGGAGGCGTTGACTATCCCCGCCGGCAACAGCCCCAATGTCTCCCAGCTAGCCTTAACTAGCCAGGACGGGCATGGATCAAACTCACAATAGGTGGCTCGAACAGTCCCAACAGCATCCCCCGCATCCGAGGGCAACACAGCATGCTGAAATTGACAGATTGTGGCATAGAGTCTGTCAACTTCAGCACGCGAGTGACACCACTGTTGCTCTAACCACCACCCTTCACGCTTCATCTGCCACACCTCCTCCATGTACCATGGGGAGCTGCATTGTCGGTGCTTCGGGAGCGGACACCTGGGGACCACACGGTCGATGGCCTCAGTCAACATGGAATTCCATATAGACACGAGGCCATTGAGTGAGTGGCCATTGAGGTCAGAGAAAACATTCCCTAGAGCTATCTGGAACCTTTCTGGTTCCATAAGCCTTCGAGGGTGAATCAATCTAACTGGTTCCGCACCCCTCCAGGGGATGACATGCACCAGGATACCCCGCCTGGAGGAGATAATGATCCATCCACAACAAGGGCACTGTTGGCACCTTCCCCACTAACAGATCCCCTGCCTGTGCAAAATATCATATCTAGGGTATGTCCTCCAATATGTGTGGGGCCCACTACTCTCTGAGACAGGCCCATGGTTGCCAGGGCAGCCATGAACTCACGCTGTGCCCCTCCAAGACTGGCATCAGTATGAATATTGAAATCCACCAGAACTATCCCCCTGGGGGACCGCAAGACCACCTCTGACACCAGCACGGTCAGTGCATGCAGGGAAGTTGCTGTACAGGTGGGTGCCTGGTATATCAGCAGTATCCCCACTCTGTCTCTGGCCAAATCCAATACCAAATGGAGAGTCTCCACACCCATGACAAGTTGAACAGGAAATCTTCTCACACACCAGACATCCTTAAAAATAATGGCTACACCACCACCCCAGCCCTCCAGCCTCGGCTGATACTGCATGGAGTACTCGGCTGAAACAAGGTCAGCCAATATAGGCCCTGACTCAGTGTCCAGTCAGGTATCTGTAACACATGCAAGGTCGGCCGTCTGGTCCAGAATCACCTCCCGGACCGTAGTTGGTAATTAGCCACCGACCTCGCATTTACCAGCATCAAACCGAGGCTCAGGGTCCTCTGATCCCCGATCAGCTCACTGCCTGTCTGGGGGACAATGAGCGGGACAGATATGCAACATCTGTCCTGTTTCATGGATCGAACCTGCATCTCAGAAGGACCAAAATTCCCCCGGCCCAGCATGACCCATATGGCTGCAGACACACACACACACGATCCACTGCCCTGAGACATCCCCCCAGAGGCCGCTCCGCCATCCCCCCAAAGGGGATCCCCACCCCACCCCATCCTCCACTGCCACCAGAGAACCACCCCCCATCCCAAGAGCTGCGCCCCTTCCTCACACCAAGGGGGTCAGCCCTTCCCTCCCGAACCCAATCCCCCTGCCCCCTCCTTCATAAAGAAAACAGCCCATCCCCACACCCCTATGTCTCTTTAATATATGGGGAGGGGGACAAAAAAAAACAACCAAACACCAAACAGCTGAAAATTGGCAGAAGTGGCACCAGTCCGTAGTCCTGACCCCCCCATCAAATCTTATGCAGCCGTGGGTAAGGTATTGCAGAGTAATAGGAGGAATGACAGGGTCTGGATGGTGATGCTCGGGATGAACCACTGCATGAAAAGAAATGCCAGCTTTGACAGGCCCAGACACAAATTAAGCCCTGGTAGTAATCAATGGAACATATCAGTGATACGATATCACGCAAGGGGAGTTACAGAGTGAAATATTACAGAGAACAGAGTAAGGTCTTATTTAGTGTCCACAGTAACCCATGTTCACTGCACCAAAAATTCGCACAGCAGCAGCGGCGGCATCGTGCGATTTAAAGCAACACGCACTTCCGGGTTGGTGTGAATGCACCAATTCAGCGTAACGCGAGCTGTTGGAGTGCAGTTTTCAAAGCTGCTCGGAGCAGTTTTTAAAACCGCACTCCAACAGCTCGCGTTATG
Source organism: Sphenodon punctatus (assembly GCA_003113815.1). Classification (NCBI taxonomy): domain Eukaryota; kingdom Metazoa; phylum Chordata; class Lepidosauria; order Sphenodontia; family Sphenodontidae; genus Sphenodon; species Sphenodon punctatus. The sequence continues at coordinate 3,415,151 of QEPC01013438.1, read as the reverse complement.
CTGAAATGTGCATACTCGGTGCATTCACACCAACCCGGAAGTGCGCGTTGCTTTAAATCACACGATGCCGCCGCCGCTGCTGTGCGAATTACGTGCACATCTGAATGCAGCCTTAAATTCTGCTATAAGTGAAGCCAAATTCTGCAAATTCACTGCGAGCATTATCCTCTTCCTAGGCTCTTTTTAGATTAAATTAATGTGATTAATTACAGAAAGGCTTTCTCATGGGCACGTTTTAATGTGCTGCTTTCATCAGTTTTAGACTGGAGATTTAAATCAGTCCTTTTTGCAAGACGGTTATGCCCTTGTGGTTCTGGCAAAATCAAAACTCTGATTCATTCCTTTTTTATTGCCAGTTTTACGCTGAACCTTGTAAGAGATTTATTTACCCACTTTTGAAAGTCTTGCCGGGAAGATCTAAAAATTTATAACCAGACAAGTGGATAAATTTCTAATGGCAGCCATTACATCTGGAGTACGTTTTCTTGCTCAAAATTAAATTAATTGTGTGGGTGAGCATCTTATTTGATTTACTCTGGGTCATTAGGCAGTGTTATGCAACCTTCTTCTGTTTTGTCTGTTATTTTAGTATTAACTCCAATTTTATTAATGGCTTATGTATTTGATTTGATTTTTTTTTTTTTTATGTTTTATAAAATGCAAAAGTCTTTGACAATACAATAAAATATGGCCCTTTTCACACAGACACTAACACTGATAACATGAGTGTTACATTTTATTATACATATAGCAGCACATCCATAGAGCACACCTGCAGCCCTGAAACATGTATAATAAAATGTAACACCCATTTTTATCAGTGTTAGAGTGTCTGCATGAAAACGGCCTATTTTACAATTTACTGTAAACATTAAAATTTGTATAATTAACTTGATTGCCTACTTATGCATAATTTATACATGTGAGTTTGCTTCCCAGCATGCTTTTCCATCAGATAGACCAGATCCAGGACCCCCAATCTTCTCAGATACAGGATCCCCACCCCCAGATCCAGGGCCTCCAACTCCCCCAGGCTCCTCCCCAACCTCCCCAGATCCAAGTCCCCAAGCTCCTCCCCAGCACCCCAGATCCAGGACCCCCAACTTCCCCAGGCTTCTCCTGGACTGAGTGGCTGGGGCCATGCAGCTGGAGACCAGGGCAGAGGGGACCTAGTAAGACAGACAGACACAGACACAGACACACAGAGGAACCCCAGCTCATCCCAGCTCTAATTCACTAGCTTGGTACTCAGCTACTCTCCCACAGGCCCTTCCCTTCTCCTAGTCCCTGCCCAGTGGTTCTTCTCCCCCCAGAAGCCCTACCTGCCTCACCCAAACCCCACATTGGGCTTCTCTCTACCACAGCTGTAGCGGGTGTGATGCTGCCTGCTCACCCAGGTACAGCTGTTCCCCGCTAGCATCACGTGACCGTGAATACAGCCAATCACTGTGAGGGATGGCACAATTTGCATTCTCTCAGTAAACATGGATCCCTGATCATTAATAACCTTAGAAGAGGAAATACATACACACATAGGGTGATTTCAGACGTTACGGTAACACGGTGAACCACGGTGAATACCCACCTGTGGTCACCGTGTACCGTACGTCTGTTCGTGGCGTGCCAGATGTTGGCCACGGTCAATCCCCACATGGGGTTCGTTTGAACCACGCTTCCTGGGCTAGCCGGGGGAAGGTCCCGGGAAGCATGGTCAAACGGACCCCGGGCCGTGGCCAAGGAAAAGTAACGTCTGGCCACGTGCCACGGCCCGGGATCCCCGGCGGGATCCCGGGCCGTGGCACGGTCGGCCGGCCGCGGCGGCCGCATTGGCCCCGCCGCCCGCCCGTCTCCTCGGAGGGCGGGCAGCGGGGTGCGTGGAGGGGGCGGGGCCGTGCGGCCGCACGTTGCGCCGCACGGCCCTGGCCCCTCCCACTTTCCCCGCCGGGATCCCCCTGGCACGTCTGTTGTGCCGTTACGGGGTGACCCCGGCGGGGAACGAAGCCAGTGGTGCCGGTACGGGGCCAAAGGGCCCCGTATCGTCTGAAAGTACACACACACACACACACACACACACACACACATTTTGGGTTTATACCATGCCCTATCCATATGGTTATTATTATTATTAGACATTTATATAGTACCAGTCGTATGACCTGGTGCTGTACAGAACACAAAACTAGACGCGGTCCCTGCCTGTGGCTTACAATCTAAAAGACAAAAGAGTAGATTATATCAAAACAGCATATTAATAAAATATATCAGAAATATAAAACCCTCCACAATCCACATCCTGTCCCATGCCACCCTCTGCCACTTCTGTCATCTAGAAGAGTCCTCTCTCCTCACCCCACCTCATTTCCCCTTCTTTTCATTCCTACCCAACCCGAATCCCATCCTGTCCCCCCACCAGTGTATGTATCCCTGTTTTCACCAAGGCTGTGTAACTTTCCCAACCACATTCCCCCCATGCTCTAACCACCCACACCCACATGAAGATGCCCTCCTAGGTGCCACTATTCCACCAGCCAAAACATTTGCTGCCAGACAGTAATGAGTAGGAATGGAGATCGTGGCATTCTGCCCCATTCCATACCATTACCCTTCCCCACTCAATATCCCCCTTAAATGATGTTAAAAACAAAAACAGAATTAATGATAAAACAGGGGGACAAAAGGTTGTTAGGGAAAATCTTCTAAGACTTTAAAAAAATAAATAGATGATGAATGAAATTTATAGCGAATACTAAATTGGAATGAGTTATTAATACTCTCAGGACAGAAAATGGTATTAAGGGATTTAGGACCACAAAACATGGACAGGAAGAAAGCATCAATGATTCAGTTGAATACTGGACAGGGATACACTGAAATATTGTCAGAATGGGAGGAATAAACTTGGGAATCAGTAGCACAGAAAGAGTCATCAACCTGATAGGTAGCAGAGCAGACATGATGAGTTTATGATGTACCATAATATCCCTACTTTTTAAGAACATACAGCCATGGGCTGCCTTTGTAAAAAGGTTTTTATGTCACTAAGAAAGACTATCGCCCTTCTGTAGGCAACTCTGCTGAGAATACATCTGGAATATTGTAAACAAAACTGGGCACCACATTATGAGGCAGATTAGCAAATTGGAAGAAGTTGAAAGAAACCAATAAAAATGATTGACTTTAAAGGGAAAATGAAAAGACTTCAATGTGTATATCTTGGCTGAGCGACAAGAAAGGGTGAGACATGATAGCAATCTACAAATATTTGATGGGTGTGGAGCCAAAGAATAAAGAGGTAATACTTACTGAGCTACACAAGGGCGCAGTGAGTTAGAGGGAGAACTAAGAACAAGAAACTTAGGTAGACTGCCAGAAAGCAATCCTCAACAGGGAGAAATATGAGTTGGGACTGTTAAACCGAAACTGGCTGAAAAATACTAATGCCAATGTTTCTTTTAAAAGGCTATCTAAAGTCAGACTCCTAAGTCCGTCATACCTCTGAACCGTTCCTGTTTAGGAGGGACAGTCCCTCTTTGGATGCTGAATCCCACTGTACCTCTTTTAGGGGTCAAAGTCCCTCTTTCAGGGGAGACAGACAAACAAAACCCTGTATTCGAACCTCAGGTACCTCTCTTGGCTGCCTCCCAGTAAGAGCATGTGAGAAGACAAAGGACAGCTGATGGAATGACAAGAATCTAAGTAGAATGATAAGCAGGTGGCCTTCTGTCCCTCTTTATGTGCTTGGATGTTGGGAGGTGCATGCAAGTGCATGGAGCTTATTTGCTGGGATGGAGCTTATTACCAAAGGGGTAGGCTTCTTTCTCTTTGGCTGCTTGAAATGTTGGGTAGTATGATATCTAGGCAAGAAGCTACCTTTATAAACGCACAACTCCTACTCCACATTTCTCAGTATTCAGGGAAGTTTGGGATGCAATTTTCAGTTTTCAGCAGCCCTTAGATCAGCAATGTCAGGGCTTGATTCTGAACCTGCAGCCTCAGGGCCTGGCTGGTGGCTGCTGTTCCCTCTGTGTCACCATCTGATATGTGCCAGAGCTGTTGCCCCCCTACCCTTGTATGTTCTGTCTCTGTGGCTCTGCCCTCACTTAGTTTACCTGCTCCCTTCCTGATTGGTTCCTAGCTTTATTTAAGGCTTTCTGGGAGCTGTAGGAAGTTGACAGAGCTTCTGTTGCCATGCCTTCTTCCTTTGGGCTCTCATGCTGCCCACCCTTTTGGATCCTCTGTGTTTCCTGCATCAGGTTGTGTTCTTCCCTGGTGCGTGTGTGTGTGGGCACATGCACACACGTACCTTGAGTCTTATCCTTTCCTTCCTCTTGGTTCCTCTGTTTTTTCTGTAACCTCCCCTTCCTTTGGCTCCCTAGCTTGCTCTATTGAGTGCTTGTGTGACCAGTGTTCCCTCCAGTGCGTGTGGTTGTTGATTGCACCTGTAGCAGGTGCAGCTCCTTCCCCGACCCTCTTTAGATGGTCTTGTCCCTCCCCTCATGTAGCCCTGTTAGTTTGTGTTCCAATCTATCCTTGTAACATCTACTTAGCCTTGCTGTGCCTCTGTCTTGTCCCCGCTGCTCCATTTCCCTTCAGTTTGGTGTTCCTCCTGTCTTGTGTCTTTCCCCACGCACTCTACATGGGGCTACCCTTGGGGTTGGTTCCAAAGCTGCAGCTAGTGCAGAATGCGGCGGCCTGTCTCCTAACTGGGACGGGCTGATACGAGCACATTACACCAGTGTTTCGCTCTCTGTACTGGCTGCCGATAGTTTTCCAGGCCCAAGTCAAGGTGTTGGTGTTGATCTTTAAGGCCCTAAATGGCTTGGGTCCCACCTACTTGCAGGACCACCTTACCCTCTGGGTCCTGGATCAGCCCCTGCGTTCAGTCGGGGGCGCCCTCCTCAGGGTCCCGCAGGTTTCCCGGGTGTCTACCATGAGGAGGGCGTTTTCTGTGTCCGTGCCACGGCTGTGGAACTCCCTCCCATTGGAGGTCTGTTTGATTACCGACATCCCCTCTTTCCATAGACAGTGTAAGATCTGGCTGTTCTGCCAGGCATTTATCGAGGGAGATGGGGTGGGGTGGGTGGGTATGGGCTTTTTAGGTTGTTTTAATTGTTGTTTTATTGCTGTGTATTTTAATATGTTTTCAATGTTTTTAAAATGTTGTTAGCCACCCCGAGATGTCTGAGGCAGGAGGGGGCGGCATATAAGTTTTAATATAAATAAATATAAATAAATAAAGACTAGCTAATTAAAGACAGGACTGTATGCTGTACTGGAGACAGACAGTTAAGGGAGCAGCTGCTCCATGAAGGGGAGCTAACCGTACCCAAGTGTTTGGACATGGCGTGCACCGTGGAGACCACCAGAGAGAGACTGAAAGCGCATTCACACATACATTAAAATGCAGGTTTTTCTAAATGCAGTCAGTTTCAAAATGTGCTTAAATAAACCAGTGCCCTATTCACACCATTATTTTTTTGCGCATTTAAGCAATTTAAGCTGGGGGACAAGAGGGCTTCCCTGCTTGGCTCCCAGGGTGATGAAGACACAGTCTTGGGCGGCACAGTCCCCCTCCGAGGTGGAGCAGGGATGGGACCAGCTGAATTGCAAACATCGCATCGCATCACATTTTAATTTATATCCCGCCTCTCTCCGAAGACTCGAGGCGGCGTACAACATTATAAATATACATTGCTAGGGTTCACTCCCACGCAGGGGACCCAGCAGACAATATCATCATCATACATATCATACATGTCAACAAAACCCCCAACCTCCTCTGACCACGTCTACACAACAGGTCAATGGTCCCCTCACCCCCACTACCATACCCTGCTGCCACCAGGATATACTGCTGGCTCCACCCCTCTCTCACCAGGGGGAGACAGCCATTTCCACTTCCTCTTCAATACAATACCCACCCCTCCACAATATACCCCTACAGAAAGCCCACAATGGCCCGAGCAAACCCCTGAACAATATTAAATATTCAGCATTAATAATTGTACAATTCCCCATACCCCAACCACTCCCTCCCACCTAATCACACCAACAGGCCCCTCGGCCCCCAACTGGCCCCGAAGGGGTTTGCGGTTTGCAAATTGCAAACTTGAAAAGTTTATTCCCACCCCCCCCCATGTCATGTATCCTGTATACAGGCATATATGTTTGACCGTCTGTGTTTCAATATATTGGAAATCAGAATTAGGCTCTCTCTATGAAGACTTCTTAAAAGAGCTGTTCTATAGTGACCTTTCTACTGAACTCTTGACCAGATACTCGAAAATCAGCCTGTATACTGGAATAGACAATACAATCAAGTCTGTCTCTTAATGAAATTAACAGTTTCTGTTGACTAGTCTCAAGATACGTGACTCTCAGGCAGGGCAGGAAAAGGTCTTGTTTGTTTGGAGTTTACTCATTGTTAATCCTATCTTATACGATAGCAACCTGTTTAGTATGTATCAACAGGCTTCTTACTATGTATTTTGAGAAAAAAACCTCCCTGTCAGCAGTCTTGACCTGACGTCATTTTTAGCTGACCTCCAAGCATCTTTTATTCTATAAGAAGAGAAAGGAAAGATGGATTTTTCAGAAAGCTTCCTTTCCTGAAGCTTTTCTCATCTTCCATCTGGCAGAATCGGGCAAGGACTGGGTAATATGAATGTATATTAATATGATGCATTGTGTCAACCATAGCAATAATATTTAGAGCATATGTTATATCTTATAGATGCTAAGATCTTTGAATTTGTAACAGAGCTGTTCTCTGAACAGAAATGTCTTTCTAAGTCATGTGCTTTTAACTGACACTGTTTCTTTTGTACTATGTCTTTGTTTGAACTTAAGTAAACTATTGCTTCATATATTATAATATTCATAAGTCTCATAGCCTCATTTATATAATTAAATTGTCTTTACTATACTTTGCTGAGCTGGCTGGCTTATTAGCAAAGTGTAAACTCAAATTCCACATATTGGAAAAGAGTGCCCTATATCCAGACCAGATCATGTTAGGCCTGGACCACTAAGCGCAAATTCCTTTTGGGGAAACTGAGGCACAATGCGACACCCCGCCCCCCCCAAATCTGTGATGTCCAGGGCTCGCCTTCCCCCCACTATGGAGAATGGAGATCTCTAGCTTCAGGCAGATCTCTCCTCCTGATGAAACTGTTCTCATTTGTACGGATTCCTTCTATATCGCTAGAGGAATAAATGAAGAATTACCGATCTGGCAGTCTAATGGTTTTCTAGATAATAAACGAAAACCTTTGAAACATACCCATAGATGGCAAAAATTAGCAACACTTTTGGATGACAAACCACTGATTACCATAATGCACGTGTCAGGCCATTCCAAATATGGATCTCATGTTAACGGGAACATCCTTGTAGACTTACTGGCAAAGGAAGCAATGAAAGCATGCTCAGTCTGTGTACTTATCCAATCACAAGTTAAAAAATGATTGAATGGGGAATAGACTCAATGCATCAGCCCAGATTCCATTAACCCTAAGGGTTACCCTTCTGCCTATGATTACGCCCTAAAAGGTGGGAAGTGTGTTGTAACATTCACCAACAGGGAGAAACGTGTAATACCCCCTGTTGACACAAGACCTAACTTAAGACAAGAGGCTCACAATAGTCTTGGGCATGTTCACCAGGGTGTTAATGCCACAGTTGAATCTTTACAGTGTTCTTACTGGTGGCCTGGACTGCGCAAACAAGTCCAACAGCGTTTAGCTCCCATGGAGTCTTTCTCATGGCGTTAAAATAGTCAGGGAAAAGAAAAATGCGCTGTGATTCTAGATGTGAGAATGTGCTCTGAGAGTCTTGGAGGTCAGGGTAATGGATGCAGTGCTTGGGGTGTGGCAGAAAAAGCCCAACATCGAAACTAAAAGAAGGCAGAGAGAGCCACAGTGTAGCAGGCAGTGCTCTTATTGTGGGAGGTTCCATGAGATGGCAAAAGAGAAATGAATTGCATTTGGACAAAGATGCAATGCTTGCAGCAAACCTAATCATTTCAGCAGCATGTGCAAAGCAAGTAAAAGAGAGCAAAGCAAAGAGTGTAACTTATGGAGGAGGAAGAGGAAGCCACCACATCAGATAGGGAGGATGAGGAGCCACACATGATGACTATTTGTGTAATACCTCAGTCCCACCATGTGAGGGCCATAGGAGCCAAAAGAAAGGCAGCCATTTTTGCAACCATGTAAACAGGGGACAGAAGAGTCCAGTTCCAGCAAATGAGATGGTCCCTGGTTATGTACAACATGAGCACCATACAGTCAGTGGATAAGTGCAACCTAACCCTGAGAAATCCCAGAAATGGGAGAAAATATAATTTAAAATTCATGGTAGTGGACGGACAAGATCAACCACCACTACTAGAATCACAAGCAATCCAGCACATGAATCTAATCAGAGTGCAGCAGCAGAACTTCATGCATGCAGTGAAGCAGCAGCAGATGAATGTCAAGCAAGACAGAGTCCTGATACAGGACAATCAAGCCAAGCCGGCATTGATGAGAAGAACAAGGGACAGAGTCCTAACCAAATGCGAGGATGTTTTCAAAGGAGACAGATGCTTCAAAGGAAAGGAACACCTTGAAATTGAATCTGTGGTGCCACCAGTGTGCCTTCCATGTAGAAGAATACTGGTGGTACTCAACGCACCAGTCAAGAAAGCACTAGCCAGCCTATGCAAATGAGGCATCATCAAAGTCATGGAAGCAAACATCCTGTGGGTAAACAGAATGTTGGTGATGAATAAACCATCAGGCAAACTACACATATACATTGATCCAAAGCCACTCAACAAGGCACTGAAAAGGGCACACTACCCTTTACCTACTGTTGAAGATGTACTTCCTGGGCTATCCAAAGCATGCTTCTTCACGGTATGTGATGTACAAGACAACTTTTGGTATGTTAGGCTGGATGAAGCCTCCAGCAAACAAGACATTTGCAACCTCATCCAGAAGGTATAGATGACTACACATGCCAATGGGCATATCCCCGGCTCCAGAGATCTTCCAAATATGTCTACATCAGGCCCTGGAAGGACTGCCTGGGGTGAAAGTCATCGCAGATGTCTTCCTCATATATGGGGAAGGCACCACAACAAGGAGGCAGAACAAGATCACGATGAGAAACTATTCAGGTTCCTGGCCATATGTAGAGACAGAAATGTGAAGCTCAACTCAGGTAAAATGAAACTGAAGCAACGCCATGTACCATTCACAGGACACATTCTGTCAGCTGAGGGACTGAGACCAGACCCCAAGAAAATCAAAGTTATCACAGAGATGCCACAGACATGAAAGGGATACAGAGGCTAATCGGCATGGTATATTACCTATTGAAGTAGTGCCCAAACCTGTCCACTGAGAAAGAGCCTCTTTTACAACTGACAAAGCATCACATCACCTGGGACTGGGAAGCACCACAGCAAAATACTTTCCACAGGATAAAAGAGCTCCTGACAAAAACGCAAGTCCTCCAGTACTACAAACCAGAACAACAACTTGTTTTATTTTTATATTATTTATTTATTTTAAGCATTTTTGAGTCGCCCCCCATGCCTACGGCATCTCGGGGTGACGTACAATTTCTAAAAACATCATAATTTTTAAAAACATCATAATTTAAAACTAAAACAGGGTTGGGAAACAAAATTAATAAAAGTAAATATAAAAATTAAAGGTAGGGGAGAGCCAAAACCCTAACCCATCCTTCCCCCCTCCACCCCAAAGGCCTGGGCGAACAGCCAGGTTTTACAAGCCCACAGGAATGTCAAAAGGCTTGGGACCAGGTGAGCTTCCTTCAGGAGGGAATTCCAAAGATGCAGCCCGGCCACTGAGAATGGCCTCTCCATTGTGACCCCCCATTTAACACGGGGCACCTCCAAGAAGGCACCCCTGGCCGACCAAAGGAGTCACTCTGGGGCGTGGAGGATGAGGTGGTCCCTGGGGTAGGAGGGGCCCAGACCATGAAGGGCCTTATAGATCAACACCAATACCTTGAACCTGGCTCAGCACGCTATTGGCAGCCAGTGCAGATTCCGGACCACAAGTGTTATATGCTCCCGACAACCTGACCCCATCAGGAGCCGGGCCACCGCATTCTGCACTAGCTGCAGCCTCCAGACCAGGAACAAGGGCAGCCCCACGTAGAGCGCATTACAGTAGTCCAGCCTCGAGGTGATGAAGGCATGGATGAGGGAGGCCAGGTCCGGCCCAGAGACATATGGACGCAGCCTCCACACTAGATACAACTGGCGGAAGGCATTCTTCACCACCCACTCCACCTGTCAATCCAGGCGGAGATCCGAGTCCAACACCACCCCCAGACTCCAAACCTGCTGAGCTATCGGAGGACGAACCCCCCCAATCAGGGGGTCCGACACCTCCCTCGCCCTCCCCACCACCATCTCCTCCATCTTATCGGGGTTGAGCTTCAGTCTGCTCTGCCACATCCACTCCACCATGGCCTCCAGACACTGGGATAGCAACGAAACAGCAGGGTCTGGGTCAACTGAAAAAGAGAGGTACAGCTGAGTATCATCCGCATATTGGTGACATCGCACCCCAAATCCTCTCACGACCTCCCCCAAGGGCTGCATATATACATTAAATAATAAAAGAGACAGAATAGAACCCTGAGGAACACTGCAGGAAAAGACGTGGGGGCAAGATGTTTCAGCTCCCAACACCACCCGCTGGCTTCTCCCCGAGAGGAATGAGCAGAACCATTCAAGAACAGTCCTGCCCAGACCCCCCAGGTCTCGCAGTTGTCTCAACAGCAGCCCATGGTCCATGGTATCAAAAGCGGCCAAGAGATCTAGCAGGATAAGAAATGTAGAACATCCTGAATCCATCTCCCGGCGGAAATCATCGACTAAGGCCACCAACGCTGTCTCAGTGCCATAGCCGGGATGGAACCCAGATTGAAAAGGGTCTAGGAAACCAATACCATTCAGATGCGCCTGGAGCTGGATCGCCGCTGCCCGCTCAATAACCTTCCCTAAAAAGGGAAGGTTAGAGACAGGTCAGTAACTGGTGAGTGCGTCCACATCTAATGATGGTTTCTTCAGCAGGGGTCGCACCACAGCCTCCTTGAGACTGGGCAACAACCTCCCATGCCACAGGGACGCGTTAATCACTCTCGCCAGCACCATCCCCAATGTCTCCCTGGAGGCTTTCACCAGTCAGGATGGGCACGGATCAAGTTCACAACTGGTGGCTCTCACAGACCCCAGCACATCCACCACATCAGCTGGCATCACTTCCTGAAACTCCCCCCACAAAGTTGGATCAGACAAGGCCTCCGTAACCTCTCACTCTCCACCTACTGCCCCCAACCCAGTGTCAAAGTCACTCTGAATCTGAGCAATCTTGTCTGCAAAGTAGGTGACAAACTCCTCACAGCTGGCCTGGGACAAGCCCCCGTCCAGGGAGAGGGAGGCCGGACTGACCAGCCCCCGCACCACCCAAAACAACTCCGCTGGGCTTGACTTTGCAGATGCTATGACAGCAGAAAAAAACTCCTGCTTTGCTGTCCTCACAGCCTCAATATATGACCACAAGTGGGCCCTATGGGGAAGACGCCAGCATCGCTCTAGCCTCCTGCTTACTTGTTTCATACACCGCAGCCCCTCAATAAACCAAGGGGCCCTGTGGTGATGAGACAGTGGCAGGGGGTGTCTCGGAGTCACCCTGTCAATGGCATCCCCCAGCAAGCTGTTCCAATGCTGGACCAGCTCATCGACAGAGTGGCTGTCCAGGTCCAAGGTTAATTCCCTCAGGACCTCTTGGAACCGCTGGGGTTCCATCAGCCTCCGAGGGCGTACTAATCTAACTGGTCCCATGCCCTTCTGGAGGTGGCACGCTAAGAGAGTGTGATGCCTCAGAGAAAGGGCTAGAGGCAGTCCTGATGCAGGACAGACCTATCAAATATGCCAGCCAGGCAGTCTCAGAGACGGAACAGGGATACACACAGATTGAAAAGAGTTACAAGCAGTAGTATTCAGAGTGGAACAGTTTCACCAATACACGTTTTGACATCCAGCTGTGGTACTCTCAGACCACAAGTCACTCAAGACCATAAGATGAAACCCCTACTCAGGGCACTGAAACACTTGCAGAGAATGCTGATGAGACCACAGAAATATGAACTACAGATCAGGTACTGTCCTGGAAAGAACTTTGTGCTAGCTGACATGCTTAGGAAAGCCTTTATCAAGGGTGAGGAGACATGTGGAGACAAAGATATCAAAACAATTAACATGCTATTCTACATGTCAATGAAAAAAGATAAACTAGAGGAGCTAAAGAATGCAACAGATTGAGATGCAACCCTAGAAATGCTGAAAAACACAATTTTAAAGGGCTGGCCTGCAGACAAAGTCCAGACACCAGTTGGCACAGAGCCCTACTTCCACTGCAGAACAGAGCTCACTGTTCAGGAAGGGCTGATATACAGAGGCTTAACCATCCTGATCCCCTCTTTGCTTAGACCCCGAGTCATCGAGAAAATACATGCATCCCATCTGGGAATCGAGAGTTGCCTACGTTTGGCAAGGGACTGTGTCTACTGGCCAGGAATGGGATCCCAGCTGAAAGCCTTCATAGAGGGCTGTGAAACGTGCAGGTCAGACGGCACCCAACAATGTAAAGAGATGCTATGGCCACACACGGCCCCCCAGCTTATCCATAGGAGAAGATAGGAGTTGACTTTTTTACACCCAAAGTCGAATAATACCTCATCACGGTTGACTACTATTAGAATTTCTGAGAGATTGACAAGCTGGAAGACATCAGATCCAGTAATCGAACGTTTAAAATTACACTGCGCCAGACCTGGCATCCCAGACAAACTCATGAGTAACAATGGACCACAGTTCGCATCAGAAGAATTCCAAACATTAACCCAGCAGTGGGACTTCAAATACGTGACCTCCTCACCAGCCTACCCGCAGAGTAATGATAAAGTAGAATTGACTGTCAAGACAGCTAAAAGACTACTCAGCAGAGCTGCAGCAATGAGGGCAGACCCCTACCTAGCCTTCTTGACCAATCACAATACACCTACGCAAGGGTGCAATAGCAACCCAGCACAGGCCTCAATGGGATGCAGAACAAAAACGCTACTTCTCATCTCCAGTGAACATCTAAAACCCCAAATCATTGAAAATCAAAATGGTAAGAGCACAGCAGAAACAAGCCAACTACTACAATCAGTCAGCATGAGATATGCTTATGTTAACAAAAGACACCCCTGTGTGGATACAGCCCATGGAAGGGTCCCAAGCAAAATGGGCCAAAGGGGTCATCAGCAAGTTGGTAGTAGCACCCAGATCATACAAAGTGACCACTCGAGAAGGTGGTCGCACCATACAAAGAAATTTTAGACACCTTAGAGTGAGACAACACTCGGGGCACAGACAAGCATGCAGGAGCAAGAGTCCATATGAGCCAGAGGAACCCATGGAAAGTGACCAGAGCTCCATGCAACAGCCAGAGATGGAGGAGGAGGTCTCAGAGGTCAGGGAGCCCAATCCACAAGCCCAGCAGTCCACAGAGGTGGAAGAAAGGCGATCCGGATCAGGGCACCCCCTGAAAACCCCGAAGCCCCTGCAGGACTTTGTCCTGAAATGAGGTCGTGGTAAAGACGGTTTTCCAATTACAGCCATGTGCTAGCAACCTCTAGTTGTTACCCTTCGTAAAGACTGTATATAGTGTAAATATGGGGGGTTTAAAAAAAAAATTAAAAAGGGGGAGATGTTATAGTGGGAGTCAGTTGGTACAGTCCAGGGACGAATCACAGGAAGGGCCGGAGTCACGTGCAGAACACAGGCTGGGACCGGCAGTTGGATTCAAGCGGGCAGCTAGGAAGCAGCACCTGCAAGTGTTAGCATGCTGTGCAGCCCTAATAAAGATCCTAAGTGAGTTGAACCTACCTGACTTGTCTCAGCTCATTGTTACAGGGGTGATTTTAGACAAACATCTTCCCCACCCATCATGCATGTTTCAGGGCCACATTGGCACCCTTGGCAGCCCTGCCACATGCATAATGGGTGGGTGATGGGTGGGGAGGGGCTCATCTAAAAACACCCAAGGTTGGGGAAAGGCCCTATGCATTTCCAAAAGAAGTCATAATCCAACAAAACACTGAAACGTGTACTGGATTGAGGTTGGGGTGAGGATTTGAAAGTCAAGTCCAGGTTTATGTTTCATTTTTTATATAACCTAATTTTAGTCTCACAGTCATCACATTGTGGCGAACTAATATGTGGCAAACTGGAAGAATTCTTCCACCGCCTCTGCCTTAAAGAATACTTCCACAAAAAGGATAGGACCCCAAACAATCCATCCCAACCCCAGAACAAGAGAAAACACACCTCTGACTTCACACCCTGAGCCGGACGCAACCCTACACTGGACCACTATAGCGACTGCTTCAGGAAAAGAATGGACTGTCAAATCCTGAACAAACACCACCCTCAACACAACTTGTCCAGGGCGGAAAGAAATGCCATCCAATCCCTCAAATCCAACCACAACATAGTAATCAAGCCGGCTGACAAAGGGGGCTTCGTAATTATCCTCAACTGAGATGACTACATATCCAAAGCAAACAAACAGCTCTCAAATCACAACTACTACCAAGAACTCTCAACAGACCCCACATCACAATTCACCGCAGAACTGAAAGACACCATCAAAACTCTCACTTGCAATCTACAGGAGGAACTGTATAACCTCATTCCCCCTAACCCAAACCCAGGAACATTCTACACACTTCCCAAAATACATAAGGAAGGGAACCCAGGAAGACCCATCATATTGGGGCACGGCACACTCACTGAAGGGATATCAAAGTACATAGAAAATATCCTAAAACCACTGGCCATGCAAAGACCCAGCTTCATCCAGGACACCACAGACCTCCTCTGCAAACTGTGCAACATAAACAACCTCCCAGAGAATACTATCCTGGCTACCATGGATGTTATCTCACTCTACACCAACTTGCCCCACAACGACGGAGTTGTAGCATGCCTCAAATACCTCCAGAACTACAAGAAACACACGGACACCAATCCCGAGCACTTTGGAAAACTAATAAACTTCATCCTCACACACAACAACTTCACATTTTAAAACAAACATTATGTACAAACTATGGGAACAGTGATGGGCACCAGCATGGCCCCCCAATATGCCAACCTGTTCATGGGCCACCTAGAAAAGAACTACCTAGAGAAATGCACAACCAAACCCTTCCTGTACCTAAGATACATAGATGACATCTTCATCATATGGACTGAAGGGCTAGACTCCCTATTGGCATTCCACCAAAACCTCAATAATCAACACCCCTCAATCAAACTAACACTGGAACACTCCCAAGACAAGGTCAACTTCCTGGACACCACCGTCAGCATAAAAGATGGATCCCGATAGACAGCAATGTACAGGAAACCCACAGACCACCATACATACCTCCCCTGATCCGGCAACCACCCCAGACACACCAAGAAGTCCATCATCCATAGCCAAGCCCTCAGATATCACAGAATCTGTTCAGAAGAGAGAACCCAGAATGCTCACCTATCCACACTAAAGACCACTTTCACCAAGCAAGGACACTCAAGCAGAGAAGTGGACTGCATAATAGAATGGACCATCCAAATACCCCGTAACAACCTACTACAATACAAGAAGAAGGAAGCCTCCAACCGCACGCCTCTAGTCCTCACCTATACCACCCCAAACTAGAACCCATACGTGACATTATAAAACAACTTCAACCCATACTTGATGAGGACCTCACCCTAAGAGACTTTTCCTGACCCCCCTCTACTGGCCTTCAAACAACCCCCCAACCTCGCCCAACTTATAATCCACAGCAAACTACCCAACACCGAGCCCAGCCCCACTGCCACAGGAACAAAACAATGTCGGGACAAAAGATGCAAGACCTGCGCACACATCTCTGCTGCTAACAACATCCTGATACCCTGTAGTAAACCACTCCAAATACAAGGAAGTTACAACGGTAAGTCCAACGACCTGGTCTGAGGTAGACCAGTGCACCAAATGCCCCCACGGGAACTACGTTGGGGAAACCCACCAACCCCTACACAAACTCATGAATTCCCACAGGAAGATGATTATGGACCAAAACACAGACTCTACTGTTCGCATCCACTTCTCCCAGGATGACCACTCCATCTCTGATCTCTCCATCCTAGTCCTGAAAGGCAGCCTCCACAACACTTCCAAAAGGTGTGCCTGGGAACAAAAATCCATCAGCCTGCTGGATACAAGAAACAATGGACTTAACCAGGACATTGGCTTCACAAGCCACTACAGAAATTTACAAGCTTAAACCTGTCCATTTGCCCATCATTTATACTATCACAGGCACCTTTAACCCCTCCATTCCAGGCACCCTCTCAATGACTCACCTACCCCTTTTAATTGGATTTACCCCACCCTGCATCCTCCACACTAACATCTCACAATCACAGACACCTTACTCCCTTCCACTCCCCTTTCCAGGCACCTTCTCAATGACTTGCTCCATAATACCACACCTACTCCCTTACAAATGCATACTTCTTCCCCTACCCCTCTCTGTCCTTACCCTCCCATGATGTAATGCTCCCCAGCCTCTGCATATAACCCTTGTGCCTCACTTTGCTCAGCGTACAGCTTGGATTTCTGACTTGCCTGATGAAGGATGCTGGGAGGTCCGAAAGCTTGCAAACCTCCACCAACCTAAGTTGGTCCAATAAAAGATATTTCTACACTACTTTGTCTCTACGACCTATTTTTGGGACCAACACGGCAAACACACTCTCTCTGTCCCAGTCATCACATTGTTTAATATCACCCAACTCCTTGTCACTCCTGGCATTTGTCTAAACTGAATAACAAAACCCAGAGGTTTACTGCTAGAAAACAATGTATTTGGGGGCAAATGTCCAAATAGGACATTTTATCACCGTGAGTAAAAGCCCCCTATATTTATTGAAACATATTAAAAAATGAAATTTATTTTGAATTACTAGGCTCTATTTATTTTAAAGTTTACTTCCCTGATACATTATACATTTAGAGAATTTTTCAGTTTCTTTCTTATTATAAACCAGCACAATCATTCATCCCAGCCATGCATCAAATGCAGGAAATTCACAAGTAACTGTGGTTTGTAATAAAATTGCTGAAAGCCTGATAATTTTAAAAATAATATTTATCTTTAATATCCTGCAAAACATGTGGGTCAGGTGTCGCCCTCAAGCCACTTTATAGATTTATAGATGAGCTGCAAAGGTGTTTAGAGAATGAGTGAAGAAAAACGATAGTGGCCAAGTTTATGCTGGGAATCGCACTAGATGCATGTTGGAGACATTCACCGCTGAAGGCATAGGTTCAATCTGGCTTAAGAACAAATACAGAGCATGCAGGAAGGTCAGAACCATGTCCTTTGGGTCAAATGGCAATAGCAGATTTCAGTAATTTATTGAAATTTAGTAGATTTCAGTAAATGCAGAGATAAAGGACTTAATTATTCGGAAGTAGAAAAGGTATTGTGAGTGCCAGGCTGGTGAATGAGGTTAGACAAGATTTAGCAATTATTTCTAAATCATAAACAGCCACTGAGCAATACAAGGTAATTAATGTTCTGCAGTTAATTTCATGGAGAGTCCCCTTGTTCTAGTACAGTTAGAGAGGATAAATAACCAACTATTTGGATAAATAAATAACTATTTACTCTCCCTATACACACCACCCATGATTTTATAAACTTCTGTCATACCCGCCCTCTCAACCTTTTCTTCTCCACGATATCAATCCAGAGCCCCAAACTATCAAATCTCTCTTCCTATGAGAGTAGTGCCATTCCCTTTATAATTTTTGTTGCCCTTCTCTGTACCTTTTCTGGTTTTACTATGTCTTTTTTCAGATGGGGCAACCAGAACTGAACATAATATTCCAGGTGCAGTCATACCATAGATTTATATAGAGGCATTCAGATATTTCCATTTTTATCCTCTATCCCTTTCAAAATGATTCCTAACATTCTGCTTGCTTTTTTTTGACCTCCACTGCACACTGAGCGGAGGATTTCAATGTATTGTCAACAATTAATTATTATTATTATTATAAACATTTATATAGTGCCAGCCATGTGCCTGGCTTTGTACAGAACATAGAAATAGACGCAGTCCCTGCCTGTGGCTTACAATGACTCCAGGATCCTTTTCATGAGTGGTAACTCATAATTTAGAACCCAGCATTGTATACATATAGTTTGGGTTATTTTTTCCCTATGTGCATCACTTTGCACTTGTCCGCATTAAATTTCATCTGCCACTTAGATGCCTGGTCACCCAGTCTCACAAGATCTTCCTACAATTGTTCACAGTCTGCTTGGGTTTTAACTACCTTGAATAATTTTGTATCATCTGCAAATATGATCACCTCACTCTTTACTCCCTTCTCCAGATCATTTATGAATATATTAAACAACACTGGTCCCAGTATAAGAACATAAGAAGTGTTGCAGAGTAATAACTGATTCGCAATCAGTAAGGACAAATGCAGCTGAAGGTTTAACAACAGAACTTTACTTAAGCTTTCTCAGGCACAGATCCTTAGTTACATCTAGCTAGTAAGAAGACAAAATGGAGACTGAAGGGAATGAGAGAGAAGAGAAGGGAAGAAGGAGTAGTTACACAAAGGAATTCAACTGTAAAACCCCATCTCCCTTCCATGTACACATAAACTTAGCAGTGTCATCTGGTGGCTCTATAGTCAATTACTGTTCTTAATACAGCAGGCATTAACTTATGGATGTTGCATATACCAACAAGAAGTGCCATACTGAGTCAGACCAATGGTCCATCAAGCCCAGCATTCTGTCTCTGACAGTGGCCAATTTTGGTAGCATGGGAGAAGTATCAGCAGTCACAATGGGCAATACATTCCCTATCACTCCCTGCTCCCAACAGTAAGAAATTCCCTTCTCTTAATCTGCTTGGCTAATAGCCATTAATGGACCTATTCTCCAAGAATGTATCCAGTCCTTTTTTAAATTAACCTATACTATTGGCCCTGACAACCTCCTCTGGCAACAAATTCCGTAATTTAACTGTGTTGGGTGAAAAAATACTTCCTTTTATTTGTTTTAAATCTGCTGTCAGTTAATTTCATGCAGTGTCCCCTAGTTCTAGTATTACCTGAGAAGGTAAATAAATGTTCCCTATCTATTTGTTCCACTCCACTCAATGTTTTATAAACCTCTATTATAGCCCCTCTCCGTCTTCTCTTCTCCAAGCTGAAGAGCCCTAACCTATTAACCCTCTCTTCATACAGAGGCATTTCCAAACCCTTGATTATTTTTGTTGCCCTTCTCTGTACTTTTTCTAGTTCTACTATCTCTCTCTCTCTCTCAAAGGGCTTGATAGTATCTATATTTCCTAATAAATATTGGAAGGTCTGGCCAGCATCACAATATGCTGTTTGCTGTGCAAGTCTAATGCTTCAAGTAAATTCACCCTCAATCCAAAAGGTGCCCTACCTCTGTTAATAGAGGGGCTGTCATTAGCACCCACATGCATTGTCCATATCACTTTGAGTAGCATACTAGGAGGGTGGAATCCTTGCATCATTGAAATCAATGGGAGGTCTGACAATTACATCGAGAATTCGCACGCAAAGAGTCTCTGTTCTGCAAGGATCTAAGTGCCCTCAACTTCCACTGAATTTGGTAGTGAGACACACCTCTCTGCTTGGTACCTATCCTGCTCCTTTTGAAGACAGTGGGAGTTTGCCAATGATTTTAATGTGAGGTGGTCAATGAAGAAAAACGGTCAGTGTCGTTGACAGGAACAGCTACATAGGGTGGTCTCATACTAATGGTTCTTGCTGTTTGACATTTGAAGTGACCACATAACAAAATGTCTTCCCCTGCCACAGTCAGCAGACCCTCCTGTAGAAGCAACCTTTCACACGTGCATATATTAAATGACACAAGTGCTCATATATTTTCAGAAACAACAAATAAAGCAGTGTGAGAAACCAAACCATAGTAACAAAATGCATGCAATTTCATAGAAACCATAAAATCATAGAGCTGGGAGGTATATCAGAGGTCATCTAGTCCAACCCCCTGCTCAATGCAGGAAATTCACAGCTACAGCATGCTGACAGATGACTGTTCAGCTTCTGCTTGAAAACCTCCAGACCTCCTCCCTAGGTAATTTGTTCCACTGTCTAACAGCTCTTACCATTAGGAAGTTATTCCTAATCTTTAACTGAAATCTGCTTTGTTGTAGTTCGAGCCCATTATTTCTAGTCTTGCCTTCATGGACAAGAAAGAACAAGTCTTTGCCATCCCCTCTATGATGGCCCTTCAGGTGAAGGAAGACCGCTATCATGTCTCCCCTTAGTTTTCTCTTCTCAAGGCTAAACATACCCAGCTCCATCAGCCTTTCTTCATAGGACTTGGTTTCCAGACCCTAGACTATCTTTGTCGCCCTCCTCTGAACCCATTCCAATTTGTCACCCTTCTTCGAATGCAGTGCCCAGAACTGGACACAGTACTCCAGATGAGGTCTGACCAACTCAGAATAGAGTGGAACTATTACTTCTCATGACTTGGAAACGATGCTTCCGTTAATGCAGCCAAAATTCCATTCGCCTTTTTTTGCGGCTGCATCACACTGCTGACTCATGTTCAGTTTGTGATCAACTACAATCCCTAGATCCTTTTTACATGTACTGCTGCCGAGCCAGGTATCCCCTATCCTGTATTTCTACATTTGATTTTTCTTACCTAGATGCAGAACCTTACATTTATTTCTGGTGAACTTGATTTGATAAGTCATAAAGAAAAAGAGCACAACCAATACACCATTTTATATTTTTGACCTGATGGAAATAGTCTACTGGAAAAGAAAGTGGTTGGGTGAAACATCAAAATCTCCAAATGAAAATTTCCTACAAGTAGGGAAAAGTACGATCCTGTGTCACCTACGCTCTAGTAGTCTCAATACCCACTTTCAGGTCTGCCCATAATAAAAAGCAGATTTCCACATTCTGTTTTACAATATCTATTGCTTGCATATGGCTCACAAATTGATTCATATTCTTGCACAAGTGGTGAAACTACACACACTACGTTCCTCTTTGTAGAAACAAAGCCTGAATGCCAACAATGCGTTTCACGTCTCCTCTGTAGGTTATAAATAAAAAACAGTTTTGTCATGAAATATCTTCTCCATATTAGAACAATATTTAATATCTATACAATCTATGTTTGGCACCGAGGCTCACTGTCAGGTTTTTGGTTTTTTTCCTTTTGCTTTTATAGCGCTCCATCACCATGTGCTTCCAAAATGATCTCCAATGTTGCCAGCTGAAAAGAAAGGAGGAGGAACATAAGGCAGGGAAATAGCCAGATAGGCAAGGTCAATCAATAGGGATGGGCGAATAGATCGTGGTTCAGGTTCGGCTGTTTGGTTCGACTGCGTTCGGTTCGGCCGTTCGGTTCAGCAGTGTTCGGTTCGTCCATTCAGTTCAGCAGTTCGGCTAGTTCACCGAGTTCGGGTTCGGCTGTTCGGTTCGGTCGTCCGAACAGGCCGTTCGGCTAGGCCGTTCGGCTGTTTGGTTTGGCCGTTCGGCCATTCGGGAAGTGTTGTTATGGGTGTTTTTTTGTTTTTTATATTTGTTTTGGTTTTTTATTGGGTTTTATATGGTTTTCTTTTACTTTTTATTTGTTTTTTTTGTTTTTATATGGGGTTTGGATATATATATATATATATATATATATATATATGGGATGGGGGGAATCACAAACAGAAGAGGAGTTTGTAGTGAAATACATACATTACATACTCAATGAGTCTGTACAGTGCATAACACAAAGTTTCAGTTTATGGTTTAAGTTTCATTTCATTACAAAAGTGAAATGAAAATTAAAGCAATCTAAAAATCCCACTCAACGCCTGCTGTTCAGGAACAGTGACTAGCTCAGAAGGTGTTGGGAAGGGGGGAGGCAGATAATTAGTTTCGTTTCTTGCAAGCCTTTCCACCCCTGGTGCCCGGATGTCTGCTCCTCAGTGACTGACACCTCCCTGTCATGTTTAACCTTCCAGTGAACCTTTTTTTGAACTCATCCGAATGCGATCCGAACTGACCGAACTGTTCGACCATTTCGCCGTTTGGTGTTCGGTTTGTTCGGTATGTTCGCGTTCGGGTTCGGGTTCGAGTTCAGTCATCCGAACAGGCCGAGTTCGGACCGAACTCTGAACTGCCGAACCGTGTTCGCCCATCCCTATCAATCAATATTGCCAGCCCAAAACAATTTTTTTTTTAAAAATCACACTTCAGTTTCCCTCCCCTTAAAAAAAAATCTTGAGAATTCATCCAAAATCATGAAAATGTTAAAAATAGTAAATATATTTTTTCTAGTTCTGCGGCACATCCGTTAAACCTGGGAGGGGAAATGCAAACAAACCAAGGAGTAGCAGGCGACTCCTCAGATTTTTTTGGTTTTTATGCTGCCATGTTTTCCAGGTTCCCGTTGTAACAAAAAATGGCTAGAAATCAGGGATATGTAAAGGGGGTGGAGGAAATCTTGTATTTCTGATTTTTAGTCTAGTTTTAATGCCATTTAATGTGGGGAGGTTTTGAGTTTCTTGTCTCAGAAATTTAGGACCTGCTGCAGTGGATTGGGAAGGAAGCAAGAAAGAAGACATTTGCAGCCTGCGTGTGTAACATGGAGTCTGCACCAAGGGGGTGCAACCCTCTGTGTGAGTGTGGGCATGCACACGTGCACAGGTTGTGACTTTGCAATAATCTCCATTCTGCCTCTTGGTGCAGAGTGCTGTTTGTGCCCCCCACCCAGGCAGAAGAGGGAAGGGAAACTGGACATTCTAGGCAGGCCCCAGGTGTGCCTGACAAGGATTGGAAAGATCCTAAGCTCCTCTGAGGGCAGGCAGAGGCTTCAGAGTTGCATCGATGATCTGCAGCAGATTCAGCTTTCCCACTTCTCAGAGCTGTGGGTGCTCTCGTGAGAAGTTGTTTAAAAGCCTGCCCCAGCCTGGAGGCAGTTATGGCGTTCTTGTAGAGGCTGAGCAGGAGGCAAAAGCACACTGTTCCGCCCAGCTCCTTATCAGGGTCCGGCCCCGGTTGCCAGGGTTCGCAGTCAGGTGGGTGAGCGCAGTGTGGCCCTGCTCCTTCCAGGCACCTAGGCAGCCTGGGGGCGAGCGGCTCCACAGCGCTCAGACAGGGGGGCGAGTCTTGGAGCCACAGGGATTGGGGGACGCCGCGCTGCCCGCTCTCAAGTTGCCCAGCAACCAGGTGCACAGCTACGACGCAGCGCACGCCTTGCAGGCCGTGGCGTTACAGGACGCAGGAATAGCCCCGATGTAGGGAGCATGGGGGCAGGGGATGGAATTGGCAGCAGCAACACCTGAGGGGCTTAGAGCAGACACATAAAAAGACCGGCGGGATAGCTACTCCTCACCAGTAATCATTGTGAGAGGCTGGGCCTCCCTTGCCTATTTGAGAGTTGTTCAGTAATCTAGAGTGTTTGTTGTACCCTTGTCTTTAGTGTGTGTTACTGAGAGTGCTTGTGTATTTTGTACCCTTGTATTCAAAGTGTGTGTCTGTAAGCATGCTTGTGTGTGAAAGACGCAGTGGGATGTGTGTGAGTGTGGACTCCCATTCCCCCTTTTTCCCTCAGTGGATTACCACACCCAGCACAAGGGTAAGACAGTGGTATGAGTGAATTCCCTGGAGACCGGGCACAATGACCCACACCCCTGGAAACAGGACCTTTTCACAAACACTCCCATCCCTGGTGTCCCCTGGTGGTAGCCCCGGATCATGTGTGAGTATTTTCCTCTTTGCTTGCCCTTCCTTGCCTCGTGTTGTACCATCCCTCCCCCTTGCAGGATCCTTGTCCTCTCCACCCTGTGATGATCTGGATTCCTCTCGTTATAGGAGAGACCTCCCACACAAGATCCTGAGGACTGTTTACTTCAGTGTGGGGCGCTTCAACCTAGGAGCAGGACAGGAGTGTCACGGAGAAACATGGGGTCACACGTGTAACACGGGACTACATGTTTAGTAAATGTGTGGGGCCAAGGGTTTCACATGGATGTAATGTTACTATAAATATACATTATGTAATGTTAAAAGTTCCACATGTTGGTAATGTTGACTCAGAATTGTAGAACTCAAATTGGGGGCTCTCCTACGTCATCAGCCTGTAGGAAGTGCAAACAGCTAACAACGTGTATTGAAAGCTGGCTTGCTAGATGAGCCTATGGAGATGCTAATGAACTTCCATGTTTACCTGGGGCTGCGTACGTGCTCTGGGACACATTCCCTAAAGGTGGGAAAACCCAGACAAAGAAAGTTAAAATGCTATATAAGGACAGAGATCCCAGAGGGAAAGGAGGACTGCTTGGAGACTTCTTGCAAAGCCATCTTAAACATCTGCATATGAAAGCCAGCAGCAAGCAGCTGGCAGCCATGAAGTGAGAGACGAATTGCTTTTTGCAGACTGAGAAGCCAAGGACCCATCCATCCACTATATGGCTGAGAAAACCAGAACTTATGGACTTTGTTTAGGGTAAGATGAATAACCTAGAAACTCAAACCAGTATAAGTTAGGAATGCGTTATATTTACCTTTTATTTCTATTACCACTCTGTTTAACTATCTTGTTATGTAATCAATAAATATACTTCTTACTTTATAAAGAAGTGGTCTAGTGTCTAATATTGGAACACAAGTGAGCTACAAGAGCCCTCAAGCTCTTGCGAACCCAGAGAGTAAAGAGTCTGGAAATGGGAAGGATCGGGCCCTTGGGTGACAAGAAGTTTCATTGTGGCACACTTGAATTAGCCAGTGAGAGAAACTGATTCAAGAGGACTGTGCGCAAGGGAAACTGAGTCACTCAAACCCGGTAAAGTGGGGGTGAGGACCCCCCAACCCATGACAAGGAGTATCCCTTTCCCTGGAAGGGCACACCCCAGACCCTTCTCCTATCCCTACCCCAGCCTAACACCTGCCCCCCAGGTCAACAGATAGGCTGAGGTGCTAGGGAGGATCTTGACCCAGACAGTATTAGTCTCCCACCGCATATGGTTGGGGAATTGTCTCAGAGCAACTGCTTTTTCTGGGGCCACTGCCTCCTCCCTTCCCCCGTGGTTCCCTTTGGCCATCCCAGCTCAAGCACCTGCATGGGGGGGTGCCAGACCCAAAGTTTCTCCCCACCCCTGAAGAATCCCCCATTGGGGATAATTCAGAGCATTATTTGGGGGCAGCAATATGTTACCTGCAGGCCCATTTTCAAGTGTTGGAGAGGCAACAGGTCCAAAGACCCCACCCCCTGGGGAGTCATGAGGGGAGTTAGAAGGAGGCATGATGCCAGTGCATGGGGGGCTAGCCCACCTCTTGCCAGCCTCAGGTCCAGGGGAGAAATAGGCAAGAGGTGGTGGAGCCTGCACCAAGGCAAGAAGTGGCAGCTGAAATTCAGAACCTGGGTGCAAGGCTGGCGGCAGGAGTGAAGGTGTGAGTGGGACCGCAAACAGGAGCTGGTGCAGGAGCATGCGCCAGTAGATGCGTGCCCTGAGCTATAAGTCTGGACCCATCCTGGAGTGGGGGAGAGGTAAACCATACTCCTACATCTAATTCAGGGCAAGGGTCCCCCAACATACCCCCAAATCAGGCCACTCCACCACCACCTGCTGCGATGGATGTTAAGCAGGGTTTTCATTGGTATGGGACCAGGTGGAGAATGGGGAGGCCTCTCGCCTCTGTGCCACAATGGACTCCAGGTTCCCCTTCATACACAAGTCTCCTAGTGGGCTCTGCCAGGGTATTGCAGGGAGCCCCCATACCTGGATAGTTGCAGTTGTTAAATATTTATATAGTGCTAGCAATGTACCTGGCAGTGAGCAATCATTAATTGAATACAGGTTCCTGCCTAGAGGGGCTTGCAACCTTATGATCAGTTACTAGTAGTAGTAATCACAGGAACACCCCTACCTTAAACCAATCCCCCAATTCTAATTTCCACCAGTGTACCCAGAGAGGCTGTTGCACAAATAGCAGACCCAATGGACTGGGAGACCAGAGCAGCAATCCAGGCACAAGGAATGTGAATTTCACCCACGCCTCTCTTGGAAATAGGATGACAATATTAGCAGCAAGATCCAGGAGCGACAGCAGAAAACCGGAGCCTGGGACACTGCTGAAAACTGGGAGGGAGTTTGCTTGGTTTTAAAAATACCCCTACTGAGAAATGTAAGCCATGCCGAAGCTGGGGGGGCGGAGGGGGACGACAAGGTACCCTGAAAGCTAAAGGCACCTAGAGAAACTATGGTTTAATTGTTTCTATAGTATTCAAAGTACTCTACAATCTCTGTCTAGATTACTCTTACCACAACAGCCCTGTGAGGATGATCATTGCCATTCCCATTCCACAGAGAGAGAAATTTAGGATGAGAGAGGAACTGGATGAAGGCCACCCAGAGAGACTATGGCTGAAATGGGATTTGAACTCTGGTTTCCGGGGCCCAAGCCCAGCACCTTAGCTACTAAGCTACACTGGCTAATAACTTCACGCTAGAAGGCTTGAAGGGCAGGAAGTCCCATATCAGACTAATTCCCCCAATGATCATCCCCATCTGCTAGTGAACAAACCGCTTCAACTGTAGTATGGCGTGAAAGGGCATGTGTGAGAGCTGCCTTGGGTTAAACAGAGACAAATCCTTTATTGTTCTGGCACCAGACCTTGACAACATAACATCAAGCACATACAAACAAGAAGAAAAATTCCAAAATATAAATTCACCATAGACGAGCTCTCGCAGCATACAGGATCATTACTTTCTAAAATTAGATACAAAATTATATTCAACCTGACCACATAGTGGCCTGGAATTATACAAAATAGAAAATAATAAAAACAGGGCAAACAACATATATATTGTCTTCTCCATAGGGCCCATTTGCGGTCCTATGTTGAGGCTGTGAGGACGGTGAGGAAGGAGTTCCTCACGGTCCTCATAGCGTCTGCGAAGTCGCGTCCGGCGGAGCTGTTTCGGG
Organism: Sphenodon punctatus; assembly: GCA_003113815.1. Lineage (NCBI taxonomy): Eukaryota > Metazoa > Chordata > Lepidosauria > Sphenodontia > Sphenodontidae > Sphenodon > Sphenodon punctatus. The sequence goes on along the minus strand of QEPC01013438.1, from coordinate 3,388,011 downwards.
TGGTGCGGGGGCTGGTTAGTCCGGCCTCCCTCCGCCTGGATGGGGACTTGTCCCGGGCCCGCTGTGAGGAGTTTGT
>QEPC01013438.1:3307190-3335214 GCA_003113815.1 Sphenodon punctatus | reverse complement strand
GCCCCCAGCCACCTTCCCCTTCCCTACAGCCCCCCTCTCCCATCCCTGCAGCCCTCAGTCCCTCTTCCTCTTCCCCTCCCCCATCCCTACAGTCACCCATAGCCCCCTCCCTCCCAGCCCCCATTCCTCTGTCCCAATGCCTCCACAGATCCCCCCAACAAACCCTCCCTCCCTGTCTCCATGTCTCCCCCCCACAGAGCCCGCTAACAATCCCTCCATCCCTCCCTCCCTATTCCCATGCCTCTCCCCTGGGAAATGCATGCCCACACGCAGCCACCAACAGACCCAGCCCGCCGCTCCTGGGCAGCCTATTCCTCCTGGCCATACTGCTGCTGCTGCTGGATCAGAATCTGCAGCTACTGCTCACACTGCTGGACCTGGAGCTGCTTCAGTTACACCTTGTAATTTTAAAGGTCCACTGGCGGGGGGAAGAGAGAAATGCACGCACAGTGGGTCCAGCGCCAATTACCGGACCCATTTACTGGACCCATTTACTGGACCCATTTATAGTCCAGCATGCTTGGACTATACTTCCCAGAATGGCCACTTTAATTCCCTGACCCACTGACAGAAATCCTGCTTCCCTGCTTCTCCTTACAGCCAGCTCTAGAGGCAGTGGGCTGGTGGCAGCCAGCAGCTGCCTTAGAACATCTGTCGTTATGCCACTCTCCATAGCAGAGAGTAGCATTTTTAACATCTGATTTCTCTAAAATCCACCCACCAAGGTGACTGAAAATCCACCAGACCCTACAGGATCCCTCACTTCAATTTCTTATCTCCTTCTGGGAAACTGAAATGCTCCCATCAAAGATAAAACTCTACCAAAACAAACCTAACTAATCCAGCCTGAAAAATCCAATGCAAGTGAATGAAGGCACTTGCATTAGAACTCCTACCCACCTTAAAACTGCAGCTCTATAATATACCCAGAAAGAGAGAGAGAGAACAATCACTGAGGATGGGTGGCTGTTAGGGAAATGTTTGGTAGAAAGAATGTCATTAGCATTTCAAAATATTTAAGTACAATGAGGTTAAAACAATAATCAAATAACAGAAAAAATGCAGGCTAAGCAACATAACAAAAAATACTTGGGAGGGGGCTGTAAGGGAGGAGGCTTGTGGGAGGAAAGATAGTTGGCATGAAAAGATTTAAAGACAATGAAGAGAAAACAGCAGGTATCGGAGTAAAGAGCAGGCTGTCGGTTAATTACACATTTTATAGGGTTTTATAAAGCCCAAATCTTTATTTTGTCCATTCTTTTTAGTATCCACTAGAGTTATGAATTTTTATTCCCAGGCTTATCTTTTCAAATTGTTATTCAGGTTCCTTTTCAGGACATGGATCGAGAGAGCAGAAATAAAGTGGTCACTCTGGGAAATAGGGAGGAAATTATGATATTTCATTGTCATCTTTTGGCTAAATTTGTTGACCACCTTTCCTTTCTAGTTAACAGGCAGACAGATTGATAGGATTCTGCTCCTGTATCAGGGCCAGAGTTGGCATGGATGGTGTTATGTTTCCCTGCTCCCTGAGGAAGCCCAATGTGGGCTTCTTGCCTCTGCCACTTAGTAATAATCTAAAACTAAAATGTGGTGCTCCTTCCTGCACTAGGGGTGTGCAACAAGGCCCCATGTTATTTTTCATTTTTGTTTTTGCTATTAAAATCTTCATTTTTGTTATCGTTATTAACGAAATTTCATTTTTCGTTTTCAGTGTTGTTATCAGTATTAGTATCAATTTTGAGTGATAATGATTTTGTTTTTGGTATTGTTTCCTATTGTGGACTGCCACCAGTGGCAGAAGCCAGCAGACACCTGCCCCAGAACTCTCAAAAGTTGAACTCCTTCCTCCCTTTCTCATTATAATGCAGTAGTAATAAGTGCACAATGACAATATGAAAAATTATTAATATTTATTTTGTTATTTATTTATTCAGTTTCTACCCCGCCCCTCCTGCTCACAGAGCAGCTCGGAGTCTAACCTAATATGTATGTCTAATATGTATGTCTAACCTAAACCTACACCTAATAACCTATACTATATGCAATATATTCCTATCTAAGTATCTATATCAATAAACTTCTGTCTGCTGTGTGTTCTAGCTAAGTATCTATCTATCCTATTCCTATCTTATAATGCTAATATATATAATAAAAAAGCCTAGTATCTACTAATATCTATATAATATCCAATCCATCTATCTATACTATGGACAGGAGGAGACAGACAGGGGAAGGGGAAAGGAAAAAAGCTATAGGGTATATCTATTTAATCTCTATCTATATCTGTAATCTATATCTATCTATCTATCTAATCTATATACCTAAACCTATATCTATCTATCTATATACATGCACAGGGGGAAACAGACAGGAAAAGGTAAAATAAAGGGTATAAGGGAATGTAAGGTATAACACTGAGGGTTGGAGAAGATTTTTAGTGCAAGAAGCACCAGAGTTCTGTAAATGCAACCTGACACAGCAAGAGCTAGCACAGAACAAGAGTCAAACAGCCTGGCCCTGCAACATAAAGGACTGCAGTGCCCTCCGCAGAGCCCATGATTGGTTTGGGGAGGCAGGCGGCATTGAGCAATCACGGGGTGCCATGCAACTGCCTGAGACCTGCTTGCGCTGCTCATTGGCCAGCAATTACATCCATCAGGTCCTTCCCCTCCCATCACAGGCTCAGTTCAAGTGTTCAACACTGTTCTGGCTCTGAGATGTCCGCTCCCTCCTCCCCCTCTCTACATTTCACTCCAAAAAACACCTGCCAGGAAATAATGAAATCAATAATGACTTTTGTTATCATTATTGATTCCGTATCGATATAATGAAAATTGATACACACCCCTATCCTGCACTTGTTAGTCCTCAAAATGTCATCATTCTGCCATAAGCTTCCTCCTGATTTCTTGGTAAGTTTTTTGCAAGGTATTTTCCCACATACTCTTTAATCTACAAAATTGGGTCATCTGCAGTGGGTCTCTCGGTCTCCAGTGCAGATTAAAGAAGTTTCATTCTATCAGCTAGAGAGCAGCAGACTCTGAGCTTCAGTGCAGTGCTGGTGTAGGCCCACATGTCAAGATGTCTTGACCACCCCTGAGTTAAATGATCTCCACATCAGTCTAATTAGAAGAACACATACTCAAATGACCTCTACAGATCTAATTTCCATTTGCTGTAGTTTATAACTCAATTTTCAAAGGCAGCACACCAGATTTTCACAGAACCATCTGCTAGATAATAATTATGAGTCGTCATGGCTTATGGCCATTTAGCAAATCCATTTCAAATATGGAAAGCTGTTTAATAAGAAGGAATCCCTTGACATCAAAAATCATGTTTCTAGGAGGTCCTGGGAAACTTTCCACAAAGAGAGATATTCTGGAATGAAGTGTCATGGTGTATCATCTATTTATTTCAATAGGACAGACAGTTAAACTTGAAGAAATAAAACACAATATCCACTTGAGGCAATAGTCCTGTAACTTTCTATCTGAAAACCAGTAAATCATTCAGAAAAAAAGGCTCATCTTAAACTACCTAATAGCATCTTAGTGTAAGGTCTGTGACAATAAACACTGCTAATTGCAGGTTTCCTTCTTAGTTGTGCAGTTTCATTCCCTTTCTGCCAGTTTCTGAATATTCACATTTGTTCATACCCACACAGTCTTTTCAAATGGGAAATATAAGGGGGGGAAAGCCTCTAGCAAAAGCAAAGGAGTAGCACTAAAAAGCACAGGTGATTATATTCCAGTAAATACAGAAACACCCATCTTCCTGCACTTAAATCTTCAAGACAGACTCCTTCAGTTTTAAACATTTGAAAAAGAAGGAAAAGCCTTCTTGGTTCTCCTTCCAGCTTTGTCACGGACATCTAAATATCTGCTACTGGTCAGGGTTAAAAAGGTACAAACAGGCACTAAAGGGTAAGAAAGTAGGATAAGTCCTTGAGCAAGTTTCAGAGTCCAATTCAATGGATACATGGACCCTTTAAAAATTCCTGAGTGTCTAAACTGTCTAGGGCTGAACCAAATAGTACTTCCAGGTATTCGGACCAGTTTTCAAAGTTCCAGTTAGTTGGTCCGAGATCTAAGAGGCAATTCAGTATTCTTGCCAAAGCTTCGGACTTCAGAGACCGAAGCACAGAATTCCAGAAAACTTCAGAAACCTCTGAAAGTTTTTGCAAAGTTCTTGAACCCACAGCCAAAGCAATACCCAGAAAAGCAGGCTAGCAAGAGTGAGATAATCGCTCCAGGAGACAACCCCAAAAAAGTGTAACTGCATGCAGAAATAATTTTCCAAAAAAACAGTAGTGTACCCACAGCGTGGCCCACCATCAGCAGTGAGTGCACCCACTTTATCATTATGCCAACCAAGCAGTGCACAAAAATGCAGGCTAGCAAGGGACATTCGCTCAAGAAGAATATAACAACCCCTGCAAAACAGTCTGCAAATCCCACCAAAAAATCTAGCAAGCACAGGCCCCAGAAGCAGTCACAAAATTAAGAAACCAGACATTCACATCCCCCCCACCCCCCCAGGGTACCCTCTTCCTTGGCATGACATTGTGGCAGTGGTAACTTGAACTGACCAAGCAAATATGGGAAGTGAAGTCAGGCAGAGAGATCCCAGTCTGATTCTGGCCTCATGGTGCCAAGCAGCTGGCAGAACAGTAGAAATTACACTTGACAATGAATCATTGGGCTCTGTTGTGTGCCATGCCACAGCCTAGACAACACACACAACCCTGAAAAACAGTCTGCAGCTGCATGGAGAAATAAATCCCACCAAAAAAGCCTGCAAGCACAGGCCCCAGCAGCAGTCACAAAATTAAGAAACCAGACATTCACAACCCTCCCCCTCCAGGGGCACCCTCGTCCTTGGCATGGCATTGTAGCAATGATAGCTTGAACAGACCAAACAAACTTGGGAAGTGGAGCCAAGCAGAGAGATCCCTCCTCATGGTGCCAAGTGCCACCCAAGCAGCAGGCAACAATGTGGTACCCAATTTATTTATTTTTTAAGAAAACGCATGGCATGGTAAAGGATAACATAAACCCCACCCCCCAGCATTGGACAGGACAGGACAGGGTTTGGGTTATTCTTATTTTTTTGTTTTTTGGCTATGGCAAAAGCTGAATGCCATGAAATAAATTGAATTGATTGATTGAGGACAGGCCAAACCATACCATGCCAGGCCAGGCACCCCTATTCCCTCCCAGCCAATTACGTACAGATCCAGCAGCACTGTTTCATGCAGCACATCCAAAGTCACCAAAGAGAATGGACAAAATGGCTACAGTGGAGACACTTTTATTTTGCCCTGCCAGCCAGTTCAAAAGCTGACCATCTGACTTGACCAGCCAATCAAAACTTGCCATCTGGCTTATCATCACTCAATTTTCCCCTTCCATACCCCTCTCCTACCAAATATGGCACTAAGTTTTATTTCCAGAAGAAGCTCAACTAAGAAGCTCCACCAACCCCCCCCCCCATGCGTGCAGAGCTTTCAAAAGCTTCTGAAGTTTTCCAAATAACGGCTTTGGTCCTCGGAACTTCAGAATTTGGCCTTTCTGAACTGAATACTTTAATATTCGGCAAACTCTGAAGTTTTCCCAAAGACTTTGTTTCAGCCCTAAAACTGTCCTTGTTCAGGCAGACAAGCTAGTTGCTGGTAACTTATAATTTTCTCCACGTGTTAAGAATGATGTAGAGAACCACATGGGGCCCAATCCTTAGTTCCAATCTGACAGAAGTCCAGTTGTTACAGAGGTCAGAGCAAGAGGGCAAGAGAGGGATAGGGCAGCCTCAGTCCCTTTTAAAGTCCTATCCCCCTTGGCTGGGATTGGTTTGTGGGAGGTCACCTGGTCCATGCCCAACCAACCAGGTTGGGCTGCTTGCAGATACCTGAGCCATGATGACCTCATCCATCAGGAATGTCAGTTGAAACATCTGCCATGTGTCCAGGTAGATGGCCTCTAAGCCCCTTTAGCAGTACCAAGATCAAGGTCTCCAAGATCGTGTGGTTTTATGCCACATCAGCAAACTAGCAGATTTAAAAATCCACTTTTATAAATCTCGTGCGTGTGGTGTTTAGACACACTGGAAGTCACCCGGTCACCATTGGAAACAGCGGCACAAGGCAGCTCACACATTCTTTCTAAAACTGGATTTGTCAAACCTCAATATCACAGTTTCCAATGGCGGCTAGGCAATTTCCGGTGTGTCTAAACACCACCCGCACAAGGTTTATAAAAGTAGACTTTTAAATCCACTAGCTGGCTGGCACGTCTAAAAACGGCCTAAGAGTGAGCTGATGTAACTTGGGACATAGATTCCTAATTATTTAGAAGGAATGGAAAAGGGTGTTAGTCATAAAAATTGTTCCCAATCTGATTTCTGCTTATATTCCGAAGGGAGAGCGCAGCAGTGTGGCCGAGGTTGGCTGTTACCGTAGTGCCCCACCAAAGTCAGTGCCACCTTCTCCTCTTATCTGTATGTTGAGACTCCAGGTTGCACTCAACACCCCCTTCAAGATGCATTTATGTCTTTTTTCTAAAAAAAACAAAAAAACCAACCCTCCATGTTCAATAATTAACATAAGCAAAAACTCCTAGATTCCCCTTGGTTATAGGAGACACATGATACACAGACTTTCCCTTCCTTTCCCATCTGGGTTACCCTTCCCAGAAGCATCACACTGACTTTCTCTCCTGAAACAGCCTGACTTTCTTTTTCTGGGCTCTGCCCAGCCTGGATTCATTCAGTACTGGATTCTCTGACCTTAGAAAGGGTCCTCTTGTCTCGCTCTCCTATTTATCGAGCCAGGTCTGAGTGTAGGTTCTATTCCCCTTAGTAGAGTGGTCGAAAGCAGACTGTTTTTTTCTTATCAGACTGGAGGCTGTGGCCACTGGCCAGGCTCCTCAGCCTTCCTGGCTCTCAGCAGCTTGAATTTATGTTCACCCACTCTGGCTGTGGCTAGCCACCCATAGACTAGGGCTACTTTTAAACGAGGAGTGCTGAAGCGCCTCCTCAATGCCGCATTAAAGNCCCATTGCTGGTGGCGGCGGCGGCTGGAGACACGGGGCTTTGGAGCGGCGCGTTCTTAAGCCTGATAATTGAAGTCTTAAGAACGCGCCGCTCCAAAGCCCCGTGTCTCCAGCCGCCGCCGCCACCAGCAATGGGGAGAACGTCACTTCCAGCAGCTTTCCTTTAATGCGGTGTTGAGGAGGCGCTTCAGCGCTCCTCGTTTAAAAGCAGCCTAGGTTAAATTTTCTCAGGCTCTGGCTTTACCTAGACTGGATAACAGTCATCCTTTATCAAAGTACCCCTTCCGTTAAGTCAGAGAAGCAGGTCACTGGAGTGGGGTGTAGGAGCCTTAAAGGGCAATCTTACCCTATGAAGGGCACAAGATTCTGGTTTTGACCTGTAAAGTGCTAGAGAGGCAGGTTCCTGTATATTTGAAAGACTGCCTCCTTCTAGGGATGGGCGAACGCGGTTCAGAAGTTCAGAGTTCGGACCGAACTTGACCAGTTAGGTCGACTGAACCGAACTTCTGAACCGAACTCAATTTTTGAACCGAACTGAATTTCCGAACTCGGCTCTGTTCGCCCATCCCTAAAAGATAATATTCCATTTAGTTCAATGTGGTTTGAATTTCCGAACTTTGTTCAGAAGTTCAGAGTTCAGACCGAACTCGAATAGTTCAGTCGACCGAACCGAACTTCCGAACCGAACCGAATTTCTGTTCGCCCATCTCTACCTCCTTCTCTATGCTCCTTTGTAGCTCCTGAGGTCAGCTGGGACCACTGTCTTGCACATACTGTCACTGGTGCTTAGTGCTGGATTGAAATCAGCCATTCCCAAATTGACAGGAAATCCCATCATGCCAGGAACATTGTTGAATGTTTGGTAGAATTTTAGATCCTGAGACACATTTCATGATTCAGTTGCTTTCCAGTATGTAGGTGGCAATCTTTTTACTTGTTTTTCAACCCCTAACTTTTTGTGACTCTTGGTTCTTTTAATGTGCTGGTATCATCGTTTTCCTGGCACCAGGCCTTTTTCACCTCCAAGTCTTCTGTTTCCAATCAGAGGGAGGGGTGGGAGGAGGAGGAGACAGTGCTGCTTCACCTGCCTTGTCCGGTATGTGTGTACGGCACATTCCTCCTTCTCCTGTCACCATGTCGAATGTGCCAGCTTTCAGCATGTACTGAAAGTACCTACCAAATAGCATTCCCGAACAGGAACAAATAAATGAGGCAAAACCACAGTAAGTTTCCGCACCGTGGGAAGCAGCAGCAAACAGGTTGTTTTCAACAAAAACAGCATTCACCAGAACTTGCTGTTTCAAATCTAGTGCCATCATGTCCATACCATGCGTATGAGAGAGACGTTCTCAGTGACTGCTCACAATCATGGAGCTCCATTCCCCTTGAGGTTCGCTAAAGCATTTTCTGTAGGCAATGTAGGACTTCTTTTATTTGGCCAAGTGTTTGGCAGGTAGGGATAGGTCTTGGGAAACCTGGGGAGGCAATTTTTAAATGGTTTTATTTATATACATTTATTAGATTTTTTTAAAGAATGCTGTAACCTGCCCTAAGCCTGTGGGATAGGGTGCATATATATAGAACATAAATTTACATTAATGTAATTAATTAATTAAATACATAAATATTTTCTTATCTTGCTTTAATCAGTTTGAAAATTGTTCAAAATAAAATCATAGTTTTTATAACAGAGCAGAGATTAAAATCCAGTTGTTCTTCAAATGAGTAGTGTATTACCTCATGCCAGGAAGTGTGTGTAATGATGGGCAACGCTCAGTAGGCTCAGAGATGCAACTGAGATCCACTTTCACCAACCATGTGGACAGCAAACAAGGGAAATCTGCATTCACAGAAGGGGAAAGTCTCCACCCATTCTTCTCAATGGAATTAGAGCCAGATTGTGCAACAGTCTGATGTGATCATAAGGCTGTCTAACTTTTTAAAAAAGGATAGGGAGCAGAGAATAATTTACATAAACAGAGACCAAGGCTCTGCATTACTCTTCTTAGCTGATTACTGCAGTTTTTGGGGGGGCAGACTCCTGAGTAAATCAATACTTTTAATGTCAGGCCAAATCCCAAGGTGATTTCACTTTGGCAAACTTCCATGAAAGTGAGTAGAGTTTGGAAGTGCAAGGACTAAATGGGGATTCAGGACCTGGCCAAAAGAAAGATCTGTAAGTCGATATCTAGAGTATATATCTTTAAAACGGAGTGGCGAGCATATATCATTGCTTTTGACATTGGTTATATTTGATACATACAATGATAAAGCACCCCTGAGCAAATAGAAGCCTATAATTTACTTGTTGTGCTACTGACATCATAAACTGTTAGTTCACTTGAATAATTAAAAGGACCAATGTCTCTGGGGCGACGTTTACCCTTGATTGTCTAGCATAAAGATGTTTAACATTCAAACGTTATGGACGTCTTTTGTTTCTGAATTCAAGGCCATGCTCCCAACTATGACTGATATGTCAAGACAGAGGCCACACAATGGGGCTTATGAGCTCACAAGTGGTTTCAGGATTGCAGCCAAAATTGTAACTGGGTGACTATTAAACCAATGCTCTGACATTGGTTTCTGGCTACATTCCTCTAAAACCCAATATTCTATTCCTTTTCTATAACAAGTAGAGTTTAAGATCAAGAAATGGGATGAGGCTATTAAAGGGAGGTGCACAGTTGCAAAGAAATGTTTCACCAGGTCACCAATCATTGCCTTATCTGTACAGTTTCTTGGACAACTTTAATGAAAAATGAAGGCTGCTCCAGTTAGCAGAGTTACATGAAGGCATCTTCATTCCCTGAAATCTTTGATGTAATAGTTGCAGAAATAAACTTAGAAAATAAAGAACTGAGACTGAAGATAAGAACATAATGGGTGTTCTTAAGAGCAGGTCTAGGAGTGGCAACCCCAGGTCTGTCTAAAGACACCCATTGACAAAAGCCATGTTTGATTGCAAATTGAAGATCACAACAGTGAGAACACCGATACTGTGGAAGGAGACTGTTGATAACTTGATACCATTTTAGAAGTGGAGACCACCTGCTCTGCTTCAGTCCTGCTAGCAGTTCTCCGGAACATCCCAGAACACTGCCAGCAGAGCGGGCCATCCAAACCTGGGGGTGTTTTCAGACGTTACGAGATCACAGTCAACCACAGTGAACCACACTCAACCCCACGGGCCCCAAACGTCTCGTTCGCGGTCGCCAGATGTCCACCACAGACAATCACCAGCAGGGGACAAAGCTAACCACCCTCCCGAAGGTCCAGCCCAGACCAGGTGATTTCAGACATGATGGGGCGCCTATTGGCGCCGTCACAGAATCACCTTTTGATTCCTGTCTGAAATCAAAATGGCCTGTCAACAGATGAGCCGGCTGATTCCGGCAGGGAATCAGGGTAGGGGGCAGGGCTGCACAGCACAATGTGTGGCCACACAGCCCCACCCCCCATGCTCCCCAGGCCACCCGCTCTCCAGGAAACAGGCGAGTGCAGTGGCCAATCCAGCCGCTGTGCCCAATTCTGTCCCGGGGTCTGGACCATGGCCCAGAATCGGCAGCGGTAACAGAGTTAATGGCCACCGATTCCGGGCATTGGTTCAATTAACCGCGCTTTCAGAGATGGTGCCCAGACGATTCTCGAAAGCGTGGTTAATTTGCTCACTGCCGGTGGTTCACCATGTGGTGAACATCTGGCGGTGAGCAAACACACGTTACGTGACCATCCGCCACCACAGGGGATTGTCTGTGGTTGACCGTGATCACGTAACGTCTGAAATTACCCATCATCTCCAAAAGGGTGGTCAAAGCAATTCCCACTGGGAAAGAGCAAAAAGTAATGACGGAATGGCAATCACCAGCCGGAAGCAATCAAAACAATTCCCAGCCAGGGACAAAGCACGCAGCGTCGCTGCCAGGCAATGAGAAGCAACACAGACCATGGAGGGAGATTTAAAGGGCACACAGCAGCAGGGGGACATGGTGGGATGGAGCGAGGTGAAAGGGAGAGGAGAGTGAAGGGCGAGCGAGCAAGGGAGGAGGAGGAGGAGGCGCAGGCGATGGTCATGCTGCACATGGAGGTGGTGGAGGGAGAGCATCAGCAGCTGGCCCAGGCTTCCCCAGAGCCGACAACTGGCCCAGGGGAGGAGACACCCCAGAAATGGATAAGGTGAGAGAGGGGGGGCAGAGGCACTGGGGCACCAAGTGGGGTGGATGGGCCCACAAGAGGGGGAAAGGGGGGAGGGCCATGGGGCCCAGGCACCCAGGACACTAACTGCCACCCCCCCCTTACAACCCATAGACATGGAAACGGGCCTGGGAGCTGGTGCCCCCGGAGGAGACGGGCGGAGGGCATGCGGAGGAGGAGGAAGACCAGGAGGGCACCAGCCGGCCACCCGAGGGAGGGGGCAAGACCCTTCAGCAGCAGCACAGGATGGGGGTGGGCAGCAGGGGCCGCCCACCAACCCCTACCATGCACTCCAAACAGGGCGACCCGCCGAGACCCAGCCAGATGGCCCCGCACCCCCGGCATAGCGGATGAGGGAGCACTGGGCATGGGTATGGTGCCAGCGGAAGGAGCAGGCAGAAGATATAGTCCACACCACCACCGAGCAGGGAGAGTGGATGATTGCGGCCATCGACCACAAGGAGACGACCACCGAAAGGGCCGTGCAGTAAGCTGAGGCCAGGGACCAGAGGCTGCAGGTGGAGGTGCACCTCGAATGGAGATGGGAGCACTGGGAGTACAGTAGGCAGGTAGAGGCATTCGGGAGGCTGGAGCAGGCCATCGACTGGATGGTGAAGGAGCACTCTGCCAAGATGGACCAGTCCCATGATGTAGGCAGTGGCACCTCACTGTTGCTGCACACAGGGACCATGAGCGCCTACGTGATGGCCACCAGTCCCTTCAGGCCAGCGGAGGGTTCAGTCACTCAGGGGGGGCCCTCCAGCTCCGGGCCCAGCCTCCCTCCCAGCACCGCCTGCCCCTCAGGACACCGAGGTCTCCCAGGACACCGTTGGGGAAACGGACAGCAGGGGGGAGGGGAGCTTTCAGAGCTCCATGGCAGCCACAGGGCATCGGAGAGGACAGCCCCGGAGACACCCGGGTCAGGGGGGAAGGGGGTACGGGGGAGGGGCGGGCACAGCAGTGGGTGGTGGTGGGGATACGTGGATGGTGTATGCACAATAAATGCACAGGCACTACCATAGCAGTCATTACTGTGCGACAGGGCCCCGGGGATGTGGATGGGAGGGTATCCAGGGGCAGGGGCTGGGTGCTGGTGACAGACCCAGGGGGTGGTGCCGGTGGAGTACGGCCTCAGGCTAAAGCCTCCCAGCTGATCCACCTTGCCAGGGCAGCTTGGATGCGCTTTGCGTATCGGTACTCCCTTGGGTTCTCAGCATTCACGTACAGAGGCACGGGGCCGGGTGGGTGCCGGGGCATGGGGTAGTCGAGGGCGGCCCCATTGGTCTCGCACACGTTGTGCAGCACACAGCAGGCTCTGATCACCAGGACCAAGGTCTCCCCGTGTAGTCTAGTCAACCTGGGAGGCACCTCCAGTGCTGCTTGAGGGCCCCGAAAGCCCTCTCAACCACGGTCAGGCAGGCACACAGGTGGATATTGTAGAGTGCCTCCACAGGGTTCCTGGTGACTGGATATGCCTTCATCAGCCACCAGGTGAAGGGATAGTCTGGGTCCCCCAGGATGCAGGGGGGCATCAGCACCCCTTCAATCCGGGACATCCCCATGTTTGCAAAGTCCCTGCGGTACATTCGGGCATAGAAGGGAGAGATGGTCATGATCCGGGCATCGTGACTTCAACCGGAGTGGTTGGTGTAAATGTTCGGGAACTGGCCCCGGTGGTCCACAACCATCTGCACCTGCAGGGAGTGGTACCCTTGTCAGTTGACATACTTCAAGGCCTCCCAATCAGATGGGCGGAGGATCTCTATGTGGGTGCCATCCACGGTGCCCATGCAGTTGGGGAAGACCCCAGCCACGAAGCCGGCCAGCACGGCCTCCTGGTCCACCAGCTGGATCACTTGATCCAGAAGCATGCCCTCCACTGCCTCGCAGATGTCTCGCAGGATCCCAGTGATGGTGCTCACCCCAACACCGATGTGCTGCGAGACGGACTTGTGGGAGTTGGGTGTTGCCAAGGCCCAGATCCCAATGGCCACGTGCTGGACTATGGGAATGGGGACCCACGTGGGGGTGTGCTGCTGCTCCAGCCAGGGCATCAACAACTCCGCCAGTCACAGGAGGCTGCGCCTGTCCATCCAAAAGTGAGCCCTCCAGGTGGCCTCATCCCAGTAAGCCAGCGCCCGGTCCCACCACCCCTGTGCCTGCTCTGTGACCCATACTCACTGGGCAGGTGGCATAGCGAGCAGGGCTGCATGCCCCATGGTCTCCCTCCACCATTGGTGGCAGCCAGCCACCTCGCAGAGCACCGGTGCCCGCTCCCAGCCATGGCTGAGGGCCTGTCGGACCGACCCGGACACCTGTTGGGCCCTGAGCTGGTCCAGGGAGTGCCTGCACCCGTGGTGGGCTTGCCTGGCTCTAGCTTCACTCCAGGCCATGTACACCCACATCCGGGCAGCCAGGTGCACCTCCGCCATCTGGATGCACACGGTGTCCATGTGCGAGCAATACCACTATGCACAGATGGCTAGGTGCATCCCGCGGTGCCCAGTCACCCCACATCCATTGTGGCCTGTGTCCCAGGTGGGGTGCAGCTGCATCCATTATAGGCTGGCGCCCATCTAGCCCCAACCCCTATCCGTAACCCAGCACCTGTGCGGGGGACCCAGGGTCACCTCCACCCAGCCCCCTCCGCTGGCTGGTCCAGCTTGCTGCAGGGTGGCTGGGGTGCAGTGGTAGGGAGTGGCCCATCGAGCGCACCTGTGGTCCCAACACAGGGCATAGCGCCCGGGCCCACCTGCGCCTGGGCATGCGGGCAGCAGCTGCATTCCTGCTGTCATCACCTCCCACCTATCTGTGTTGGCTGCCTGTTGTCCTTGGCACCCTGATTTCTGTGTAGGCTGTCCTGTGCTGGGTCCACACCCCATGCCTCACTCGTTTGTTGTACCATGTTGCGGCCTGTGCCCTTATCGCTTGGCCTTGGAGCTCCCCTTTCTCCCCTCCCATCCCTCCTGGGATTGTGGGGCCCCTCATTCCTTTCAGTTATTAGCCGTCGCTTGCTGGACCATGGCTGGCAGTGCTTCCCCAGGGTTCACAGGCCCTACCCCGCCCAACACCCCCCATGGATGGACTTTCCACAAGACCATGACCCTGTGTGACCTGTGGCATTCCCTGACCATGCAATTGCTCCTGAGCTGCCCAGACAGCCTCTCTGGTGCCTATGTGACTCTGAGCTCTGGGCTGCGCTACTTTGGCTATGAGGCGAGGGCCCGTGATTGCTGGCTGCATGCGGAAACGCTGGGCCTGCATCCCTTTCCCGATGGATGCATCCTGGAGATGAGGTGCTCGCATGTGGGGTGGTCAGCGGCAGAGACTGTGTCTGTTCTCTCTGTGTACAGCGTGGCTGCCTACACAGTCTGTCTGATGGAAGGGGGGCCCTGCCCTGTCTGTTTCTTTCTTTGGCTGCATCCACGGGGACCATGGTTACCAGAGGTCATGTGGCGTGGCCTGTCACCACCTGTTGGAGCTAAGTCACCTTCTGTGGTCCCCTGCTGCTGACTATGGCTTGTCGCAGCCCAAAGAGGCAGAGCTGACGGTGCTGGCTGGTGTGTGGTCCCAATCCGATGTCCAGGTGGGGCTCGCCATGCAGGATCCCTTTGAGGCATACTACCTAATTGCCCACCACATGTCTTCTCTGGGCTACCATCAGGGCATGCTTCAGTGGCTGCACTTAGTGCACCTGATGGGCCTCCCAGCCCCGGGCCCCTTCGTGACCCCCTGCAGCTGGCTGTGAGGCTCCCTGTGCCTTCCGGACCCTGGATGCTGGCCCCTCTGTGAGCTCCCAACTCCGCCCTGATGCCGTGGGTCACTGCCCACTCCCTCCATGATGTCCTAGGCTCGCTGCTGTGCAGGCTGGTTCCAGGGGTTCCGGTGCCCCTGCCTTTGACTCTGGGCCCCCTCCATGCCCCCCCGTCCTCCTCTGCAACTGGTGTTCCCCTCCATGGCTGCCTTCTCCCGTGCTTGTGTCCTGCTCTCCGAGACGGCCCCCGGCTCCCCGGGTGATGTTGTCCGGCCTTGTCTGGTTGCAGGCCCACCCGTGGCCATGCCCCCCCAGTTGACTCTGTGACCATGTGGGTCTGGGGCCCCTGGACTGCACCTCCCGGTGTCCTCCCAGGGGGGCTGCAGTCACCTGCTCAGCACTTTGGCTCCGGTTCACCTCCATCCCATTCAGTGCACCCTCACTCTCGGGGGGGTCCCTGACTGCCTCCTGGACCATTCCCGGGCCACTCTGGGTCCGCTCCCTGTCTGTGCACCATCTCCCTATGCCTGTGCTCTGCCCCTGTGGGGTCCCCCCATGCCTGGGCTGCCTGTGTTGCTGTGGGGTGACCCATGCTGCCTGTGCTGCTGTGTCAGGATGCGTCCCCAGGTCGCGCCGCGCCGCCACTGGCCCCGCCGCCCAGCTCCGCATCAGAAACACCTACCAGGAGACCCGGGGCTTGGGCAACAGAAACCGCGCTCCCTGACAGCCCCGGAAGCGACAGCTGCCCGGCAAACAGCTTCCCCGCTCCCGGATGTCCCGCAGAGCGCAGGGGCGGGGCCTCCAGCACGTCGTCGCTCAGCGCGGCTCCAGGCACGTCAGGGGGGCGTGGCCTGTGCTTTAAACACCGGCGCTGCTTGGAACACAGCGCCGGTGATCTGTTAGACTGGCCCCTCTGTGACTGAGAAGGAGAACGTTCAAGCTAGTGCTTGTGCGACCCTGCTTGCATCCCTTTCCCTTTTCCCTGGACGCTTGTGCAACGTGCTTCGGAGGGTGAGTGTTGGAGAGCGAGAGACTTCCGCCCCCCCTCCTTCCTTTCCTTTATTGACTAAGCGTGTGGTGTGTGGATTGCTGGGGCAGAAAGGGAGTGAGTCAGCCTCCCCCTCCTTGGGGTTCCCTGCCCCCCTCCCCTCCTGGCAGGGTCTGATTTCCCCTCATCCCTCTGCCCTGGAACCTTGCCCCTGTGCTCCCCCACGGTGTGCACTCCCCCCCTGTTTCCTGTGGACTGTTTGGGGCGTGTCTGCCAGGTGGGTGGTAGGAGAGGAGGAGTGCACAGCACAGGTGAGCCTGATGATGAGATAGGCCTAATCCCTTGCGGATTTCAAGGGCCAACTACTATCCTGAAGGGCAAAAGGCCACCTGTGAGCATTCCCAGGGAGCCCGGTGGAGGACTTTTCCCCCCAGGGAGCGCAGGAGAACGATTTGGGGTAAGGGTCCAAGGGTAGGATGACACTTGCCCACAATCACCCCCTCCCCCTGACATGCTGTCGGGGTTCCGGGTGCCATTCCCCATGTCCAGCTTTGCCCCTGGGCTGGTAATTCCTGCTTCCCTGGCTGAGTCCCCACCCCACCCCACCCATGCCTGTTGTGCCCTGTGTGTTGGCCATCCCACTGTGTTCCTCCTTCCCTTCCTTTCCCGTACAGGTGTGTATGCGGCCGGGCGTGTGTTTGTGCTGTACGTTCCACTATGACCTGGTCTTCCCTGTGCCCATTGTGTGTGCTGCCTTGGCTTCTCTTCTCCCTCCTCACCCTCCCTTCCTGTTTCCCTTGTGTGGGTGTTTCCTTTTGGCACTTTTGGCTTCCTTTGCCCTCTGTCAGCCATGTCTGCCTCCTGCCCCTCCCCGGTGCCTTCTGGGTGTTTTGACCACTGCCCAGAATCGGCGTTGCGCTGCCCCAGGCCATGGTCTGTCAGTCCAATTCCATGCCATGGTCCCACTCCTGCTACATCTGTTTGGGGCCTTCCCGGACCACGGGGGGTGGTCGGTTGGTTGCCACCACTAGGAATCCACTGTGGTGATTCGGAATCGCGTAACGTCTGAAATCACCCTGGGGCACCACCTGGAGGTGGAGCTGTGGTCTGTCTACTCATGGTTGGCTGCTGAAGCTCTGCTCCCAACCCAGGGTTGCCCCAAGGAACACCATAGAGTTGCGGGCTATCTGCCCGCAGCTCTATGGTGTTGGGGAGGGAGGTGTCGTGAGGGCAGAATGTGGACTGTGGAAGCTTCCTGGTCTATAAACCCAGTGCAGGAAGGGCTGCATATGGGGCACAGAGCTTGCCACCCCCCAAAGCAGGTCCAGGGTAGCCACCCCAGGTCTGTCTAAAGACACCCATTGACAGAAGCCAAGCTTGATTGTAAATTGAAGCTCACAACAGTGAGAACACCAGTACTGTAGACTGTCGATACCATTAGTGTAGTCTCCAAGTTCCTGCACTGGCCTGGCCCTATGAATTCAATGGAGCTAGTGCTCACACTACAGTTTGAAGCTTGCATTGAATTAAAGCATCTTTTTCTAAACAGTTGTATTAGAAAATGTATACTCTTCCCACCCAAGAATGAAAGCCAGTGTAGCCTAGGAGATAATATGTTGAACATAGAATGGTCCAACACTTTCTATGTCCACAGGGTTCAAATCACAACTTACTGGGCAGCCCTTGCAGGTCACTCTCAGCCTCAGCTCCCCATCTGTAAAATGAGAATAATACTGACCTACCTCACAGAGTTGTTATGAAGATGAGCTAGACAGTGATTATAAAGCATTCCAAACAAAGAAAGTGCTATAGAAATTATAAACAAGAAACAAATGAAGCACATGTTTAGAGGACAACTATGTGGTTTTCTCTACAGCTACAGGGCCTAAATGAATTATCATTGTTAAGCATATTGGCTGCCAACCTGAATCTGTTTCCTCTGGAGGTGATGGACTGGGCACGCAATATGTAATTTTAAGCATGGACAGTACTACTGAAATTTAGAGAGTGGTTGGTATGTTGGTTCCAAATATGAGAGAAGAGATAAAGCAGCAATGCTTTTTATTGGACCAATTTCTGTTGAAGAGCATGTGCAAACTTTCTGGCAGAAGAGTATTATACTTACCAGCAGAAGTTGGTTCAATAAATGGTGTCATCTGAACTACTTTGACGCTCGTTCTATTGAAGTCAGTCTAGGCTGGATGCCATGTTAGTTCCTCCCTCACCTTTAAAAAGCACCTGAAAACTCATCTATTCTCTAAGTGCTTATTAATTATTAATTTTATGAATTATTATTATTATTACTATTATTATTATTATTATTATTGTGGAACAGCGGGCAGTAGACAGTGCTGAATGAGAGAGCAAGAGGTTTTGTTAAGTGCCTGACATAAAAGTAAAGAGTTCAACAAGGTAAGTAGTCAGATTGCAATAAAATATATTTACATCTGTTCAAACTGCGAGAAGTTTGCATTACATGATAAAAATAACTGCAAGCAACAACAAATGTTTGAACAAAAACATTCTTGAGGAAACTTGAATATGGTAAGTACCTTTGGTTTGATGGAGGAAACCATCTCCAGCTCCATCCACCATGGATGTAAGTGTACTTGGATATTAACAACTTCATTCAAATCTACTACTCTGCCATAATGGATGTGAAGCAGGTCAAGGAATGATAGTCTTTCTTGGTTTGCACGTATTTATGTGTGATGATTACGAAGGCTTGCCAAATGGGGAGTTCAATCTGTCTTTTGTGAGGGACGGGCTGGGAGGTATTCTTCCAATCCCTCCAGCCAGACACCCCTTCCATAGCACACAGGACTGCAGTGGAGTGCTAAAAAATAAATAAAATATGCACATGCCGTCTGCATACCTTGTTCAATGGGGGCCTAAATGCAAAAACATGTAAATCCTGAAATTATTGTTAGCAAAAACATGGCTTTTCTTCCATTTTTGGATACAATATTCTCTTCATAACCAGGTGTTAAATTAATAAGTTCAAAATTTCATCTCTAAGTCAGGCTTGAAGATAACCATAATATCCCCAATAATGGCCCACAGTCACATGGATAATAGTGAAGGCAGCTGTTCTCATTCTCTGACTGGTTACTCATATTAAATTTCCAGGAACTATTGTATGCTTGTGTCTCTGTGTGTATTTCTTTAAAGATTCTCTCTCCATATGTCTAAAATGAATGCAAAGCAATCAAATATAGTTTCTAGCGGGATTACTCAATGTTAAGTCTGGATGTGCATTGCTTGTATCCCCATAAAGCATCGTGAAGGCTTTCAGAGCGCCCTGCCATTGAAGGAGGTCATCCAGAGTTCTACTAGTTCAGATGGTTGATAAGTTAAGATAGTATAATCTTGGGAGATGGGCTCAAAAGAGAACATTGCATGACTCCCATACACAACAGGCCTCTAAATCCAGAAGATCAGACTATCTGAACAGCATCTTTTCATTTTGTTAGGAGGATATAGTGGATGTGACTTGGAGTTTTAGGATAATTTTCCTACCAATGCTTATATAATGTATTTGGAATCCTGAAGAGAGATTGGTTTGCTTACTACTCATTTTATTCTCTCCCATCATTATTTATTTATTTATTTATTTATTTTTAACTTTATATCCCTCCCCTCCTGCCCACAGGGCAGCCCGGGGTGGCGAACAACATTTCATTTAAAACAATAATAAATAATAAAATATAATGTATAATGTATATGTTACAGATACATACTGAAGGAAATAGTGTGGAATACCTAAGCACTCTATACAATACTTGCTGATTGGAATTTCTGTGTTCGGCACACCATCTAAGCACTGTTCAGAATTTGATATTCTATAACGTCACTCCCTTTGCAAACTGTAGAAAGAATTCTAATTATCTGCTTTGTCCATCATCAGTCATGAATGCTATAAGACACATGTGCATGGTGTAGAAACATTTGTAAGAAGACACTTTAACTCTCAATTTTTAGCACTGTATGCACTTCATAGTCAGGGCTCCGAGTCTTCTGCGCTTCTGCGATTCGCGGAATTTTCGCAGAATCCTGCCCTAGGCAGGATTATCGCAGAAACTGGGAAAATCCCTGCGGAATTTCCCTTCCTTGGCGGTGAGTCAATCCAGGACCTGCTTTATTCAGGTCACAAGCCAATCAGGGGCTTGCGCGGCCTTTATAAAGCAGGTCACATCAGCACATGTCACTTATGGTCCGGAATTCACTTGAGACCGCCGCTGCCGCCGAGGGACCCAACTCCAGCCGCCGCTTCTCCGGCCGCTCCGGGATCGCCGCTGCTGCTGCTGCTGCCACTGAAGGACTCCAGCCCAACCTCCAGCTGCTGCTTCTCCAGTCGCTCGAGGGATCGACGCCGCTCCAGCATAAGGTAAGTAGGTGGTTGGGGGGGGTGTTCTCCTGGGGGGGCCGCTGCGCGCTCTGCATTTTACAGTTTGGGGGGGAGGGGGTCCCGCTGCACGCTCTGCATTTTACAGTTTGTGTGTGTAATGTGTGTGTAACATGGCAAAAACACACTTTGCCATGTGTTTTTGTGGGTGGGTTTCCTGCTTTGCCATGTGGTTTTTCTGGGTGGGTTTCCTGCTTTGCCATGTGAGTCGCAGAATTTTGCCATATGGGTCGCAGAATTTTCCATTTTGGGTCGCAGAATTTTGGAAAATATTTTGCAGAAGAATCGGGGCCCTGTTCATAGTATATTTTACAGAATACCTCATTCTATGTCTCTGTATCATATACACATGTTTGAACGTGTGCACATATGCACACCTGCAGCCACATATTTTTACTCTGAGGTTGTTTATGATAAACTAGATTGTAAGCCCCTTGGCGTAGGGACCCGTCTCCAATTTATGATTGTACAGAACCAGGTACATTGTTGGAATAATAAATAATCAATCAACTACTGCTATTCATTTTGCTATGAATAGTTAAAACGTTCTCTGTGTCTTCTTTCCCACAATTCAAATATTTTCTATTCTTCCACTCCTCTCTTCTTGAATTGTCCTGTGTGTCATAACAAACTTTCCTTTGGCAGAGAGATGTGTCCTCCTTCAGAGCTCTTGGATCAGTCATACGGCTCATCAGACAGCAGTATGAAATACTTCCTGACCCTCAGGTGCTGAATACTCTGTTTTTGAAGCCTTTCCAGATCCCTTAAAGTCTGTCAGGCTGACTTGGAACTGAATTTTCTTTAGAATACTATTATTTCCCAAACAAATACAAAGCTGAATGAACTGCAATCTTGGAGCTGTCAATGTATCATGAAAATAAGTAAGACAGTATTCAATTTACTGTAGTCCACTATTTAGTTTGATAGTCAACTCTAGGCTCCTGTGCCCCCACATTATGAACTTCCCTCAGAATATTGTATTGCCAGTCAATAACTAATCATAAAAGTTTGTTGTTAGTGAAAAGTGGAGGTTTTTGCAGCTGAATAGTGAGGTATTTGGACTTACAACACCTGAAGAGGCATATAAGGTAGCTTGGTATTGGAAAGGAGGCCCACTTGAGTTAAAAGGATCACTCAGCAGCAAAACTTTAGATGTTTGGATGTGCAGGCAGCTGCCCCAGGAGCTGCTCCAGGATTGCAGCCTCACCTGGGGAGGCTTCAGATAGACCCAGTGGGTTCCCCGGCCTGCTGTCCTACCAAATGGTGCCCTCCTTCCTCCACACCATACAGTTGCAAGCGATTACCTAATGCTCTAGGCTGGCACCTGCAACTGGGTAACTATAACGTTACCCAGGGCAATGGCTGGCCAAAAGTGGAGCTGCTGCATGGGTCCACCCAGCAGATGGATAGCTGCTCCACTTCAGGCCAGTGTCCTGGGTTTGGCCAGCCCACGCCACTGTCAGTGCTCCAGGATGTTCTGGAGGGGCTGCCTTGGAGCAGGCTCTGTCTGCTCTGCCCGTACATCTGGTAGGGCTGCCTTTAGGCAGATAGGCCACTTGGGGTGAAGGTGACTGGCAGCATGGCCAGCACCGAGACAGCTATCCATTTAAAAGCACCCTTTGTAGGGATGTGCATGTCGTTTTCGTTATTACAATAACGATAATGAAAATTGTCATTTCATTATTGCAATAACAAGAACGACAACCGAGAATAATGACAACTGAGAATACTAGTAACGATAACAATATCAAAAACAATAAGAAAAATGATAACAACAATTATAACAACATTGTGGCTTTTGTTTCTTGTTGTTGTTTTTGTTATTATTAGTGCTGTGGCAGTTGGGTTTTGGAGGGAAAATGTAGAGAGGGGAGGAGGGAGCAGACATCTTGGAGTCTTAACAGGGTTGAACTCTTGAACTGTGCCTGTGTTGGGAGGGGTGAACAGCTCATCAGTATCTGATGGATGTATGCCTGGCCAATGAGCAACGCAAGCAGGCCCCAGCAGTCTCATGGGACTCTGTGATTGCTAAATGCCTGCTGCCTCCCACAACCAATCAGGGGGGCTCTAGGGGAAGACACAGCAATCCTTTATATTGGGAGGACCATGTTTTTTCTCTCCGTTGTGTGAGAGCTCTGCTTCTCAGGTTGCATTTACAGAACTGTGGTGCTTGCACATAAAAAAATCCTCCCTAGCCCTCATTGTATTGTTTATTTATTTATTTATTTATTTATTTATTAGGTATTCCCACCAATACCTTTCCTTCCTCATATCCTACATTTTACCTTCTCCCTTGCCCTGCCCTTCTCTCCCCTGTATATTTATATAGATAGGTAGTATAGATTAGATATATATATATATATTATAGACATCTAGATTAGATTAGAATAGGTATATAGATAACTGATTAGAAAATAGATAGTTTTCCTTTTCCCTTCCCGTCTCCCTTAGATTTAGATAAATATTAGTTGTGTACAGGAATCATTAACGATACTGATACCAAAAATAAAATAAAATCTTTGTTTGAAATTGTAACTATATCAATAACAATAGGACCCCGCGATGGGACAAGACCTTGGCAGAGGACTTGGCTGTTTGGATGTCTCAACCTGTTTATTGTCAAATAAGGGAGCAGATGATCCATTCCGCTGATGAGGGGGAGGTGGTGAGTTAGTACAAACTACTTAGACTGGATCTATCATCCCACCTTGGCACTTTGGTCAAAGAACCATCAAGTTTGGGGAATAGAAGTAGGAAAATTTGGTTTGACCGCAAATGTCAACGTCTGCGGTATAAATTAAAAGACCTGTACATCTCATATAGAAAAGGGGCATTAACTAGACTGCCACCTGAATATTTTACTCTTAGATTGGAGTATAAACTACTGGTTAGGAGCAAAAAGAAGGAATATATGGAGGCCAGGTGGATCAAACTTGTACGGGCTGCCGACCAGAAAGATGTAAGATCATTTTGGCAGCTAGTAAATGGCTCTACTAACAAAGAGCTGCATTTAACTATATTTCCTGTACCTCCTACAGCTTTGACAGAGTACTTTGGTAACTTGTTTGGAGCGGATGAGGGGGCCAGTGCTCATGGCTGTTGGCCTTTGGATCTGGGGGATCTTCCCCTTGGCCCCCGGTCCTGGGTGCTGAGCTTGAAGTCCTGATTGATTCCTTTAGTAACCGCAAGGCCCCAGGCCCTGATCTGATACCCATCGAATTTATCAAAACACATAAGGATTGGTGGATCCCCCCTACTGGCTGCACTGTTTACTGCCATCAATAATGGTGGGAACATCCCCAAGGAATGGGGTGGAGCAGTGTCTTTAAAAAGGGCCTAAGATCAGATTCTTCTAATTATAGGCCCATTAGCCTGCTGACAGTGGTCGGCAAGATCTATGCCAAATATTTGCTTGGCAGGGTTGTAGACTGGATGACAGAGGTTAAAATATTGGCCTCAGAGCAGGCGGGTTTCCAGAAGGGTCGGTCTACGGTGGAGCAATGTTATGTTCTTTACCATCTTATGACCAAATATAGAGGCCAAAATAGATCATTTTACGTGGCTTTTTTGGATCTTAAAGCTGCGTTTGATTCCATTGATAGGGATATTTTGTGGCGTAAACTTAGGGAATCCTCAATTGACCAAAGATTGCTGGCTTAATTTGCTCTCTCCATGCCACCTCCTCTCGTAGGGTCCGGGTCAACTTGCAGGGCCATGTCACTGCCCCTATTACCACCTGCAAGGGGGTAAAACAGAGCTGTGTTTTGGCCCCTCTGCTTTTTAATTTCTACATCAATGATGTCATAACAATGATGGCTGAGCCTAGATTCTTCCCCCAAAGCTTGGTGCTAGAGCAGTGGGATGTTTGGGATACGCCGACGATGTCACGTTGTTATCCCAAACTCACATAGGGCTGGCTAGGCAGATGAGTTCCTTTGCCACCTTTTATACCACTAACAAACTGACCATAAATTACCAAAAATCAAAGGTCATGGTTTTCTCTGGCAGTAGGAAATCCTGTTCCTGGGATATTAAGGGCCTCCAGATACAACAGGTATCCTCGTTTCAATACCTTGGGCTTCTCTTCCACAGATGGGTGCCTGGAAGGAGCATGTGAAAAGATCACTGGTCACAGCTAAGGGACCTGCTCGGCCATTTATGGCCTATTTAGATGACAAGGTAGCAATACTATACATTTGGCTATCTCTGTTTTCAATAGCAAGGTCAGAGCCTAACTCCTTTATGGAGCTGAACTTTTGTCCCCCTTTCTTTCCCAAGATGTTAACTCTATCCAGGCCAGATTTCTAATGGGATTGCTGGGAAATCCCAAAAGTATTCCACATGCTGCAGCCAGAATGGAGCTGGGCCAGAAACCCTGGCAACAAATGGCTATGGAGTTGGCGGTAAACTTTTGGGCTCGATTGTTTGTGGAACAATGTTCAGAGGTGCTGAGGGGGGTGGTTCAGGATTCCTTTGCCAACCCTTGGGTCAAGAAAGTCGAGGTATATCTTAGGGAAATAGGGCTTTCTAAGGAGTATTTGAGCCATAAGCTCCCCCCACGCTCACCCACCGCCCGCCCTCTGGGGAGACGGGTGGGCACTGCAGCCAATGCAGCCGCAGCACCCGCCCGAATTGACCATGACCCGGAATCCCGGTGGGGATTCCGGGCCGTGTGTGCCGTCCAGACGAGATGGCTCGGTTCACGGTGGGGAATCACATTCGCCACGTGATCGGCTGAACCCACGGGGCCGATCGCATGGTGAATGTGATTCCTCGCCGTGATTGACTGTGATCAACATCTGGGGGGGGAACTTCCGTTCCCCCCCATTAGATGTTACGGTATCACTTTCACCCTGTGCAGATTCACTGTGGTTGACTGTGATTTCGTAACATCTGAAAATACCCCTATAGTTTCAAGACTGTCATAACCAGCACTTTTTGGATCCATGCTTTTTATTTTATTTTAAAAACAAATAAAAAGATGTAATAAGAGTACAAATAAAGCTAGAAAAGCTAGTATTTTCCCCAGAAAATCAATTAAGAAAGAAAGTTTCCCTGGGATACTCTTTCTATGCAAATAATTTGATTCCCCACTGCAAAGCACCCAAATAACTCTGGAAGCCCCCAAATTTCCCAAGGAATAGGAAGCATTTGGAACATCATTCTGAAATGAAGTCCTACTAAAACAAATTTTAAAAATAAACACACCAGTGATTTTTCCACAGTGGTAGATTTTTTGTTGTACTTCTGAAGTAACCTAAGATTTAAGAAAGAAAAAACAGAAGTGTGTTACAGCTCAAAAACCAATATCCCCAAAAGACTTCACTTCAGGTAGATATAAGAACTTATACAAGCAATGATATATCACTTAGAATCGTATCATCTGCAAGTGTATTGAAAATGTGGTAATAATACATGAAAGACAGGAATGTACTTTGTAATTTCTGAACAACTTTGTGTGTCAGACAACTAGATAAATATTTACAACACACTCAAAGTTAGCTGAACTTATATGACTTCAATCAGGCAAACTGTTTCCAGACACGAAGGTCATGAAATATGTTATCAGCTTTCCAGACCCTGCCGTCAAAATCACATTGAAAGTGGAGAGACACACGGCTGTCTAGTGTTATTTAGACTCAGAATCTCTGATAGGGAGAATTATATTATTATTTTTTCCCCCATGAAAAATGAGGCTGCTATCTTATTATTTAATACAGTCACTAACAGTTTATGCTTCCTCCATGAGTATAATTGCTATGACTTGAGACACTGAAGTGTGATTTATAAGGCTGTGTGTGTTTGTTGAGATTTGGAATTTAGAGGGTACGAACCAAGCTGACAAGTGAGGATAGAATGGAAGAAATCCTACTGTAGCAGGCTCCTAGCCAAGTTACGGTGTTGCACTATCTTCCTTTTAAAGAAAAGGGGGGTGGGGAGAAACCTATGTTACTGGTACTATCCAGGCACATAAAGAGGAAGCCTGCCAATTAGAAAGGGTGTAAATGAGGCCTCAGGGGACTGGGCAAAGCGGTCACTTTGATAGTCACTTGGCAAAGAATAATTTGGTGCTAGGGAGCTGATGACATTACACCTTTAACATCTGGAAGATTTTAATAGACAGTTGTGAAGGCTGCAGTGTGTTTGTAGATCAAACAACAAGGAGCGGGCGGAATCCTGGCCCAAAGGTTCATTAGCTTCAACAGAACCAGAATTTCACCCAGTGTTTTATTCTTTTTGGTTCTTCTGTTTCATAGGAGTAATTTATTACTAACCAACTTACTTCAGTTTAAAAAATATTATCACAGGATGCCTCAACTATCCAGAGCAGAACCATCCATACAGAAAAGGAGAAGTAAACTAATCATTGCAGGTTGCCGTTGCACTGCCTATAGCATTACAATTTCAGTATTAGATCTTGTAGACAAACAAAGGGGGGAAATGTAAGAGCCGTGTCAGTGTTTCTGCTATGAACCTGCTCATCACTGGGTTCAATGGAAGAGAGAGAAACACATAAATTGGCTTCCATTTTTGATGAACTTCCACCTGTGTCCACACACAGTGGCAGTTTGTCATCAACAGGGGCTAATTGGACCCGGCCCACCAAAATTCCCTGCTTTAGTGGGTGTTTTCAAACATGACGCTAACCCCAGTTTAACCACACTTGAACTTTTCTTATACATGTTGCAGGGCTGTATTGGTGCCCTATGCAGCCCTGCAACATGCATAAGAAATGTTAAAGTGTGGTTAAACAGGGGTTAGCGTCATGTCTGAAAACACCCATAATCTCCTAGTTATGAGCTGCTGCTGGGGCTTACTTGCAGCAACTCTGCTGTGGCAGTACACAGGTAGGAGTCATGCTGCTGCTCTGTCTGGGGTTGACCTAGTGTATCCCGCTGTGGCTCACTAGACATCACAGGAAATTGTGCTGCTTTAAATCTTCCCCCACCCCCACCCCCACCCCAAGCAGAACAGCAGCAACTGAGAACCTGCTGCCTGAAGATTGGGAAGAGGAACTGCTACTGCCAAGCAGTTTTCTTTCCCTTACACATTCTGTAAGGGAGAGAGAGGAGGTGGGATGTTGTTTGTGGGGGGGCATTAGTTTGGGCATTTCATGACATGTGGGCATATGATGGAATCTGATTTGGGGCATTTGCATGCAATCACATTTGGGCATTTGATTTCACTTGTGCATTGGTTGCTATGTGATGGCATTTGATCTTGGGCAAGTGATAGCCTATGATTGGGGGAAAGAGAGGGACAGAGATGTTGCCAACCAGTATTTCAATTAATATACTTCTGATGTCACTGACTTGTTTTACATGCTCATTACATGTGCTTAAATCAGGGGCGGCTGGTGGCTTTTTAGTTTGGAGGGGCAGTAAGGCCGTCCGGTGAGCTGGTGGGTGGAGCCAGGGCAACGGTAGGCGGAGCCAGGGAAATGGTAGGTGGAGCCAGGGAAACGGTAGGCGGAGCCAGGAGTTCCCAGGGTTAACATCAGATGGAAGAAAACCCAGTCTAAAATGCACTTCAAGCTTAAAAGGGAAACAGTGGCAAAACCCTGGCACAACCCAGGAGCTCCCAGGGTTAACATTGGATGGAAGAAAACACAGTCTACATGCACATCAAGC
>QEPC01013438.1:3278091-3294822 GCA_003113815.1 Sphenodon punctatus | reverse complement strand
GTGTTTCCCTGTGTTTGGGGTTTATACATTATTCATTTTAAGCTTGATGTGCATTGTAGACTGTGTTTTCTTCCATCTGATGTTAACCCTGGGAACTTCTTGCTGCTGGGTTATGCCCTGGCTCTGCCTACTGTTGCCCTGGCTCCACCCACCGGCTCGCCAGCAGGCCGGACAGCCTTACTGCCCCTCCAAACTAAAAACCCACCAGCCACCCCTGGGCTGGAGTACTCGGAAGTACTATTTGTTACTCTAAGGAGAAGTACTTCAAGCCAAATCTTGAAAAATTGGAAGAACAGGATAGGTAGAAATAGTGAGCAAACTACAGACAGATTTTCTTTCTCTAGTTAGCGAATCACATTCATGATTCACACAGTCACAAGCCTTGTATTATCATCATGCAAAAATGATGCCCTTGTGTTTATCTAGCCCCACCAACTAGCTCAGCATGGTGTGGTCAAGAGGTAGATAGATCACTGGTGTGTCTCAGGAAGATCCTGGTGTGGGGAGGAGGGAGACCAGCCTGAGCCTCTCAGAGATTGCCTCTGAGGAGAGCAGGACCAGTGTTCCAGGGAGTGTCTCTAGACAGACGACGGGCTAGGAGGGTTTCTCCAGTGCAGCAGGGAAGGCTCTCTCTAAAGGGAAATGTTCTTGCCCCTCCTGTGACCAGTTGCTGAGGGGCCTTAAAGCTGAGAGCCAATGAGAGGTGACCTGGCATGGACGTTCTGGAGGGTCAGAGTCAATGGAAGAGGTCCTGATAGATCACCTGATGTTGCTTAAGTGGATCACATGCACCTTAAGTCTGGCCATGCCTGATCTAGCTGCAGTTTCACTTTCCATAGATGAGGTTCAATATGAGAAAGTGGGGAAATGCCTGAGAGAGAGTTGGGTATGACTGGAGCCAGTAAAAGACACTATCCACTCAGCATTTGCTTAGGCATGATATAATCACTTCACATTCAGTAGGGAAGGATTCATTTCTTACAGCTGAATTGCTGTTACTCTGGCCACAATGAAGACGTGTTATGTCTGTTTACCTTGAGGATTCTGTTCTTTGCCTTTAAGCCAGAACATAGTCTAATTCACCACTAGATGAATACTTGGATTACTCAAGTTATTCAGTTAACATAATTCCACCACTTGCTATGCGTTTAAATGATGTTTATATCTTAAAATAGTGAGTTGAGTACACTTCTCTCTCTCTCTGTATAGGATCAAATGTTCTAACCTTCCATCAGTTAAACTTTAGGTAATGACTTGCTGAATCTCATCTTTCAACACATTGTTAATGGTTTTCTCTTGGGCGTCTGCCATTATTTCCCAATTTCTCTATTTTGTAAGGGAAGTATCTTCTTCCACTAATGAATATTTTTAAAAAACTTCATTTTGTTTCCGTCTCATTTGTCATGTTGATTTATTTGCTGTTGCCTCTAGGCAAATGTAGTCCTTTCGGTACTTTTATACAGAGAGTACTTGTGGCCATGAGTGTTTTTAGACAAGCGCCTCACCACCCATTACCCACCAATCACCCACCCATCATGCTTGGAGATACAAAGCCAAAAGCAAGAAAGACAGAGAGGAAGGGGAGTCAACCAGATGGGGAGAATCCAGGACCCAGTGAATGAAGGGATTGATTAAACAAAGAATAAAGCATCCTGGGACATCTATGCCTCGAATGTTAATGAAATTCTACCCAGCCACAGTTGAGCAAGTCCATCACCATTCGGCCCACCTAAAGTTGAACACCCGCTTAGCTGCACTGAGAAAAATCAGCCCTGGGAACACCCCCCACTTCATGAATTCCCGGTCCTATGGAAAACTGTAAACAAACATTTGACCTTGGATAACTCTACTTGTATCCCCCATTGTTGTAGTTACTGAAACTTGGAAACACAGTATTTGACTCAGTCATGTCCCTACCTGTACTCCTCGGTCTATAAAAACCCCACTAAGGAAGTTGTTTTTACATGTACGGTGCAGCAGCGCCGATGGGTGAAAATGGGTGTGGATGGGTGGGTGAGCACACCCAGGGAACACCCGGCAGCGCCAAGCAGGGAGACAGTTACACGGACAGTCCTATGGGGGTTGTGGGAAGGAAAGGGGAGGGGCCGGCAAACATCTAGTGGCCAAACACCCATCCCAGGAAGCATCCAGCAAACACCCATGCAAGTACACGGACAGCCGGGACCAGTGGGGAAGCCCCACCAGGCACAGAGACAGCACAACATGGCCGACCGAGGGCAAACGAAGTCGCACAACACGGCCCCGTCCCTGAGTGGGCAGGACAGGAGGGAGATGGGATGACAGCTGCTACAAAGGAGCCACCCCGCACAGCCCCGGCACAGAACCCAGACAACCTGGCGCCAGCTCCCCCCCCCCCCAGCAGAGCAGCCCACACAAAAAAGGCAACAGAAGCACGCAGGGACGGGCCCTCGGCCCATGGGGGGAAGGCACCCACACAACACAGGCAACCCCGCAACACCCCCCCAGAGGCACCCACACAAGAGGAGAGGTCAAAGCAAAGCACAACATGGACACACGGGGAAGGAACACAAACACCTTTAATGAAACAGGGAACCAGCAACAGGGGGCAACAACAACAGGGCAGGGGCAACAGAAGGGGGGGCCAGCACCAGCAGTGGCAGGCTCAGGACAACACCCGGTCAATAGGGCAAGCGACCCCGCGCCCGGCGCCAGCGCTCAGCCTGCATGTAGTCCAGGCAGTGCAGATTCCAGGACATGAAGGAGGAGCTCCAACAACTCCCCCTGCTCCCAGGTCTGCTCCGCGATAATGGCTTGCACTGAATGGGACAGAGGGGGAGCAGACAGCCATCAGAGCTGGCCCTGGGCACCAAGGAACAGAAACCCCCATAGAGGGACACAGGGACAGGGCCCAGAAAACGCAGAACACTCACGGATGCCATCAAACAGCCGGTCTGCCACCCACATGTCCCACACCACCTGCTCCAGCTGCTGTACTATCGCGCCCAGGCACAAGATCGCCAGCAGCATGACAACAGTAGTTGCAGGAGAGAAGGAACAGGGCACTGAGGAACAACCGCACCAATGGGCCCCAGGTGGGCCGGGGGCAGCAACAGCACCAGGGGCACACCCCACACACTGACAGCCACCACCCGGAAGAGCACCCAAACCCCTGCACAAAGGGGGATCAGAGGGGCCAAAGTCCGGGGCCATCAAAACCCCTACTCATGCTCAGCCGCCCAGCGCACATGTTGCCGCTGTCCATCCATTGCCACCACCACAGACGGCCCGCACCAATAGCGGGTGACAGCAGAGGGGAGCAGAGGGGAGGTGCATGGCTACACCAACACACAGGTGAGTCCAGGGGGTGCCTGGCTGACTGCCCACCACCAATACCACCCCTTGTCCAACCCCAGACAGCAGCGCCCAGCAGGGAAGCCACCAGGGGAACATACCACATAACCGGCGCACACCCCACAGGCCCAGAGCCCACCAGCACACACCAAGCACACCTCCTGCACACAACCACACAGATGGGGGCAGGAGGACCACCAAGGGGAGGGCGCACCCAGCCACCACAGCAGCAAGAGAAGCAAGGCAGGACAGACCATCAAAAACAGCATTTTATTGGTGCCCGGGAAACAGGGTCCCCCAAGCAAAGACAGGCAGAGCAGGGGGTGCAGGTGGAACCATGGCCGGGCTAGAGAAGCACAACAGGAGGGCACAGGTGCACCTGCGGATAGCTGGCAAGGGCACCAGGGAAGCCCCAGTGGGAAGGAGAAGAGGTCACCCAGAGGGGGCGATGGGGTCCAGTGAACCAGGCGGCAGCCATTAGTGAAGCAGATGGCAGCGCATAGCCCAATCAGTGGCACAGAGATGGTGATGCGTGGGTTCAAGGAAATGGGGTTCCCTCATTGCATCGGGGCCATTGACAGCACCCACATCCCCATCATATGATCCCCTCATGCAAAGATCAACTACATGAACTGAAAATAGGCCTTCTCCATCAATCTGCAGGCCGCAGTGGATCATAGGGGCCTGTTTATAGATGTGTACACAAGCCAGTAGGGGGGGAGCCATGATGCACGTATCCTGCATGCCTCCCCCTTCTATGTACGCATGTTCAATGGGGAGCTCACCCCCAACCTGTACCGCGTGATAGCGGAGGTTCCCATGACCCCGCCTACCCGCTCATCCCGTGGCTCATGCGGGCCTATCCAGTGGTGCACAACCCAGGCCACCGCCTGTTCAATGAGTGCTTGTTGTCCGCATGCAGTGTGGTGGAGCAGACCTTCAGGCTCCTGAAGATGCACTGGAGCCTCCTGATGAACGGGAGCCAATTTGACCTGGACCACACCCCCATCCTTGTCCTGGCAGCATGCATCCTGCACAATGTATGCGAGAGAGGAGGCGCTGCCCTGGACAACCCACCACTGGTGCACAGGGCTGGCCCTGTGCCCCTGTACCAACATGTCCAGGGAGGGGCATTCTGGCACATCTCAGAGAACAGGGACACCATCTGCTTCCGCATCGTTACCCAGGCAGCGCCCGACCCACACCCATGTCCANTACACATGGCCTTGCCGGACTTGAGATTGTTGTCCTTGATATGTTTATATCTGGACCTCAAGTCCTTTGTCTGCTGCATGCACTGGGTGATATCCCTATTGTACCCCTGCTGCTGTATCTCCTGGGCAATGGCTTCATAGACCTGTCTGGTCTTGTAGATGTTCACCAGGTCATGCTGGACTTTTTCAGACCCCCACATGCATATTAAGTCCCTGATCTCCTGCCTTGACCAGGGCTCGCCCTTTTGGGACCCGCGTGTGGGGGGCCAACCATCTTGGCAACATGGCGTCCGCCCTGTGAATGTGGTTGCCATGGTGATGGTCGTGTCCTGTTGGGGGTAGTGCATTAGGGGTTACTCTGGGTCCTGCTGGACCCCTCCACCCCCCTGAGGGGCCTGCCCTCCCCCCTCCCCCTGGGGTGTTGTTCTGCTCACCTGGCTGTCTGGGGGGCCCTCCTTGGCCATCATCCCGGTGGTGTGGTGCTCTGTTGTCTGGGAGCTGTCCTGCGGGGACGGGGACCGGGTTATGTGGCTGCCGCCTGCCCTGTGTTCCCTGACCCACGGTGCCGGGCCTGGGCTGCGGCCCTCCCATCCCTGTGGGGGGGGGGTGTCCCTCATGCTCACCTTGCTCTTGCTGCTGATCCTTGGGCCATGCCCCTGGGATGTGCTGGGCTGGGGGCCCTCGACCGGAGGGTACGGGGTCGGTGCAGGCCCTGTGCAATGTGCCAGGAGATGTGCACTGTGTTACAGCCTGGTGTGTCCCCCTCTTCCCCCCTGCCAGGGTGCCCCCCATACCTCCTGGCCTGCCCCCCTGCTGGGGGGTGGCCCCCCTTGTACCTCCCATCCACCCCCCATACCGGTGGCCTTGGACCCCCCTTGTGCCTTCTGCCTGGGGTGCCCCCCCTGCACCGCCTTGCCGGGTCTCTCCCCCCCGTGCACTCCTGGGTCCCCACACTCACCCAGCCCCTTCCAGCACATGGGGCGACGTCGGCTCCCTTGGCCTTCTCATTGGCCTTCCTGGTCACCATTGTGGGAGCCCACATGTGTGTACCATAGTTCCATCCTCCTTTACGGGCTCTCAGTAAGACATCCGGCGTCCCCCCCATGGCCGTGTCTGTGTGGCAGCACTTGCGTGACCCATGGCGCTGGCGCAGTGGGGCTCCGCCAGCCTGGCCCACGTGGGTGTGGGTGGTTTTACACAGACGCTCGGGTGTTGGACACTCATCTCCACCCACGGAGGGTGCCGGCTCCCTCACGGCTGCTCCGTGGGTGTTGGCAGGTGGGTCGGGCACACACCCCCACCCACTCGTGGACTTTTACACGGACGCTCTCCCACTCATCCGATGGATGTTTCTGGGTGTTTGTGGGTGGGTGGCATCTGTGTAAAAGTGGCCTAAGTCTCCTGGTGGAGGGAGAGGTCAAGAACTACACGTACTATAAGTGGCTGCTGCCGTGTTCCCACCTATCTCACTTCTGGTCATGACTCTATGCTTTGCTCTTCTAGGATTATTTTGTTAACTGAATTTTGGAGGATACAGAGCCCTTTTTCAATTTGGCCTCACACCGGGGAAGGGTGAGATCCTGTCTTCTTTCTCTCATATCCAATCCCTTACTAATTTTAACACAAGCTACATTGACGTAAGTGGTCATGAGTTATTGACTTTTATTCCCCATAACTGTTTTGTTTTTAGAGTGTGCCTTTTAAATAAATATCTTAGTATTCTTCAGTGGGGTGGGGGAACACTACCCACAGGGGGAACCCAACTGCACCTAGACTCGGGCCCTGGTTTGGCTCTCAGGGTTTTGAGGATAAATTCCCATCAGGATAGAATGGTGGCCCAAACGATCTCAAAGAGATCAGGCCTCTATCATCATAGGGCACAGAGCAACACAGAAAGACCAGAGTCTTGCCCCTTTCATTCACTCGATGCTGATACACAATGCAAGAGACGGGCAGGAGTACTCGTGGGGGAACCACATGAGGGGGTGGATTTGCACCCGAGTTTTGGGAAGGAGGGTGAGGGGGGACTCACACACCGGGAGGGAGAAGGGAAGGAAAGACCCTAGTGGGGGGGAGGGGCAGGGGCTGCTGCTTACACACCATCACTCACTCTCTCACTCACACTTCAGGGGGACTGAAGGGATTCACACATACAAAGCGGTTCGCACACACTGAGGCTCTCACACTCACTCTCATACACACACGCACACAACAAGATTCTAGAACACAACGCTCGCTACTTAGCTTTCAGGAAGGGACGGTTTCTCTGTGATCACCAGCGCCGGGGCCAGGTCCAGCGCCGGGGTTTATACTGAAGGGGGGCCCCGTCCCTGTGCGCGCCTGCAGGCACACTGCCACTGAGTGGCACGGCGGGGCTGCCCCTGTGCTGGCGGGGGGGGAAGGAAGGAACCGTCAATGAGTCNGCATGGTGGCCCTATATCTGCCCCTGGCGAAGGTGCTGCCAGGTGTGCAGGAGGCCACGATGTCCCCGTCCATGCAGAGGAACTTGTCCAGCTCCTCCTGGAACTCAGATGTACACATGGCCTTGCCGGACTTGAGATTGTTGTCCTTGATATGTTTATATCTGGACCTCAAGTCCTTTGTCTGCTGCATGCACTGGGTGATATCCCTATTGTACCCCTGCTGCTGTATCTCCTGGGCAATGGCTTCATAGACCTGTCTGGTCTTGTAGATGTTCACCAGGTCATGCTGGACTTTTTCAGACCCCCACATGCATATTAAGTCCCTGATCTCCTGCCTTGACCAGGGCTCGCCCTTTTGGGACCCGCGTGTGGGGGGCCAACCATCTTGGCAACATGGCGTCCGCCCTGTGAATGTGGTTGCCATGGTGATGGTCGTGTCCTGTTGGGGGTAGTGCATTAGGGGTTACTCTGGGTCCTGCTGGACCCCTCCACCCCCCTGAGGGGCCTGCCCTCCCCCCTCCCCCTGGGGTGTTGTTCTGCTCACCTGGCTGTCTGGGGGGCCCTCCTTGGCCATCATCCCGGTGGTGTGGTGCTCTGTTGTCTGGGAGCTGTCCTGCGGGGACGGGGACCGGGTTATGTGGCTGCCGCCTGCCCTGTGTTCCCTGACCCACGGTGCCGGGCCTGGGCTGCGGCCCTCCCATCCCTGTGGGGGGGGGGTGTCCCTCATGCTCACCTTGCTCTTGCTGCTGATCCTTGGGCCATGCCCCTGGGATGTGCTGGGCTGGGGGCCCTCGACCGGAGGGTACGGGGTCGGTGCAGGCCCTGTGCAATGTGCCAGGAGATGTGCACTGTGTTACAGCCTGGTGTGTCCCCCTCTTCCCCCCTGCCAGGGTGCCCCCCATACCTCCTGGCCTGCCCCCCTGCTGGGGGGTGGCCCCCCTTGTACCTCCCATCCACCCCCCATACCGGTGGCCTTGGACCCCCCTTGTGCCTTCTGCCTGGGGTGCCCCCCCTGCACCGCCTTGCCGGGTCTCTCCCCCCCGTGCACTCCTGGGTCCCCACACTCACCCAGCCCCTTCCAGCACATGGGGCGACGTCGGCTCCCTTGGCCTTCTCATTGGCCTTCCTGGTCACCATTGTGGGAGCCCACATGTGTGTACCATAGTTCCATCCTCCTTTACGGGCTCTCAGTAAGACATCCGGCGTCCCCCCCATGGCCGTGTCTGTGTGGCAGCACTTGCGTGACCCATGGCGCTGGCGCAGTGGGGCTCCGCCAGCCTGGCCCACGTGGGTGTGGGTGGTTTTACACAGACGCTCGGGTGTTGGACACTCATCTCCACCCACGGAGGGTGCCGGCTCCCTCACGGCTGCTCCGTGGGTGTTGGCAGGTGGGTCGGGCACACACCCCCACCCACTCGTGGACTTTTACACGGACGCTCTCCCACTCATCCGATGGATGTTTCTGGGTGTTTGTGGGTGGGTGGCATCTGTGTAAAAGTGGCCTAAGTCTCCTGGTGGAGGGAGAGGTCAAGAACTACACGTACTATAAGTGGCTGCTGCCGTGTTCCCACCTATCTCACTTCTGGTCATGACTCTATGCTTTGCTCTTCTAGGATTATTTTGTTAACTGAATTTTGGAGGATACAGAGCCCTTTTTCAATTTGGCCTCACACCGGGGAAGGGTGAGATCCTGTCTTCTTTCTCTCATATCCAATCCCTTACTAATTTTAACACAAGCTACATTGACGTAAGTGGTCATGAGTTATTGACTTTTATTCCCCATAACTGTTTTGTTTTTAGAGTGTGCCTTTTAAATAAATATCTTAGTATTCGTCAGTGGGGTGGGGGAACACTACCCACAGGGGGAACCCAAGCGCACCTAGACTCGGGCCCTGGTTTGGCTCTCAGGGTTTTGAGGATAAATGCCCATCAGGATAGAATGGTGGCCCAAACGATCTCAAAGAGATCAGGCCTCTATCATCATAGGGCACAGAGCAACACAGAAAGACCAGAGTCTTGCCCCTTTCATTCACTCGATGCTGATACACAATGCAAGAGACGGGCAGGAGTACTCGTGGGGGAACCACATGAGGGGGTGGATTTGCACCCGAGTTTTGGGAAGGAGGGTGAGGGGGGACTCACACACCGGGAGGGAGAAGGGAAGGAAAGACCCTAGTGGGGGGGAGGGGCAGGGGCTGCTGCTTACACACCATCACTCACTCTCTCACTCACACTTCAGGGGGACTGAAGGGATTCACACATACAAAGCGGTTCGCACACACTGAGGCTCTCACACTCACTCTCATACACACACGCACACAACAAGATTCTAGAACACAACGCTCGCTACTTAGCTTTCAGGAAGGGACGGTTTCTCTGTGATCACCAGCGCCGGGGCCAGGTCCAGCGCCGGGGTTTATACTGAAGGGGGGCCCCGTCCCTGTGCGCGCCTGCAGGCACACTGCCACTGAGTGGCACGGCGGGGCTGCCCCTGTGCTGGCGGGGGGGGAAGGAAGGAACCGTCAATGAGTCCAGGGCGGGGCCGGTTGCCCTGGGAACTGGTGCCTGTGCCGCGGAGCGCCAGACGGCGTTACCTGGTCCCGCGCTCCACTGAAGCACCTCCGTGGATGGCTGGGGGTAGGCCTCGGAGCTGCTGCCGGGACACGGGGCTGACAGTATTAGAATAGCTCCTGACTGCTCTGTTCTTTTACCTTCTATCCTCCTCCTCCTCAGTTTTCTTTGTAGTAATGCTCAATTACCTAAGACAAAGGTCCTTCAGGTTGCAGCTTGCTTAAAATACTCATTCAAAAGGACTACTCATATTTCCAGGAATCAGCCTTCTGCCCAAGGGAGGGGGAGTTGGAGATTGCCTGAAGAGGGGCTAGCCGTGTGTGTGTGTGTTCTACATGGAACTGAAGCTATAAAGGGTAACAGCTGGAAAGTGCTGTGATCCCTGTGGATTAACAGAGTGGCATTTGGGCGTGGGGTGCTGAGCCAGAGGCACATAAGAGTTACAGAGTGAGGATTCTGAACTCAGCCTAAAGGAAGCAGCTAGAAGGTGCTGTCTTCCCTTGCTAGGATTCCGGGGATCACAAATATTAGTGTGGGTGTATGTGTGTCATAACCGCTGGAATCAGGCCGGCCAGCCAAAAAAGGGCACAAGGAGGGACGTCCACATAGGAAGGTTAGCTAGACAAACAGTTTGCATAACCAGCACACAATCACATCACATAAGCAGTACACAATGGAAAGGAAATTCAAAGAAATAATGAGCCTTCTGAAAGAGTAATTAACAAGCCTGGTAACAGTGGCCAGCAGGTGGATGGGGGCAAACACTCAGCGCATACCTATCCACTGCCATCTAACCCTTTTCCACCCCATGCTCTGTGTCCATTGAGCTCACACAGACCTGCCCCACGTTCCTCCCCCCATAGTGTGTCAGTCTAAAAAGAGCAATGCATGATGGGTGGACAGGCACTTGTCTAAAAATACCCCATTATTATTATTATTATTATTATTATTATTAGCAAGCATTTATATAGTGCCAGCAATTTACCTGGCGCTTTATAAATTAATTGAATAGACACATTCCCTGCCCTAAGGCTTACAATCTGAGAGATGGTGGGAGGCGGGGAGACAAAGGAAGGGGAACTGAGGGAGAGACAAGGAGTGTAACAGTCATGAGGATGCGAGGTACCAGGAGCACACACTTGGCTTGGTTACATCAAGAATGATGGCTGGTTGGCTGGTCCATGTGGTGAGGATATTTATTTATTTATTTATATTAAACTTATATCCCACCCCTCCTTCCCAAAGGCAGCTTGGGGCAGCAAACAACACATGCACACACACAAAAAATTCAACAATAAAACATTTCAAAATAAATCTACACATTTTAAAACAAATCATAAAAACTCACCCTCCCTCCCAAACCCCACCTCCACCCCCACTCCCCCCACCCTTGCCAAAGGCCTGGAGGAACAGCCTGGTCTTACACAAACGTCGAAACGACAGGAGGGTGGGGGCCAACCGAGCCTCCTCTGGGAGTGAATTCC
This sequence comes from Sphenodon punctatus, assembly GCA_003113815.1. Lineage (NCBI taxonomy): Eukaryota > Metazoa > Chordata > Lepidosauria > Sphenodontia > Sphenodontidae > Sphenodon > Sphenodon punctatus. Next base: position 3,283,797 of record QEPC01013438.1, on the reverse strand, counting down.
ACAGCACAGGGCCAGTCACCAAAAGAGATCTCACATCAGTAGCCACCTGTTTTGTCCGGCGAACCTCCAAAAAGGCCCCTACAGACGATCTCAGGGGTCGCACAGGCACAGGCACCTCAGGAGTGAGGTGATCCCGCAGATAGGCAGGGCTTTGAAGGTCAAAACCAGCACCTTGAACCTAGTCCGGTGCTTTATAGGCAGCCAGTGCAGAGCTCGGAGCAGAGGTGTCATGTGCTCCCTGCGCCCACCCCAGTAAAAAGACGAGCCGTGGCATTCTGCACCAGCTGCAACCTCCCGAACAGCTTCTTGGGCAGCCCCATGTAGAGCACGTTGCAGTAATCCAGCCTCGAGGTGATGACAGCATGGATGACAATGGCGAGGTCAGAGTCTGAAAGATAAGTCCGAAACCGCCAGACAAGATATAACTGCCGAAATGCACTTCCCCCACGGCCACAACCTGAGATTCCAGGCTGAGCCATGAATCAAGGAGCATGCCCAGACTCCGTACCTGTGAGACCATGGGAGGGCGAACCCCCACACACACACACACGAGGAGATTCAACCACTCCCAGGCCCCACAGGCCCTCACCCACCAACATCACCTCCATCTTGTCAGGATTCAGCTACAGATGGCTCAACCTCATCCAAGCCCCCACAGCTGACAGGCACTGGGAAAATAAAGAGACTGCATGGCCTGGGTCGATGGAAAAAGGAGAGGTAGAGCTGAGTGTCATCAGCATATTGATGACACTGCATGCCCCGAAACCATCTCATGATCTCCCCTAATGGCTGCATATAGATGTTAAACAAGAGGGGGGACAGAAAGGCACCCTGTGGGACTCTACACATGAGGTCTCAGGGGGAAGACGTACACTCCCCCAAGACCACCCGGTGAGTTCTCCCAGTCAGGAAAGAATGAAACCAGTCTAAGACCATTCTGCCAATCCCAGCACGGTCCCACAGGCGAGTCACCAATACCTCATGATCGACTGTGACAAACGCAGCTGAAAAGACCAGGTGACCCTGGTCCAATGCCAGACAGAGATCGTCAACCAAGGCCACCAATGCAGTCTCCATACCATACCCAGGCCGAAACCCAGACTGAGAGGGCTCAAGGAAACTGGATAAGAGTACACAGATCTCAGGTAACAGATTGTACTGGATGGAGGGTATCAGCAGGAGTTAGGTGAGGGGAGCAAGGAGTCAGGGAGAGCGGAAGAGGTGGGTCTTGAGGAGGGATTTGAAAGTACAAAGGCAGATGTGGGCAGGGAGGGAGTTCCAGGTGTGGGGGGAAGCTAGGGAGAAGGGTCGAAGGCAGTTAGGGGAGCAGGGGAGGCATGGGAGAGCAAAAGAAAGGAAAGAGGAGGAGCAGAGTTCAAAGACTGGAGTACAGAGGGAAATTAGCACAGAGCGGTAGGAGGGAGGTAGGTTGTGAAGAGCTTTATAGATGAAGACTAGGAGCTTGTGCAGGATTCATTCAGGAAGGGGGAGCCAGTGAAGAGAGGAGAGGAGGGGCTACACGTGGTCAAAGCGACGGGTGAGATGGATGATCCCATCAGCAGAGTTTTGGACGGAGATAAGGGGAGAAAGGTGAGAGTGGGGGAGGCCAGTGAGAAGGAGGTTACAGTAGTCGAGGTGAGAGATGACCAGGGCTTGAACAAGGGTTTTGGCAGAGGAGACAGAGAGAAAAGGATTAATCTTAGCAATGTTATGGAGGGAGAAGCGACAGGATTTGGCAACAGAGTCAATGTAGGGTATAAAAGAAAGGGGTGAGTCAAAGATGAAGCCTAAGATACGGGCTTGGGGGATGGGAAGGATGGTGACCCCCATCGATGAGGATCAACAGGGAAGAGGGAGAGGAAGGATGAGAGGGGAAGATAAGGAGTTCAGTTTTAGCCATGTTGAGTTTGAGCTGACGTTGAGACATCCAGGTAGAGATGTCAGAGAGACAGCTGGTGAGGCGAGCTTGAATAGATGGAGAGAGAGAGGGAGTAGAGAGATAAAGTTGGGTGTCATCAGCATAGAGCTGATACTGGAAGCCATGGGCGGCAATGAGTTTGCCTAGGTACAGGGTATAGATAGAAAAGAGGAGAGGGCCAAGGACAGAACCTTGGGCAACACCAATCGAGAGTGGAAGGGAGAAGTTGGCAAGAGACACATTGAAGGAGCGGTCATAGAGGTAGGAGGAGAACAAGTAGAATACGGAGCCACAGAAGCCAAGGGAGTGAATTGAGTCCAGCAAGAGTGAGTGGTCAACAGTATCGAAAGCAGCAGAGAGGTCAAGAAGGACAAGAATGGAGTAGAGGCAATTAGGTTTAGCCACAAGATCGTTGGTGATTTTAGCAAGAGCAGTTTCAGTAGAGTGAAGGAGGCGAAAGACAGATTGGAGGGGGTCAAGGGAGGAGTTGGCAGAGAGGAAGTTGAGGCAGTGGGAGTAGACAACACATTCAAGAAGCTTGGAAGCAAAAAGAAGGAGTGAGACAGGACGGTAGCTAGAAGGATCAGAGGAGTCAAGAGTGGACCTTTTGAGGATAGGAGAGACAGTGACGTGCTTGAAGGTGGAGGGGAAGGAGTCAGTAGAGAGGGAGAGGTTGATGATGTGCAGGAGGGAAGGGGCAACAGTGGAAACAATGGAGGTCAGGAGGCAGGAGGGGATGGGGTCAAGGGGGCAAGTGAAAGGGTTGGAGGAGGAGAGCAGGGATGAGATTTCCTCAAGGGAGGTGGGAGGGAAGGAGGACAGGAGAGAAGGGGGGGAGGAGGGAGAGGGGAGGGAATAGGAAGAGGAGAGGAGTGGGAAGCGATGTCGAGGCAGATCTTGTCTATCTTGGAGGTGAAGAAGGAAGCAAGATCCTGAGCAGAAAGGAAAGAGGGAGGAGGAGGACAGGAGGGTTGAGAAGGGAGTCAAAGGTGGAGAACAGGCAGCAAGGGTCCCGAGAAGAGGACTCAATGCAGGAGGCATAATAATGCTGTCTAGTGAGGGAGATAGCAGAAGTAAGGGAGGAGAGACAGAATTTGAAGTGAAGGAAGTCAGTATGAGAGTGGGATTTGCAGCAGAGTTGTTCAGCAGCACAGGTGCAGGAGCGGAGGTGGCGGATACTGGGGGTGAGCCAAGGACGGGGGTTGTGGAAGCGGGCAGGGCGGGAGGAGAGGGGGCAAGGGAGTCAAGGGTGGAGGAGAGAAAGGCATTGAAAGCAGAAATGGCAGAGTCAGGGGAGGAGGAGAAGACTGAAGGGAGAAGGGAGGAGAGAGAGGAGGAAAAGTCCAGGGGGTTAATGACCTGCAGGTCACGGAAGGGGCGTGGAGATGGGGAAAGGCAGGAGACAGTGGGAAACATTGAAAGAGGCAAGAAAGTGGTCAGAGATGGGATGAGGATCGAAGGAGAGATCAGAGACAGAGCAGTTCCTAGAGAAGACAAGGTCAAGAGAATGGTCGTTAGCGTGGGTGGGGGAGTTGGTCCAAAGGTGGAGGTGGAAGGAGGAGGCTAGTGAGAGGATGCGAGAGATGGAGGGCTGGGATGGGACATCAACGTGAATGTTGAAGTCACCGAGGATGAGAGTGGGGATATCGTCAGAGAGGAAGAAAGTGAGTCAGGACTCAAATTCAGAGAGAAAGGAAGAGAGAGATCCAGGGGGGCGGTAGATGACAGCCACGCGGAGATGGAGGGGAAAGTAGAGGTGTACAGAGTGAGCCTGAAAGGAAGGAGGGGGGGAGAAGAAAGTGGTTGGAATTGACAGGAGTTAGTGAGGAGGAGGCTCACGCCACCACCCCGGCCTTCAGGGCGTGGCTGGTGAGAAAAGGAGAGAACCCCAAAGGAGAGGGTAGCAGGGGTGACAGAGGTTTATTGGCAGAGGAGTGACAGTTCCAAAGGGAGCAGGAGAATGGGTGCTGATCAGGGAGAAGGCAGGGAATGGGGATAAGATTGGGAGAAGGGGGCGGCGGGGCAGGCAAGAGATCAGGAGGGTGGAGGAGGAGCAGGGGGGAAGGTAGCCAAGAGGGAGGAGGAAGTGTGAGGCGGTTGGAGAGAACTGATGGGCTGGGAGGGGGGAAAGAAGTAGAGGAAGGAAGAGGTGGGGGGAAGGGGAAAACAGAAGAATGAGGGAAAGGGAAGGTGAGAGATTAGGGCAGGCATGATGTTGGGGAGGATAGGTAATAGATAAGAGACAGAGAAGAATGAGGTGGAGAGTGGCTGACCTACTGGCCACAGAGGAGCCACCAGGTGGCAGAAGTACCCTTAGGCTTACCCTTAACTGGTGGTGTTTGAATATTCTGCTGGCAAGTGATCTTTTGGCCTGCTAGTCTCTGGAACTCGGGCGGCAGAAAGGCCAAGATCCAGGAGGGTCACGGCGTCAACAGGTGATGACAGCTGAGGCAGCTGGGAGAGTATGCAGATGTACCCCCCTGTTGCACTGAGACCATACAGCATGATTCTTAAGTGCAAACCAGGGAGACTTATGTTAACAGAGGCCATCAACTGTGTGACTCCTGGGCATCTGCTCCCAAATTGCCAACAACGCTGCTCCCCGTGGTATACTGGGGAGCTGCGGCAGATGAAGCAGGAAGGGCGGCGGTTAGAGCAACGGTGGCGTCATTCGCATACTGAAGTTGACCGGTTCATTTAATTTTATTTATTTATTTATTTATATTAAAAAATGATCCCGCCCCTCCTGCCCACAAGACAGTGTGACACAAGTGCGGTGAACAACAAAGATTAAAAAAAAAACAATAAAACAATTTTAAAAGTTACAAATTTCTCATATGCCGGGAAAAACAACCCCCCAAACCCCCTGCTCCCCACCTCGCCGAAAGCCTGGCAGAACATCCAGGTCTTACATAAAGGTTGAAATGACAGGAGAGTGGGGGCCAACCGAGCCTCCTCTGGGAGCGAATTCCACAGCACAGGGGCAGCCACTGAAAAAGATCTAACATTGGTGACCACCCACCTCGCCCGGGAAACCTCCAAAAAGGCTCTCCCGGATTATCTCAAAGGGCGCACAGGCACATGGGGAGTGAGGTGGTCCCACAGGTAAGTGGGGCCCAGGCCGTGAAGGGCTTTAAAGGTCAAAACCAGCACCTTGAAACTAGCCGGTGCTTTATAGGCAGCCAGTGCAGAGCTCGGAGCAGAGGTGTCATGTGCTCCCTGTGGCCCACCCCAGTAAAAAGACGAGCCGTGGCATTCTGCACCAGCTGCAACCTCCCGACCAGCTTCTCGGGCAGCCCCATGTAGAGCACGTTGCAGTAATCCAGCCTCGAGGTGATGAAGGCATGGATGACAATGATGAGGTCAGAGTCTGAGAGATAAGTCCGAAGCCACCAGACCAGATGTAACTACCGAAACACACTCCCCCCCACAGCCACAACCTGAGATTCCAGGCTGAGTCGTGAATCGAGGAGCACGCCCAGACTCTGCACTTGAGAGACCATGAAAGGGTAAACCCCCACAAAAAAGAGGAGATTCAACCACCAGGCCCCCAAGCTCTCGCCCACCAACATCACCTCCATCTTGTCAGGATTCAATTGCAAATGGCTCAACCACATCCAAGCCCCCACAGCTGACAGGCACTGGGAAAATAAAAAGACTGCATGGCCTGGATTGATGGAAAAAGAGAGGTAGAGCTGAGTGTCATCAGCATACTGATGACACTGCATGCCCTGAAACCCTCTCATGATCTCCCCTAACGGCTGCATATAGATGTTAAACAAGAGGGG
>QEPC01013438.1:3222978-3271785 GCA_003113815.1 Sphenodon punctatus | reverse complement strand
ACCCTTGTTCATGCCATGGTTATCTCTCACCTCGATTACTGCAACCTCCTCCTTGCTGGCCTCCCTCGCTCTCACCTGTCCCCCCTTATCGCAATCCAAAACTCTGCTGCCAAGCTCATTCACTCTGCCCGTCGCTTCGACCATGCGCAGCCTCTCCTCTTCTCTCTTCTCTGGCTGCCCCTTCCTGAATGTATCCTGTTTAAATCCTGGTATTCACGTTCAAAACACTCCACAATCAACCTCCCCCTTACCTCTCAGACCTAATCTCCCTACGCACTCCTGTATGCGCTCTCCGCTCTTCCTCTGTCCCCTCTCTCACTCTCCCTCGTTTCTCCTGCTCACCTAACCGCCTTTGACCCTTCTCTCTCGCTGCCCCCCATGCCTGGAACTCCCTCCCTACCCACATCTGCCTTGCCCCCTCCCTCCGCTCCTTCAAATCCCTTTCCCAGTGCCTGCTAGTCGTTCCTCATATACTTACTGTCTGCCCTCCTCTGCAGACTGCTGCAACCAACCTGATTGTAACCAATCCAAGCACACGCACCTGAGACTTCACATCTGTCTGAATGTTTGTTTGTTTGTCTTCTCCCCTGTCTCTCCCACTGTCCCCTCTCCCTATCTCCCCCTCCTTGTCTTTTAGATTGTAAGCCACAGGCAGGGACCGCATCTATTTCTATGTTCTGTACAGCGCCAAGCACATGGCTGGCTCTATATAAATGTTTATAATAAAATAAAATAAAATAATAAAATAATAATAATAATAATAATAATTAATAATAATAAAGTCCAATAGTAAGATTTTGATCGGATCTGCCAGGATATTTTTCCAAAAAGGAGGGCAGATATTCTTGGCGAGGCTTATCATACAGCCGGCATCTGAAAAGAACGTGATCAGTTGTCTCTGTTTGCTGTTGGCCAAAGGGACAGAAGCAGTCCACAAAACTCAGAGCAGAAAAATGACCCTCAAGTACCATGGTAGGCAGGGCATTGAAACGTATGGACATGAAGAGATGCTTCCGCCTAGGTGAAATGCTTGACAACACAAAGTCAGCCATTCGAAAACAGGGCGGGACAAAAGATAAATAGCAAGTCAAGTGGGGAGAAGCCCTAATCTTTGCCACTTCCTCTTGCAGCTCCACATCCATAATCCTACGGGCAGCTTCCTTAGCAAAAATCATGAGATCTTTCCCTTCCCACTAACCTCTGCTAAAGCCCAATTTACAAAGATGCTGCTCAATGGCCCCTATCCATCAACTCTTAAAGGTATCTCTATTCCAGCACTGAATCATCACCCCTTTATTCAGCTTCAATTTCGTCTAAAACCTAACCACAAAACACCAAGCTGTACTCGACCACCTACATTGCCCCACCTCAGATCTAATGGTGTCAGTGGGACGGGGTAGGAAGGGGGAGAAACGCCACCCACACACGCCTCTAGCACACCAGGAAGCTCAGCTCACATGCTGCGGAGGAAAGAAGCCCGCCAGGATAGCATGTGGGTCCGTCCGTGTGCTCACGCACCAGGAATATGAACCCCTATCATCATAGGGCACAGAGCTGAAATGCAGGGAAGGGGGCTCACTCTCTTGATTCTCACACAGAGAGGGGGAGGCGAGGAAGGTCTGTGAGGGGAGTGCAGGTTCCACAGGGAAGGGGACCAGGTTCAAGGGAGAGAGGCTCACGGGACTTGCACGCTCAGGGGAAGGAGAGGTATGGATCCCAGGGAGAGGAGGGGCAGCACCCACACGAGCCCGCAGGCTCCCTCAATCACCCACTCACCAGAAGGAATCACGGGATGGAGGGAGTACACTCAAGAAACCAAACACCCTGGGGAGCTCACAAATACACAAGGAAACAAAGGTCCGGATAGGTCAGGGGGCTGGGGAGGACAAACACACGCTAACAATCCAAGATTAAGGTAGTCACAATATCAAGAACTTATCTTTCAAGGGGGCCAGTCTCTCCAGGCATTCTAGCTCTGTTCACTGGCGCTGCTTGTTCTCCAGTGCCGGCAATTAAAGCACTAACTCCGCCCCCGTGTGTGCCTGGAGGTGCGCGGAGCGCCACAATGGGGGGCGGGGCTCCGCGACATCCTGGAAGGTGAGGTTCTGGGGCCACCCACCATGTTCCTTCCATCCTTGGAGCCCCCAGAGGGGGTTGGTTGCATCGGAGTTGGGGCTTCGGCCTCATTGCAGGTAAGGGGGCGGGGCCTCTCTGCAATATCAGCCGCGTACAAGAGACTGCCAACGTTAGGAAGTATGGAGTGAGATCTCATCAATATGCTGATGACACCCAGCTATATCTCTCATTTTCCTCCGACTCAGGCTCGACAGTCTCTGTGCTTACCCAGTGTTTGTCCACTGTGGTGGATTGGATGAGAGCGATCCACCTGAGGCTAAATCCTGACAAGACAGAGGTGATGGTTGTGGGGAAGGCCAAGGGAGTGGTGGCCCCCATCATTGATGGGGTTCGTCCTCCCGTAGTTTCTCAGGTCCAGAGTCTGGAGGTGCTCCAGACCCACAGCTCCACCTGGATACCCAGGTGGCAGCTGTGACAAAGGGAGCATTTCACCAGTTACACCTGGTGCGTCAGCTTAGGCGGTATGTCTCAGACTTGGATCTGGTCATAGTAATCCATGCTTTTATTACCTCGAGACTGGATTACTGCAACACGCTCTACGTGGGGCTACCCTTGGTGCTGGTTCGGAAGCTGCAGCTGGTGCAGAATGTGGCGGCCCATCTCTTAACTGGAATGGGCTGACGTGAGCATATTACACCGGTGCTTCGCTCTCTGCACTGGCTGCCCATAGATTTCTGGGCCCAAGTCAAGGTGTTGGTGTTAATCTTTAAAGCCCTAAAGAGCTTGGGCCCCACCTATCTGCAGGACCGCCTCACCCTCTGGGTCCTGGATCGACCCCTGTAGTCGGCTGGGGGCACCCTCCTCGGGGTTCCCCGGGTTTTCCGGGTGTCTACTATGAGGAGGGCGTTCTCTGTGGCTGCGCTGTGACTGTGGAACTCCCTCCCATCGTAGGTCCGCTTGGCTGCTGGCCTCCCCTCTTTTCGCAGACAATGTAAAACCTGGTTGTTCCTCCAGGCCTTTCCCAAGGGAGATGGGGTGGGTGGGTTGGGGTAGGGGGGGATGGGGTTTTATATTGTTTTTTAATTGAATCATTATTGTTTATTTTAATGTTTTAAAATGTTAATATGCTGTGAGCCACCCCAAGATGCCTGAGGCAGGAGGAGGCAGCATATAAATTTTACTATAAATAAATAAAATACTGAGACCTCTTGTGTGGAGTCCCACAGGGTTCTGTTTTGTTCCCTCTCCTGTTCAATGTGTATATGCAGCCGCTCGGCCAGGTGGTCAGGAGGTTTGGCGTGTGGTGTCATTAATATGCTGATGACACCCAGCTTTACCTCTCTTTTTCATCAGACCCAGGCCCAGAAGTCTCGGTGTTTACTGGGTGTCTGGCAGTGTCTGGCAGCCATCGCTGAGTCTACTGTTGTCTAGACTTTGCCTACCATTGGCTCCGCCTACTGCTGTCCTGGCTAGGGCTGAAGCAGCAAGCCGCTGCGGTAACTTTTTCCGATGCAAAAAGCTCTTCTGCAATGAGCGGCATGATGTGATAGAGACGTTTATTCTGCTACTTTCATTCCGCTAATTCCGCTGTTCCACTACTTTCATTCCGCTACTTCCAAAGACTGCAAAAATAGCAGAATAATGTTTTTTCCGACAGTTTCTATATTGCGCAATTTCCACCAGCACTGTGAAGTAGCAAAAAATTGTTGTTCCAACAATTTCTGCGATTGTTCCGACAGTTTCCGAATTAATGGAATGCCGGCAGAATTAGCGGAATGCTGGCGGAAAAGCTGCGGAACATCATGGGCATTTCTGAAATAGCGGAATGAAATAGCAGAACGGAAAATTGAGCTACCGCTTCAGTCCTATTCTGGCCCCTCCCACTTCTGGCCCCACCCTGTGCCTCACCAGCTGCCACTGTCTTAAATAAAATATAAAATGAGCAGAGAGCTCTAAACTGCCCTAAACAAATGAAGGGAGGAGGAACCCCTGGGCACTGCCCTAAACCATTCTTTACAAAGAGTTGAGAACTCTAATGTTGTTAAACATGGCTTTCAAAATGTGGAAGCTGTGCTTGGATGCCATTGGGCGCACGGAGGATCAGGTCCATCCCAGCTCGTATAGACACACACACACACACACACAGTTTCTATGTCACTGCTCACCCCAAGAGTAAGTTTTTCAAGACATTGCCTTTTTGCTATGTGCTTGTGCAATACCAAGTCAATACAGGGCCCTGATCCATGTCTGGATGCTCCTGTAAAATAAACATTGCACAATAATTTAGGTAAATATAATTATTCCAATTTTTTGATGGCAAAATTATCATCACCGAGTAAATGGCTTTGGAAAGTTCTGCTCATTATGCCCACATAATGAGCCTTAAAGACACACTTTCTCAATCTCAGATTCACTGCAGATCTTCTGTGCCTTAGAACCTTCCTCCAGTTCCTGCTGCAGATGTTGTCAGCCTCTGGAACACAACCGGAAGGGGATTATCCCAGATTGGTTTCTGGTTTATATGGCTAGATTCATCTTCTATACAGCATGTTTATTCTGTAAAATATTGTTTACTTTTTGTTAATGTCATTACTTCAAATGAAACTATGCCAAGCGTGTGTTTACGTGAGTCGAATGTGTTTGCTGTTCCACATGAATGGATTTTTATTGGTTGCTGTCATTTTAATATATGCCAGTAGATTAATGAAACTGGTTTATGTTTAAGTTCCATTGTGTTTAACTCTAGCTATACATTCTTTCCCTGCTTTTCTGTGTTTACCTTAAGTCACATCATGTTATGTCAAAAGTGTTTGGTTCCATTATGTTCCATTGACACTGAAAGGTTCATAATACATTGATTTATGATCTGTAACAAAATCTTATAGGGTGTAGGAACCCTAGCCTTGAGATACACTATTGATGTGACTAGAATTTGACTCCTGGAGAGCGATCAGAATGGGAAGAGTTTTTTTTAATTCCAATAGTGATTCAGCCTTGGCCCATTGACTTCTCCTTTGGTACTGTTGGAAGAAAACATTTACAGATTCACTTTTAATTACAGAATAATACAGTCATAACAGTCCTGTCTCTGAAATCCCAACATTGAAGTACTTCAGAGGTGCCAAAACAAGGAGGGCCAAGTGTATGATGTTGTTGTCTCAACTTTGTTTGGCGGTCTTGATGTATGTGCTGTTAGATAACACAAGAATTCCAAAAGTGGTCATGTGCAGCCAACTGAAGAATAGCACACATACAAGGATGTGCGGTGGCGGCGGCGGCAGTCCGAAGGCCTGCTTTATTGATTTAAGAAAGATGCATAGGAGCAATTGGTGCAAAACATGGAGGAATAAAGACAAAATGTGGGATAGTATTGTGCAAAGCTTTGAGGTGGTCCAATCTATGACCTGCAGAAGGGGGAATGGCACAAATGGGAAATGGCTGCCAAACTATAACCACTATTAGGTATAGTGTCAGATGTAACAGCTGTAGACATATCTACAAATCTCAGATAGGACTGTCCCCTCACTGTTAATATTTTCCACTGTTGCTCACTTTATACATTTGTGAAATCTTGCAGGGCCATCTTAAGAATTTTTTGAGGCCCTGAGCACAGCCTTGATTGGGTCTCTTTACCACAAATAGATACAGTGATAGTCATTTTTGTGTCCAAAGCTTTATTGCAAGTCAAAACATCAGTTTCCACATATACATACTAGGTATTACAGCAGTATCTCTGTTTCTGTGACAATTTATAGGGGTGGGACATCAGGCAAAATACCAGCTACCGGTTTTACCTGTTACCGGTATGCAAAATACCGGGTTACTGGATTAAAACCAGATTACCGGTGCCGGATTTATTACATTGATTTCAATGGGGAACTGTCCCCATTGAAATCAATGGAATACCTCCCCCCTCCCAGGCTGTGTGGGTGGAAGGGGGGGGCACCCCCCACCCACCCTGGATTTTTTTTTTAAAAATTTTTTTTTACCCTAAGTCCCTACTAGTGCGGGCTCCAGGCCGCTGCCGGTGACCCAGAGCCCGCACCAGCAGGAACTAGGGTGATCCCTGGGGTGGGCCTTCCGGGGAACTTCTGGGTTTCCCCGGAAGGCCTAGAAACGCTGAAGCCAGAAGCCACAGCCAGCGCTGAAGCGGCCGGACTGCCGCCGCCGCCACCGCCGCTACTGCCCAGAGCACCAAAGGTAGGCGATCCCTGGGTGGGGAGGTAGGGTGATCCCTGGGGTGGGATGTGTGCTAAACCACCCCCCACCCCAGGGATCACCCTAGTACCGACAGTACCTACCTGCTGGTGCAGGCTCTGGATCGCCAGCAGCAGCCCGGAGCCCACACTAGCAGGGACTTTGGGGGGAAATTTTTTTAAAAAAATACAGGCTGGGCAGGGTGGGAGGGGTGGTGTTCCTCCTTCCACCCATGCAGCCTGGACTGGGGAGGGAAAGTGTTTGGGTTTTTTGCTTTTTTTTTTTTTTTTTTTTTTACATTGCGGCCATTCATTTCAATGGCCGCAATGTAAAAGATCCGGTACTGGTAATACCCCGCCAAATACCGGATTAATCCGATACTGCCGGTACACCAAAATACCAGTAGTATCAGATACCGGAAGATCCGAACTTCCCACCCCTACTAATTTAGCAAGAATGCTGCCTAGATTTTGGGGCAGTAAAATTGTGAATTGCATATTTGAATTTTGGTGTATTTATGCATTCGTGCTTTGGTTGTCTCTTCATTTGGAGACCCTGAAGGCTTGTGCCCTGTGGGAGGGTACGTTGCACATTACGTCACTTGATTAAATACTGGCTGATGGGTCCTGCAGGTTCAGGACCTGGGCCTCCGAACCCATGTGTTTACATGCTGCTGGCAACATGAGGCTCTGTACATCTCTGCTTCCTATACTTGTGAACCAACAGGATGTACAGGAGACATCGTCTGATAGCAGGAGAAGAAATTTGCAGAGTTTCACCTGAAAAGGCTCAGCGCTGGCAGTCTCTTCCCCATATTGCAATTGCAGCCCACATCATTTCCCACATCATTTTTGAACAGGGTAGAAAACAGATGGCACATTGTTGTCAGAGTGGAATGAACTGGATGTTACTTATGCTATAAATATATTTGAAAACACAGCCTGCACAGCTGTATTTAAGATTGCAGAGGCGGACTAGTGACTGTCACAAGTTAAATTCAAATAGATATTACACAAATCGCCTCTCACCTCCAGGCCACAGAGAGCAAAGAGGAAAGATAAAGAAAGTTTTCTCCAGTTCAATTGTTCAGCACAAACTGAATGGTTCCAAAATGTAAACTAATTCTGGAGGTAGAAAAATCAACTAATCCTAATTAAACCTAATAATGACCTATTTTAAGTAATGTTCCTGCTTTTCTAACATTTTGGAGGGTTTGGGGGGTTTTTTCTCTCCACTAAGTGTATGAAGTTAATAAAATATGTTAATAAATAAATGTTAAGAAAATGTGTAATATTCTCTGTCCATTTGTCCTAGCAGATGTGTCAAATCTGAAAGTACTTTTACATCTCACTGTCACCTATAGCACCTCATTGTTTTCACCAAGGCTAAGTGTTGGGCCTTCACTCTCTCCCAGCGGGGTCCCAAACTCAACCACCTATAGCACCTCATGGAGGGGGGGCTCAAAGGACAGGGCTAGGGGGTGGGGCCATCAGGGGCCCCGCATTTTACCTTCTCTCTGGGTCCCATAAATTCTAAGCCCGGCCCTGTGTGCACTAAGCATAGAACATACATATACCACATGCATGCCACCAGTTGTGCGCCGTGTGCATGATATACATGCATTGCACATAGTGTTCATGTACTGCATACACATTTGTGTACATGTGCCCCTTAGATCGGGCCCCATGTGTTTCAGCAGGAGCAGGGGGCGGGGACTACACAGAAGGCATAATCTAGCTAGGGAACAAGGCACTTCAGAAATTGTGCCCCTCTTTTCTTTCACTTAGCAGCTCTGTAAATGAAGCAGACAAGTAGAAGAAAGATGACTGGAACAAGGGAAAGGAAACATGTGAGGGAAAGACTAGCACAGATGATGAAAAGGGGACACTAGGAGATATTTTTAAAAATAAATAAAACGAAAGATTGTTTCTCTCTCTTACCGTGAGGATGGAGCTAATTTGCCAGGAGACAACCACTTTCAGGCAAAAAAAAACCTCCCTCTCATTAACAGAAAACGTTGTGAGACATTAGGCTCAAATTCAGTTTCAAAATGCAATTAAGGTGTGGAACTTAGTATTGAATATGGCATGCTCTTCTTCAATGGGTCTGCTGCTTCTATGTATTCTGCCTCATGGGACTGATTAAAATTCCACTGTACCTCAGAGCACACCGGCACAGAAGACAGGATATAAAACATTGGTTTGTCCCAGTATGGGCATTATTCTGTTGCTAAAATGTATGTACTAATATGAACCTCAAGAGCGCAAAATCAGCTCATTGATTTCAGTGGATATTGGATCAGGAGTTATACCAATTTATTTATTTTTCCACAAATATGTTTCTCTCCTTAAAACTCACCTCTTTCGCTCTGCTCTGTCTGACTCTTTATCCTGCTGAGCCACTATTCCTATACCTACGATCGGTTTACCCTTATCCTTGCAACATGGACCTGCCTGCTGTCATTCTCATCGTAACCAAGCCAAGTACGTGCACATGAGACCTCGCATCTTCATGAATGTTAGACCCCTTGTCTCTCCCTCTGTTCCCATTCCTAAGTCTCTCCCCCAGCTCCTGTCTCTCAGATTGTAAGCCCTAGGGGCAGGGACCGTGTCTATTTTATTACTTTGTAAAGTGCCAGGTACACTGCTGGCGCTATATAAATGTTTGTTAATAATAATAATAACAGTTAGTCCCGAACTTCCAAGCAACTACAAGAGAGTGAAGATAATTCCTCAGGACTCACTCATTTCTGTGGAATTCTTCAAATTTCAGTTCCAAAATCTTTACTTTGAATAGGTCCCATCCCTCAATGGCTATAATGCCAAGTTTATTGGGGGAAGCAACCTCCTCCCCAGAACATTCCTGAAACTCTGGGTGCAGCCACACAAGCTAGGGTGGGCCCAATCACCTGCATACCCTGTGGCAGGCAATCACAGCTGCTGCACTGCAGGGCCAGGGCAGACGGTCCACCCCCCACAGGGAAGTGAGGCAGGCTGCCAGAGGTCCCGCCATGCCCCAGGGTGCCAGAAGTTGGGAGTGAATGACATGCGGTGAATCACTTCATAATGGCCTTTACTTATACACTTCCTCTGAAGCAATTGCTAAAAGCCACAGTGGAAGACAGGATATTTATTTCCTATATTTTTATGCCGCCCCCTCCTACTCATGCATCTCAGGGTGGCTAACAACATCTTAAAATAAATCACTACAACAAATAAAACCATTAAACATTAAAATAACCCTGTCAGAAAAAACTAAAAATTCCCATCCCTAACCAAACCCCCACCCATCACCCATCTCCCTCACCAAAGGCCCGGCAGAACAGCCAGGTCTTACACTGTCTACAGAAAGAGGGGAGGTCTAAGGAAAGGCAGTCCTCCAGCAGGAGGAAGTTCCGCAGCCATGGTGCGACCACCGAGAACACCCTCCTCATAGTCAACACCCAGGAAGCCCAGGGGACCTCAAGGAGGGTGATCCTGGCCGACCACAGAAGCCGATTCAAGACTCGGAGGGTGAGGTGGTCCTGAAGATAAGTACGACCCAGTCTGTTCAGGGTTTTAAAGGTCAAAACCAACACCTTGAATTGGGCCCAGCAGATTATCGGCAGCCAGTGCAGAGAACAGAGCACTGGTGTAATGTGCTCACAATGACTCATCCCCTAAGGAGACGAGCCGCCGCATTCTGCACCAGCTGGATATTGAGTAAGACAGGCCGTTGGTGAGACCCATTATGGACGTTCTTCTGTTGTTAAGATACATGGATCAATATGAACTCCAAAAGCACACAAACTGACTTTCAAATTCCAGATGAGTTTGCAGGGCTGACATCTAAAAAAGAAATTTAGCCTTTAGCAAATTTGAGGTGAAAGTCACAATAAGTATGGAAAGCCCACAGTGCCATTTCCCTGATTGTCTCTCAGCATATAACGACCTGGGCCTCACCCATCTGCAGGATTGCCTCACCCTCCGGATTCTGGGTCAGCCTCTGCAGTCAGCTGGGGACGCCCTCCTTGAGGTTCCCCAGATGTCATCCATGAGGAGGGTGTTCTGGGTTGTGGAACTCCGTCCCGTTGGAGGTCCGCCTGGCCATAGACCGCCCCTCCTTTCATAAACAGTGTAAGACCTGGCTGTTCCACCAGGCCTTTTACAAGGGAGATGGGATAGGTGGGTTGGGTTAGGGTGGGGGTTTTATTGTGGGGTTATTTTAATGTGGGGTTAATTTTATAATTTTGTATTTTTTTTAATGTTATTAGCCGCCCTGAACTGCGTGTATAGGCGGGGGCGGCGTATAAATGCAAAATAAATAAATAAATAAAACAGCAGCACTCACCTTTCCACAGTGAAAAACAATCTATTATGCAACTCAAAAGTGTGTAAAACCATGGAGAAATATTTTAAAATATTGCAATGTAGTGTATGATTGAAATATTAGAAGTGCAAGCATTAGTTTCTGTTTCTGTTATTCCAGCCCTTTCCATCATAATACAGATCGCAAGCTTTTCTTTTTTGCAACTTTATGTTCATTCAGTTCAATGAACCATGACCACTCCTGGCATATGAGGAGAGCTGAGCAAACCAGCCTGAATTGTTAATAAAATTGGGTCTGTCAGAGGTAGGCCCATGGGGTATTAAGTCCTAACAGGACCAAGTATTGGCAACACATTTTGGCAAATGTTTTAAATCAGGTTTGGCACAAACTTACACTTTTGTCATAATCTAACTTGTCAGGCCCATTCTGCAGTGAACTGTGTGCATTTTATTTTAAATTGGTTTATATCATACAGAAAACAAGTTCCAGTGCAATATGAAAACAACTACAAGAAAGGAACAGAAAACGAAGACAATGAAGCAGGTCAGGTGACTTGTGGTTGGGCGTGAGACCAGTACCCCAGGATATGACAAAACCCAAGAGATTCATACAATTGCTATTAAACAAAGGGTCTAAATGGCTTCTTTCAGCCTGCTTCCTAAATAAAACCAGAAAGACAGCTTTGAATCCAAAGTTTGGGCCCATCAAAAATGGAGTTTCCCAACTAACATATTTCCCTCTCCATAAATAAGGATTTGTCCCATGAGCGACTAACCCATACAAAAAAAGATGGGCTGTAGGGACAATTATCATTATCATTACTAACACAAAGGCCCTTTTCACAGACACTCGAACACCGATAAAATGGGTGTTACATTTTAGTATACATGTTGCAGGGCACTCAGAGCACACCTGCAGCCCTGCAACATGTTTAATAAAATGTAACACCCATTTTATCAGTGTTCGAGTGACCATGTGAAAAGGGCTAAAGTTAGATAAAACATTAGCAAATCCCTGCCTAAAAGCTTACAATCTAAAATTAACATTAGTTTGGGAATAAAAAACAAAAGTTAAAGCGCAGTTAACTAAGGGAAGTACAAGTAAAAATAAGTAAAATTTGAAAGTTAAAACTGAAAATAAAACTAAAGTTAAAATGAAAGAAATGGCATTGGGAAGAGATTTGAATGATGAAAGGGAGGTGACGTGGTGAATGAGCAGCAAGGAAGAAATAATAGGGTTGCTTAAACGAGGAGACCTTTGAGTGAATGAGTGTGAGGGAGCATTGACAACGAAGATCACAGGCAGAGATCTAATGTGAAATATGATTGGAAAGATACAGTGGAGAAAGGCCATGAAGGGCCTTGTCAATGAAAACAAGAAGTTTTAACTGAATGCAAAAAGAAAGACAGCCGTTCGCCACCACTAGGCTCATTCACATACCCTTACTCCATGGAGGGTCCTTGAAACTTCACAGCTCTAGTCATTCCTCCATTCAGGGGATGACCCTCTCTCCCAAGTCCATATGATCCCATCCGCCCAGATTTTGTTGGAAGATAGACATTAGACACAAACCATGACTGGAACTCCCACCATCAAGAGACCCTTCAAAATGTGTTGTAATGTTGCCTCTGAGTTAGAGCTGAAACTGGTAGCAGTATAAATGCTCACCATTTTTTATTCAAAATTTCAAGCAAGGGAGTAGCCAACCCAAATGACCTTTGACATAACATTCAAGCAACCTATTTTGCAAAAAATTTAGTTTATTTTGTTTCGTTTTGTTCATTTCATTCGTTTTCAGTTCGTTTTCATCAGGAACAACGGGAAATGGGTGGATACTGGAACTGGATACAAGCAGCTGTAACTAAACAAATGAAATTAATAAAAAGACAAAAACAGGACAAAGATCAGGCAGATAGCATTCGTCACTTGATTCATTCATTTCAGGTCAAATCATTCAGATCTGGTGAATTTCATTTGTTCATTTCAACTCTGAGTATCGTGAGCAGCACAAGTTCTTTCTAACGTGCCAAACAAGCCCCTTCTTTCTTATTCTTTCCTTAATTGGCACCACAATCATCTTTGTGCCATTTAGCTTTATTTCTGGAAATATTACATTAAAACATATTAGCATGGTGAGGAGGCAGTGAGGGAATGACACAGATTACTTCCTAGAAGTGGTCTGACTTCACGGGAGCCACCCCACGTCAGTTTCTCCAAGATAGCTCAGCCCTCAAAATATTGGACTTAAACCCACTTTCCAGGAGTGTTTTATTCACCAATGCAAAAATGAGGAGACTGTAACACAGTTCTGGGACACTAGCACTTCAGTTATAAAATAGATAAAGAAGATTCAGAGGGAGTTTAACACATGGAACATCTGACATTTTGAGCTATTACCATTCCAAACATTTCCAAGATCTGTAGTTTTTGCTGAGACGCAATGGTCCAGTCCTAGCTCTTGAATATTACTTGATAAATGTCACATCCTATCCAAACCCTCATAAAAAATAAAAGGCTTTTATTTCATAAAGATTATGTACTCTGCCTCTGATTGTCCCAAATAACCTGTCAGATGCTGCAGGTCTAGAAACCAGACTCTTGAGAAGACTGTACCTGCACCTTGCCTTTTGCACCACCACAGGTCAAACCAGAGAACTACGGGTGAAAACAGACATGACACTAACCACCCTTTAACCACCCTTGGTGGGTATTTATGCATGTTGCAGGGCTGTATTGGTGCCCTGTGCAGCCCTGCAACATGCATAAATGACCACCAAGGGTGGTTAAAGGGTGGTTAGCATCATGTCTGTTTTCACCCATTATCTCCTGGAGTGCAGTCCAGTCTGAGCCTGTTACAGCCCGAGGGCATCAGGCGAGTAGAGTACTGCTGTTCATTGGCCGTCCTTCTGTGTTTAATTCCTGTTCCTGCTACACCTCCCTTCATCACCAATACCTTTGCATACCAGTCACTTCAGCAAAGCTCCAACCAAGCCTGCTTTCTGTCCCAGCCTGCTTTCAAGCACAGGTGGCTTCCCCCACAGCTATCTTCTGCCCTCAGTTACACCTTTGTCTGAACCCTGCACTCCCAACAGACTGACTTCATGGTTTTGATCCCTTGGCCTAGATGATGCAGCCAATTCCATGGCCTGCGGCACCCGCATGTGCACAAGTCCATACCGGAGACATTGTGCTGCGCAGAATCCGCACAGAGAAGGTTTGAGATTGTGGCCACTGGCCTGAGCATTGATAAACTCCCTGGGTTTTTTGTAGGATTGCCACCTATCCTGTAGGGTGGCCACCTATGCACATTTTTAAGGAACGCTTATGAAAAATACATGTTGCAGGGTCTGCAACATGTATTTTTCATAAGTGTTCCTTAAAAATGTGCATAGGTAGTCACCCTAGTTTACTGCCTGGCTGGCCCTGAACCAACGTGACACAGCCACACTATATTCTTCCAAAACACTGCCTGTGTGGATTCCTTAAGAAACTTCCCTTTCAATACCAATAGGTACATGTGCAGACATTATAAAAATGCATAATATTTTATAATTAGCTACTAATAGGCTCCAAGGTAATTTGCTAAGGTTTAATAGATTTGACTACTTAAACATTTACATTTTCCTAATCAAGTCCTAAAATACCACCATGATAATTTTCATTGCCTTGTTTCATGATTAATTAAGAAGTCACTGTATGAATGTAAAAAGGCCTTCTTGCTGGAAACCATGCATTAATTTCTAAGTGTCAAAGGTGAACAATGAGATGGCTTTCTCCTGAAAAAAAAGAGCAGTGCACCTTCATCAGCAGGTGCTTGGAGGCTGGATTCCCATATGGCCTGCTGGCCTGGTTTACGCACCTTTTAGTGCCTCTAAATGCTTGGACCTGCATCTTTATTGATGCTTGTAATTTGAAAATGAGGATAGGAAGCACTGAATTTGGTCTCCTCCTTTCTGAAAGGCGGCTATTTTACTACTAACATGAAACTGTGATTGATGGGCAGTGCAAATTCTTCATTTCACAAGTTGTATGTTTTTTGCAGGACAGTTTTATTACTTTCATTAACCACTATAGGTCAAATGCACCCTGTTTTAGAGATCTCTTAATACAGAAGTGAATGTAAATGGGACATCAAAATTGCCTTTTCAACTTCTGTCATATCAGTCAGGTCTCTGGTCAATCCGTTCAGTGCTGGGAACCATTTTATCACCTTTATAAACACATGATATCTGGCGCTGAGTATTAGGTAGACCTTGAATGGCATTTTTTAAAGAATATCATAACTATTGACTTAGGCTGCTTTTAGATGAGCAGGTCGCAGTCACACAACCTGCTCATGTGATTTTTTAAAATCCCACAAGGTGGGATTTAGACGTGACACATTGCGCGTTCAAGGTGGCCACGCATTGTTTAAAGACCATGAACTAAATACCACCATGTGTGAAGTATTTAGTTCACGGTGTGACTGTGACCTGCTCATCTAAAAGTGGCCTTATTCTTCCTACTTTGTTGATTTCAATTGAATTATACCAAACATACCCCCTCAAAGTAGTATTTTCATTTTGTTTTCATCATTAACATAGGATTGCTATTCTTAAATGAATTACAGTAGCAGCTGGGGCATCACTCCTTGTGTTGAGCACTATATTGATTAGAGCTAATGTGAATATTCAGATATTAGAAATCACATATAAAAAACTGTATCTAAAAACACTCATAGTGTCTGCTGACAATGGTTTTAATTAGTTTAGATGGAAACACAACAAAAATTAACCTTGGTTTGGTCTAAATTAATAAAAATAAAATCAAAATGGAAAAACCTTGAAACTGAAATAATCGACCCAAGCAAGGTCTATCTAGGTGAATTAAAAGAAGAGTAGGTTGAAGTAACTAAAGCCAAACACAATTCAAAGTCAAAGTTAAACTGAATTCAAAATTTGCAAAGAGTGCATCTGAGTTTGAGTATTTGTTAAAGTGAATTAACATTTGAATTGAATTTGTGATTTCTCACCAGTATAGCTAGAGAGCAAGAGAGAGTCCCTATCACAAATAGCATCTAGTGGGGGGTGCTAACCTCCCCGAGACTTAAGGGTGTTTTGTTTTCACACGAGATGGGAAGCAGCAGGAAAGCGTGGTGAATCAATGGGTAGGCAAAGCCACTTCCTTGGGCAGTGGTGGGAGCAGTTCAAATAGACAAGCCCAGAAGTGGGTTTCGCAGGCGAGGAAGCCACTGCAACCCATTCCCCCACTCCAGTTCTGCCCCAGGAAGCCCATCACATGGGACAGAACCCTGGGACTCTGGGCCTGCAGCAGCAGGATCAGATCCCTGGAGAAAGCCACCGTCGCTGCCAGTCATCTCTTTCAGTGATGTAGTGTGAGTGTGTGTGTGTGTGCACGCACACACATGCGTGTGCACCCTGGGCCATTCGCCCATCAGCTGTTGTGGGGAACCCGGGGGAGGAAGGGGAGAAGCAGCCCTGGTGTCCCCTGGCTGCATCACCACATTGGTCTATCTTAAGCCAGGACCTAGCTTCCGATTGACCAGCGTGGGATGGGGGGGCTTCTTGCCAGGGAGAGAAATACTGTGCTCCCTGACAAGGAGTGTCCCCCCCCCATTTGAATTTCAAGCCAGGAAGTGCTTCTTGGCTTGACATTGACCAGCGCTGGACTCTCTGACAAGGATCACCCCCCACAGCAATTTCAAGGCTTCCCAGATTGAGATTGACATTGGGGGATGATCCTGTCAGGGGACCACAGCACTGCTCGCCCGGACAAGGAGTCCCCCATCGCAGGTCCAGGCTTGAGATAGATCAATGCTGTGATTTAGCCAAGGGATACCAGGGATATTCCTCCTCCCCTTCAACACCTGATGGGTGAGCAGCCCAACTTCCTTCCTCCAGGTCCTTGCCAGTACCATGGCCTTTTTCACATTGTGAGCATCCTCATTTGCAGGGGTAGCTGCCAGGGACCTTTCACATGGGAGTCTGTCCCACATTTCCCACTTCCCCCCTTTGGGCTGGATTGTCTCACGATGTGTGCACCTCAATAATGCAGGTGATGCCATAGGTGGCAGCCCCTTCCCCACGTGGGGCAAACATCTGGTGGATGGTGTTCAGACAGGTGGTCAGTCTGTGGCAAAGGGGTGGTGAAAATGGGGCACTTTTGTGTGATAACATCCTAACTTTACTCATGTGAATAGTCTCCCTGACTTCAACAGAAAAGCAAAAGCATGTGCGTAAGTGCAGAATTCCAGCCTTGGTTACTGCAAAACACATTGTACCTGTATGAGTCCAAGGGTGAAGTAAGAGTACAGTGAATGAACAATATAAATTCAGCAGAGATTTTAAAACCTACCAGGAGTAATTTTGTAATCTTTAGATGGAAAGTATGAAGTATCTGAAACACAAGTTGATGGTTTTCAGAGAGAGAGAGTGAGTCTGGGGCAAAGGTTTAACAGAGTGTCAGACAGAATACATCTGTGGCAGGGCTAGGTCACCAGATGGTGCCTGCCATGTAAGTAAGAGAAGGAGGCCTGGACCTGAGGGCCTGTGGAGATAGTATCCGTGTGAGTTAAAGGAGCTAGTCAGGGACTGTGGTTGGGCTAGGCTCTAATGTATATATTGTGGACTGGCCAGAGACATTATACTTTGGGCCTGATCCTGCATACACTTAACCCACAGTCAGTGGGGCCCTGTGACAAAATGGTGGAGAATGCAGGCACACCTTGCTGGTTGTCATACCAATGATTCCCCAAGGCAGTAAAGTCGTGAGCAGGGGTGTTGTGGAGGAGTTCACCCAGATAGAAGATTTTGCTGAGTAGCAGCATAGCAGTGCAGTAAAGTAACAAGGTGCAAAGATGCTTAGCAGGACAAGAGGCTCGAGCGGGCTGGTGCCCTGAGGTTTGCCCCACCCACATGGAAGAATGTAGACCCCCAGTGAGGAGAAAGCTGGCAGCAGGAAGACTGCGCCCTCAAGGAGCCAAGCTATCAACCTTTGGAGCTGGGTAGAGTCGAAACTATGGCAACAGTTTATGGACTCAAGAGAGCTGCAAACCCTATTGGTGAGACAGACAGCAGGGGAGAACAGGTACCGGGGTGTTCACAGTTGGATAACCCTGAAACAATGTTACTGTTGTGGGCAATGGGGACACTTGAATAAATGGTGCCCTTATATGCCAGAGAAAGCTACCAAGACTCTGGGATACCAGAGAGAGGGCTTGTATGGGACTTGGAGCCAAGACTATATAGGTGGCCAAGACACTGTTGGGCTTGTGGGATTGAAGGGCATGTTGTAAGAAAGCGCCCTAGTAGAAAACTCCAGAAGAATTTCTGGGAGTGTAATAAGGAGGGGCATATAAAAAGAGGCTGCCCTTACAAAAGAAATAGAAGGTGTTGGACATGTAATAGCCCATCCACCTGCAAAGAGACTGCCCTGAGAGAGGGATAGTGCAGGAAAAAGAGTGGGACAATAAGAAAGAGGCTATAGTGAAGAGAACTGAGTCTATTAAGAAAGTACACCGAGAAAGCAAAGAGATTCAGACTACTTTGACTGCGGGGCATTTAGAGGCCATGAGTAAAGGAATGGCCATAATGACAGGCTCCATGAAGGAGATAGTAAAAGAAAATGAAACCATAAAGAAAGAAGTTGAAAAGTTAAGAGAGAAGATAGCGTGGTATGCGAAGAGATATGAGACCTCTGGGGGGTTAGAAAATGAGGAATATTCAATGCCAGCCCTTGAATCAGAAGAGGAAGACCTTGGTAGTGAGGAAGAGGTGGAAAAATTATTAGTAAAAGAGGGAATGTCTCAGGACATTGAGAGGGATACCTCAGAAAAGTTCAAGGAACCAGAATCCTTAAACCCTGGAGCAAATTATAAGGATATTACTGCTGAGGTGGAAAGGGGGATAGATTCCCTAAATGGGTAATCAAAAGTAGAATGGGAAGGAGTAGGATGAACCTTAGAAAGAGCACTGCCAGAGACCACTAAGTGCCTATTGGCAGTAAGGAAACTTCAGGAAAGGGACAGTGAGGAAACAGGTGGGAAGATACCACCTGAGAGAATTAAAAATGAATGAACCCTGAGGAGGCTGATGGTAGCTAAGGGAATGGATGTGGATGGGGCCAAAATAAAGAAAATGCATGGTGCCCAGGTTGAGCCTGGGGAGAAAGTTCATAAATGTAGAAGAAAGATCTTAAATGTAAACTGAAGAAAGTAGACTTGTCTCTGATAATTGTGAAATCTCCTGAAGGTAGGGAAGATGTAAACCTAGAGGAACTAGAATGGGTCCTAGAAAAATTACATAGCTGGGACTAAGATAAACAGTTTCTAATTGACACCATAAACCCTGGGAAGGATATAAAAGTTGATTATTATTATATTCATTCTGACCTGTATAGGGCAGGAGGGTCCCAGCGTGGGAGTGTCTGGAAGGCGTGGTGGGCCGGCCTCCCAACTCCAAGAGGGGCAACAAAGAGTTATTCTGCGTGGACTACCTCCCGGACACGGATAAGTATGAAATATTCAACAAGCTGAAGGAAGCTCTATCTATTGTTAATATGGGTGAAGGAAACCTCTAACATTGTACAAGACTAGTAAAGTCTGTATGCCAGATGGAGGAATTCTTCCCTGGAGAGAATGGTAATGTACGCCTGGGAAGGGGATAGTGTGCTGTGCATATTGGACTGGCCTGACAAAGTCATAAAGGTCTGGGGGGGAGGGGGGTGTCCAGAAAGGAATGGGTGAGCCAGCCTCCCAACCCCACAAGGGGTATTAGCCTGTAAGGAGAGTGGAGGTCTGTTCCCCTGCAGGAGACAAAAGGAAAATAGACATTTATTAATATATTTATTATTTATTTATCTATCAATTTCTACCCCGCCCCTCCTGCCACGCAGCTCGGGGCGGCTCACAACATTAAAACATACAATAAAATTTTTAAAAAATTTAAAATTCACAATCGTATTAAAATATTAAAACAGGGCAAAAAACCAATATAAATATAAATAGGTGGGGGAACTAAAACATTCCCCTACCCCTCCCTCCCAAAGGCCTGGGTGAACAGCCAGGTCTTACAACTACGCCGGAATGTTAACAGGCTTGGGGCCAGGTGAGCTTCCTGCGGAAGGGAGTTCCAAAGCCGCGGCCCTACCACCGAGAATGCCCTCTCCATCGTGGCCCCCCGCTTAACACGGGGGACCTCCAGGAAGGCACCCCCGGCGGACCGCAGGAGCCGCTCTGGGGCGTGAAGGGTGAGGCGGTCCCTAAGGTAAGAGGGGCCGAGACCGTGTAGGGCTTTATAGATCATCACCAACATCTTGAACCTGGCTTGGCACGCTATCGGCAGCCAGTGCAGAGCTGAAGGTAGCTCTATGGAAATGTCTATAAATTATGAGTTGAAGGTAACTGTATGGATAATAATACCCTGTGAAACGGGCCTGGCTATAAAGGGGCAACGTGGAGACCAGGGGGCGTTAAAGCCCAATTCGGGGTGCTAGACCCCTGAAGAGTATTGCTTGTATTATGACAGCATATAAGCTTGAAGGAAAACTCTATATGTAAAGAAGGAAATTGTCAGATGGACTCACCTGTCGGTAATCCCATCTTGGAGGGAAGGTATGTGACAGAGCTAGCCCACAAGATGGCACTTGCCATGTAAGCCGGGTTAAAATGGCCACCGAAGGAAGTGGAAATGTTTGGGGTGTGACCTGAAGGATATAAAGAGAGGAGAAGCAGGAAGTAGAGGACAGTCTGCTCCTGAATGCTGAGGAGGATGCAGCTCCTGGAGAGGCTGGCTGACTGATTGAGATACCATGAGAAAGAGGCCTGCACAAGAGGGCCTGAAGAGAGAATATCCACGTGAGTTAAAGGAGCTAACCATGGACTGTGGTTGGGCTAGGCTAGGCTCTAATCTATATATTATGAACTAGCCAGAGATTTGGTGCCTGTCTGGTGGACTGTGAGAGTAATAAACAGTGTTGAAATGGAGCCCTTGAGTGACATTATAATTTGGACCCGATCCTGCATACACTTAACCCACAGCCAGTGGGGTTCTGTGGCAACATCACAGACCATTCTCAACCACTTACCAACCTAAGATACCCATAATTTGATTCAGGATGAAGCACCCAACCTCACATGCATTACAGAGACCTGGCTGGAGGACGCATCTCAGCCAGTATTGTCCCAGATGGTGCCAGCCAGGTATTCAGTGCAGCATCCATTTCGACTCAGGAGCCGGAGGCAGAGTGGCTGTAATCTGTAAAGACAGCTTGGCCTTTCAGAGATATCTGGTCTGATATAGAATGTGCCCATAGTGTATTGGATTTGATTGGGGATAGACTCTGAATCCTCTTGGTGTACCAACCACCCTGCTGCACAGCTGATTCCCTAACTGCTCTAACCGAGCTAGTCTCAGAGGTGTTGTTGAAATCACCCACAAGTCACCAGGGCCAGAATACTAACAAGTCACCAGGGCCAGATGGCATTCACGCCAGAGTTCTGAAGGAATTCAAATATGAAATCTCAGTCCTACCGTTAGTAATTTGCAACCTGTCACTAAAATCTGTCACTGTACCCCAGGACTGGAGGGTGGTAAATCTAACTCCAATATTTAAAAAGGGATACAGAGGCGATCCTGGAAACTACAGACCAATAAGCTTGAAGTCTGGGCTGTGCAAAATAGTGGAAACCATCGTTAAGGACAGAATTACAGGGCATGTTGACAAACATGGCTTAATGAGGAAAAGAGTCAACATGGATTTAGTAAAGGTAAGTCATGCCTCACTAACCTATTGGAATTCTTTGCGGGTGTAAATAAGCATGTGGACAAGGGAGACCCAGTAGATGTAGTGTACCTGGATTTCCAGAAAGCATTTGATAAGGTCCCTCATGAGAGACTCTTGAGAAAATTAAAAAGTCATAGAATAGGAGATAGTGTCTTACTATGGATCAGAAACTGGTTAAAAGATAAAAAGCAAAGGGTAGGACTAAATGGTCAGTTTTCACAATGGAGAGATGTAAAAAGTGGTGTGCCTCAGGGATCTGTATTGGGACCGGTGCTGTTTAATGTATTCATTAATGATTTGGAAAAGGGTGTTAAGAGTGAGGTGATCAAATTTGCAGACGACACCAAGTTATTCAAGGTAGTTAAAACACAAGCAGACTGTGAGAAACTGCAACAGGATCTTACGACACTGGGTGCCTGGGCATCTAAATGGCAAATGAGATTTAATGTGGACAAGTGCAAAGTGATGCACATAGGGAAAAATAATCCAAACTATGCGTACACAATGCTGGGTACTAAGCTAGGAGTTACCACTCAGGAAAAGAATCTGGGGTGGTTGTAGACAATACAATGAAATCCCCAGCGCAGTGCGCAACAGCAGTCAAAAAAGCAAACAGAATGTTAGGAATTATTTGGAAGGGGACAGAGAATAAAACTGAGGATGTCATAATGCCTCTATACAAATCAATGGTGCGAGCGCACCTGGAATATTGTGTGCAATTCTGGTCACCCCATCTAAAAAAAAAACGTAGCTGAAGTAGAAAAGGTACAGAGAAGGGCAACAAAAATTATCAAGGGCATGGAAGGGCTTCTGTATGATGAGAGGCTTGGTAGATTGGGGCTCTTCAGTTTGGAGAAGAGACGACTGAGAGGAGATATGATAGAGGTCTATAAAATCATGAGTGGTGTGGAACTAATAAACAAGGAGCAGATATTTGTCCTCGCAGCTAGTACTAGAACTATGGGACACTCCATGAAACTCATGGGTGACAAGTTTAAAACAAATAACTCACTGTATAATTGGGTTGTGGAATCTACTGCCAGAGGCTGTGGTAAGGGCCAGTACTATAGCTGAGTTTTAAAGTGTTTTGGACAAGTTTCTGGAAGATAGGTCCATTAGCATCTATTAGCCAGACAGGATCAGAGAACATGATGGGAGTTGGGGGAAAACAACAGGGAATGGATCCCCCATTGTGAGCTGTTGGGTGCTCCTCCCAAGCCACCGTGATTGGCCACTGTCAGAGACAGGATTCTGGGCTAGATGGACCATTGGTCTGACCCAGTCTGGCATTTCTTATGTTCTTATGTTCACACTTATCTTCTTGGGTGATTTCAACATGTACGCTAACTTTAGTCTTTCAAGGGTGGAGCAGGAGTTCATAGTCACCATGATAACCATGGGCCTATCCCAGAGAATATCATGCCCGACACAAGAGGTGTCACACACTGGATTGTATGTTTTGCACCACCCTGGATTCAGGGGTTACTGGGGTTGTTACAACATTGTTGTCGTGGTCTGACCATTACCTTCTGAAACCCCAGATCCTGGCCCTCATATGCCCTCGTTGGGGTGGTGGATCAGTTAGGTTGGTCCGCCCCTGGAGATTAATGGATCCAGTTGGTTTCCAGAATTATCTGGGATATACCTACTGACCTCAGCAGCTACTCAGTCGATGACCTGGTCGCTTTGTGGAATGACATCTTGACCATGGTCATCGACATGGTTACACCCAGCAGCACAGGTCCCCCTGGTATACAGAGAAGCCGAGGAGGCTGAAGTGGGAGGGTAGGCAGTTAAAGCACATGAGATGTTCAAATCATGCCAAAGCCAACTGATTGTGGCAGAGATAATTTTTAAAGGATTATACTATGGCTGTGATGGTGGCAAAGAAGCTTTATTCTCTACTATCATAGTATCTGCAAAGTCGCATCTGGCAAAGCTGTTCTGGGTGGTATGGGGCCTGGTTAATCCGCCTTGCCTCTGCCTGTAAATGGAGTGAACTAATGACCGTGGTGACATTTTTATTAACTACTTTGCAGACAAAATTACTCGTATTCACCACAACCTGGGTTCTGCCATTTTATCTGCAGGGTTAGAGTTTGGGCTTATGGAAGCTCAATTTTGTCCTGTTCATTTGGATCGGTATCACCCGCAGATATGGGGGAGGTGCTTGGGACAGTGAGGGCAACCAGTTGTGAATTAGATTCTTGCCTGTCCTGGCTGTTGAAAGCCAATCAGGGGATGTTGAGACCATTGCTGGCTGGGGTTGTCAATGCCACCCTTCAAGAGGGTAGGGTGTCAGAGATTCTTAAAACTGAGATCCTCCAGTCCTTGTATAAGAAGTCATCTTTGGACATTGACTTCCCTGCCAGCTATCAGCCTGTCTCTAACCTTCCCTTTTTAGGGAAGGTTACTGAATGTGTGATTGCCCCACAGCTCCAGCCTCAATTCGATACCATTAGATTCCTAGAACCACTTCAGCCAGGTTTTCATCCTGGGTATGGCACAGAGACTGTGCTTGTGGCCTTGGTCAATGACCTTCACCTGCAGATTGACAAGAGGAATTCCACGCTGTTGATCTTGTTAGATCTTTTGGCGGCCTTCAATACAGTTTATCATGAGGTGTTTGACACAATTGCGTGTTCTAGCTGTGGTTCGTGGGACCATTCTTGAGTGGTTCCCCTCCTTCCTGTTGGGGAGGGTCCAGAGAGTAATGATGGGTGATTGCTCATCATCCTCTCGGGACCTCCTCTGTGGTATCCTCTAGAGTTCTATTCTGTATTCCCTCTTGTTCAACATGTATATGTGGCTCCTGGGCGAGGTCATTTGGAGGTTTGGGGTGAAGTGCCATCAGTATACCGATGACACCTAGCTCTACCTCTTTTTCATCTGACCCAGGCCATGCAGTTTCGATGCTTATCTGATACCTGACTGCTGTCAGGGACTGGATGAGGATGAGCTGATTGAAACTGAATCTGGACAAGACTGAGGTGATGATGATTGGTCGGCCTTGTGACCTGAAGGAGATTGGGACTCCTGTTAATGGAGTCTGGCCCCCTCTGGTTAGTCAGGTTTGCAGTCTTGAAGTGCTTCTGGACCCCTTGATGTGCCTGGATTGTTGAGTTGTGACATTGGTTAGGAGCACTTTTCACCAACTCCATCCTGTGAGGAGGAGGCGGCTTTTTCTTTCTGATTCGGATCTGACTACTGTCATCCATGCTTTCATCACCTCGAGGCTGGATTCCTGCAATATGCTCTATACGTGGCTGCCTTTGAAGGCTGTCGGAAACTGCAGCTGGTGCAGAATGCAGCGGCTCACCTTTCGGTGATGGGACACTGGGAGCACATTACAATGGTGCTCTGGAGTCTGCACTGTCTCCCTATAGCTTTCTGGGCACAACTTAAGGTGCTGTTTTTGAGCTTTAAAGTCCTGGATAGTCTGGGCCACACTTATCTGAAAGACTGCCTGCTCCACTGCAGCCCCTATGATCAGCCGGGAATGCCTCCCTGTGAGTACCATCTGTCAGTCTTGTTCATATGACAAGGGCTTGCAGCTTCTCTCCTTAAAACTCACCTCTTTCGCTCTGCTCTGTCTGACTCTTTATCCTGCTGAGCCACTATTCCTATACCTACGATCGGTTTACCCTTATCCTTGCAACATGGACCTGCCTGCTGTCATTCTCATCGTAACCAAGCCAAGTACGTGCACTTGAGACCTCGCATCTTCATGAATGTTAGACCCCTTGTCTCTCCCTCTGTTCCCCTTCCTAAGTCTCTCCCCCAGCTCCTGTCTCTCAGATTGTAAGCCCTAGGGGCAGGGACCGTGTCTATTTTATTACTTTGTAAAGTTCCAGGTACACTGCTGGCGCTATATAAGTGTTTGTTAATAATAATAATAATAAAAGAGGCATTCTCGGTTGCCCCAATGCTGTGGAACTGTCTTCCCCAAGAGGTTCATTTGAGCCTGAGCATCTTCCAGAGGCAGTGTAAGACTACTTCTTTGTGAAAAGGCATTTGGCAGGCGGGGATAAAGGATAGCGGGATTGGTGGGTAGGTTTGGGGTAGGGGCATGAGGGGGTTTGGGGGGGGGGGTTGGGTGGGGTTTTTCAGGGTTTGTGGAATTTTGGGGAGTTATGTTTGAATTTTAATGTTTCTATCTTTCATATGTTTTATATATGTTTTTATATGTCTTATTTTGTAAGCTTTCTTTACGGAAAGGTGAGAAAAAATTTAAATACGATTCTGGAGCACAAATAAAGACAGAGACTATGTAGGATTATTTAAAACTACAAAATGTAGCTGGACAATTATTTTGGTGATTTTAGCAGTGTGAACAAACCAAAACAATTCTTGAGTTCACCAGAATCCTGGCATGAAACTACAGCAAGTTGTGTGTAATGGTGTTAAGAAACAAGACAATAGCCCACACCAGGTGTGTGTCTACCTACTCGTTTACTAGGTGTTCGCCATCACCGGCCACATGGACATGCAGCACCCTCTCGGAGCTGAGCCTCAAAGCATATAGAGCCCACTGTGCAGGAGAATGTGGGCTAATATGTACTCACATGTCCACATCTCAAGAACGCCTGTACACACATTAGGTTTGTGGGGGAGATTATGTGGTGGGATGTTTCTTCTGCACATTTGATGGTAGTTTTATTTAAAGGATTATTTTAATTATTCTGTGATATTATCTTATATATTATTGTGATTTGATAGTTTATTTATTCTAAACTGCTCCCAGCTGCCAGACATCACACATAGTTATTTTCCAAGCTCCCACACTCAGCCATGCCAATACATTTCAATGCTGTCCCTGTGACATTCATAGCCCAGGGCCTTGCTCGAGCAGAGAATACCAATTGTACTGAACTGTGGGAGGGTCTGACTGGGGTGGGGGGAGGTCTAAGATGAGTCCACTGAACTCTCTTTCACTCAAGATCAAAGTCAGAATTCAAGTTCAGATCTCTAGAGATCAAAGGCTGGTGAAGAAGCCCACTGTGCCACTTTGACCTGAACCTACTTCCTTATTAGGTACAGTTGGAGGCTTGTCACTTTTATCTCAAAACTCTCCATGAGAAATTCCATTCACTAAAAATGTCAAATCCATTTTTTTTAAAAAAATCTGGATTTGATCAAAAAGAATATTGCTAATGAAAAGTGTTGTTACTGCTGTGCCAAGATTCATTTTAAACAGAAACTGATAACAGATGAATGGAAAAATCCTACAAGATGCCATGATATCACTGCAATTTTCTTATTAACGGTGATGGATGAAACTGAGGATTGATTTAAACTTCCCTTGGGTTTGCTTTGTTTTTCCTACAGAGACTCTACAAGTAGTACTGTGTTAAATTGATTCACTTCTATTTATATTTGTTCATACTTTGAGGGATAGTAGAAAAACAGGGACTTGATCCAAAACCCACTAAAATCAATGGGAAGACGTCCATTGACTTGATTTCAGTGGTCAAGGCCTTGGATATATAAAATGTAACCAGCAGTTGCCTTTGGGGAACATTTGCCAACACGTCAAATTCTTCTAGTTCTATCCATACAAGTAGTTCCATCAAAATCAGTGAGCAGGATTAAACATGTTATATTTTCTTTACTAGTAAAGAATTGAAGACAAGGTACATTGGCACCAGGCTTCAAAATTAGGGGTGTGTGTGCATAGTTTATACATGGAAGTACCAAATGATATGCATGAAACAGTCAAGTATTTCCCCTCTTTAGCCAGGCATAATTTGAGAAATGGCTCTCTGAAAATGTGATTCAGATTATGTGAGCTACTAATGCTCATCCATGGCACTCTACGCAAAGAGCACGGTGGCAGAGATGGATTAATCAATAGGCCAACTATACTGCACTGTCAGGTCAGTCACAGTGGGTGCTTTTAAATGGACAGGGCTGCCCTGGTGCTGGCCGCATCTGTGTAAAGGCACTCTGCCAGATGTGGAAGATGGAATAGCTCCTGCTTGTGGTGCTCCTGGACATCCAGAGCACAGCCTGTGGAGAAGCATGGTCAAAACCAGGTCACTGGCCTGAAGCAGAGCTGCTGTCCATCTGCTTTTTGGACCCATTCTGCAGCTCCACGTTTGACGTCCGTTGCCCTGGGCAACATCATAGCATTGTGGATGCCAACGTACGGCGTCGGATGATCCACCCACTACTCTATGGTGGGGGGGGGGCATGCAGGCAGACTGTATGCCGGGGCAGTCACCAGGTCCATCTAAAATGGACCCAGACGGGGCTGCAAGAAGGCAGATGTGGGTGGCGTATTTCTGGATTAGCTCCAGGGGCAGGCAGCCTTTGTGGCCATCTGTTTACACTCAGTGTATGTGTTGGTGTATCTACATAGCCTGGGCATCATGGGACTCCAAAGCCCACACCACATGGCAGCCTCAGCTCTGCCCACTTTCCAGCAGTGGTTCTCCTGCCCTGTCTCTCTTAGCCAGTTTTTATCCTCCCCCCGCCCATTTTGTCTCAGAGTTGGGGTGGAGTTGAAAAGAATCTCACTCCATGGAGAGTATGGTGGGATCCTCCCTGAAGATAAGTCTTTTCAAGGTCTAGCCTGTCTCTTCTTCCATTCTCCCCCTGTTGAGTATACACTACTTGCAGCCTCAAAGCATGAAGTCACTATCTTCCCCGAAGCCACTATGCACAGCAAGTATGCAGAAGCCCATAACCAGTGCCCACATACGGTATAGGATTTTCCTCTGCAGAAAATCTTTCCAGTTTCTTTGTTCTCAGGGCCCAAAAGGGTTATTTCTTCATCTCTGAACAGAAGGAGAAAGATCTTACAATGCCTTTCGTCCTTCCAACATTCCCCATTCCCTGGGCATGCTGCCTAGTCAATCAGCTCACAGGTGCCAGGCTTTTAGCAGGCCAAATGGCAGGCTGCTAGCTGTGCCAAGGAGCTAATCCTGCACCAACTTACTGTTGGCAGAGCTAATGAGTTCAGCAAGTCTCATACAGCTGGATTGTGCATTCAGGATCCTTTAGTGTTACAGGCAGAGAAGTCAAAGAATCTGTGACACACAGCAACAACCCAACATGGCTGTTGGCAGGAAGGAAACTGAAGTTTTGGAGAGAGAGGAAAAACAAGTCACATGAACTTACATAGCCTTAACCAACCAACATTAACAGATTACAGCACCACCTGCTGGTGGGAAGAAGCTACTTGTACTTCTAAGCATTACATATTAACTCAACTCTGTTCACAGGTCGTGCCTCTCCAACACTTACCAGATGTCTGTCAGAACAGGGTGGATGAATGGCAGATGAGGAGTGGGTGCCATATGCAGGCATTGAGTGTTTGAGTTGGACCACGCCAGGAGCTGCTGCGCAGTAGGAAAGTAGGTTTCTGATTGTCTGGGTTGGGAACCTTCACGTCCTTTAAACCATGGGTTGAGAACCTCTGGTCCTTGGCTGGGTTTTATTTGGCCCTTTTCCAGCCCCTGGATCTGGCCCACTAACCCAGTTCCCTACCCTGAAGTGCTGGAAGAGAGAGCTCAGCAAAAGAGTGTGGAAAGAGAGAGCTCAGCAAAAGGGTGTGGAAGAGAGAGCTCAGCAAAAGGTCAGGTACTCAAGGATAGGACTGGATCCATGGCATGGATCCATGATCTGGAGGGACCCTCCCCTTCTCCACCCTGAGCTCACCCTTTACACACCTCTGCCCTCATCTCCTCTCTGACCCACAGAGCTTTTGTACTAAATATCAAAGAGAGAAAAGATTCACCAGCCCTGCCTTACTCCATTGCTGAACAGAGTACTATTTATTATTTCACCTGTTTTGCACTCTGTAGCACTTCAATAAAAGTCATCAACAGTCTCAAATACATAGGAATATGATACCATAGACAGCAAGAAAGTGAGTGGTGGTAACTCACATTTGGATATGGAATGGATCCATCCCATGTTTCCAAAGACATGGTAAGAGCTGGTTGTCCCCACACACGCTACTGGGTATCCACTGTGTGTGCCAGCGGCTACCCTCTAGGAGTGGAAGGGCTTACCTTGAGCCTGGTAGAGCCTTGGAAGTTGTGGTAGAAGCAGTGGCTGTGGATTCCAGTAGCAGTGTTGGTGGCTGTGTGGGTCCCCAGGAACAGTGGTGGCACCCACAGCAGAGGCATGTCTCTGCACCGGGCACAGCAGAGGCATGTCTCCAGCACCAGCGTCTGCACCAGTACTGCTGACGCCACTGATGTTGCCACTAAGGACTCACTGCTCCTATTGGTGCCTGCACTGATGCTCCCATGGACCCACCACAGTCTCAGACTCTACTACCACGGGTCTGTTGCTACTACTCCCACTACTGCCATAGCTCCCTTGCTCCAGGTAAGGTCTGCCTTTGTTAACCTCCAGCAGTTTAATGGAAGGGCCATCCACAGTTTGTGCACCAGGATTCTTTCCCTATTCACAAACTGTATTAAGCAGGGAGCACAAACTGTGTTTGCATAGCCAGATGTAATGAGTGAAGGTGTGCTTGCTGGCCCAATAAGTGCTTAGCGTTCTGTCTAGTAACACCCAACATTAGCTCTTTAGTCGCTACCCTGCATGGAGGTTGATACAGTGCTACATCCATGCCGAGTGTTGGCCTAATCTGGACTTGGAGAAAGATTGTGGGTGAAGGCAAGCAGATACCTTATCCCACATCACTGGGAATGTGTGCCCTTAAAGACAGTTCCCATGCTCCCAAGTACTCGGGGACTGAACTGATCCATGACTCGCAATCATGTATCGTCCTTGCCTTCCGTATCCTGCATGGGATATTCACAAACCAGCTTGTAGATTTGGGGGTTTGGCATGGTGCATGCAAGACAAAACTAAACCTAGCAGACCTACTGAAACCACCCCCTAATCTTAGGTACTGCAATAGCTGGGTACTGCAAAATAATAATAAGAATAAGAATAATGGCAGGTGAAAGTCTAAATGAAAGAGGAAGAACATATGCACACTTATTTTGAACATCATAAATCTTTGTGATTCACCATCTTCCTTTCTGACTTTCTAAGCTGACGTTACAAGAGGTTACTTTATGGTTCACTTCCAATGTCTAAAGCTTGTTGCATTTTGTCCATCAAAAAGAAGGAACATTTGACTATGTGGTATGGAATATTGCGAACTAACCTTTCACCCCTCTCAGGCCAGGTTTGAAGTAGGGCCATAAGTTCACTGCTGTTAGCTCAGTTGCCATTCAAGAAGTAGATACACAATCTGCAGTGATAAGCAGTTGTAGCTAATAAAAGCCCCAGGATTAAATAAGCGTAAAAAATTAATTGCCCTTTGAGCCACTAAGAGATTGGCCTCCCAAGCTGTGGATGAGGTGCATTTGCACAGCAATAAGGAAGTGATCACATTACGCCCACCCTCAGTGTGCCTGGGGCTTGAAGATAAACAAATTCCAGTCATTAAGAACAATGCACATTTTAAAGGGAGAATAGCAGGATTTTGAACAGGTTCTAAACAAATGTCAAAAATATTGGAAAGACTAAAGCTTTTAAAGTTTCAGACTTTTCAATTTAGTTTTGTTACGGTACCGAAAACACCAACTGGGCTAGAATTGTTTCAATTATCTAGAATTTTGCTTCATCAAATTGTTCTGAGTATTTGGGGAGGGGGAGGTTTAAGCTTCTCAGACTTCATATTGAAACCTTTCCCCCCCCCACTCTCCGATAAGGAAAGACTCCCTCTTTAACTGGTAAGAAACATGGCCACTGTGACTAGCTCAAGTCACCACAATAATGAAATCCCTGGATTTTATCTCACCTTTTTTCTGATGCAGAGCCGCTGCTGTTTCTCAATTCTTGAAATAAGCTCCATTGTAGCTGTCATTTAAAATTAGCAAAACCTAATGAAAATATTCAACCTGTTTGAATTCCAAGACTGGTATTAAAGGAGAATAGAGGCATAATTTTAAAATAACTCTTTAATACTCAGAGATTTAAAGGAAACACTAACACTCAAGATACAGGTCTTAGAAGCTAATGGAATAAAGTAAGTGTAAAATGAGTTGAGTGGTTTCAGCCAAGTGCCTTTAGGCTGCGGGTCAGATTACAACCCATCAATATCCCTCCTTCAGTTACAACTGTTGTAGCTAAAGCTGCTGTAGCCCACCTGTAAGAAAATGGGTAACCTAACCCGGAGACTGAATTGCCTCTCA
Source organism: Sphenodon punctatus (assembly GCA_003113815.1). Classification (NCBI taxonomy): domain Eukaryota; kingdom Metazoa; phylum Chordata; class Lepidosauria; order Sphenodontia; family Sphenodontidae; genus Sphenodon; species Sphenodon punctatus. The sequence continues at coordinate 3,240,256 of QEPC01013438.1, read as the reverse complement.
AATTTGTGAAAAAGGATTGCCTTCTAGGTTACAGGTGGCATTTACTTGGGGGGAGAGGGGGAGGCAGTGTAAGAAGCTGAAGATGATCCTGTGTAAATATTAACCAAAACAAAAAACTTAACTGTTTAAAAAAACCTTAAATGCACAAGAGTTTTCTTAAAATACAAAAAAAACAAAAACAAATTCAGTACAATTACAATTAAAAAAACCTTCCACTCCATACATTGCAACAAAACAAATGCCAAAAAACATAGAAATTATTTCAGAATTTGAGCAATATTTAAGGACATCAACATACATGTAATATATATACTTAATTCCTTACCATACATACTTTGATTCATTTTAATCAATAACTAAACTTTCATATTTTTCCATTATTAAACTTTAATTTAATATAATTCGACAAGAAACAATTTTTTCAGAGTGCATTAAGTCTGTTTCTACAGAACTTCATTCTGTAGAATGAATTGTATAATGCTGTCTACACTCACATTCTTAAGTTAATTGTATGAATTGTATACAATTTGTATACATGTAAACAACAGACTTAATGCACTCTGAAAAAATTGTTCCTTGTCAAATTATGATAATAAATTAAAGTTTAATAATGGAAAAATGTGAAAGTTTAGTTATTGATTAAAATGAATTAAAGTATGTATGGTAAGGAATTAAGTACATATATTACATGTATGTTCTTAATTATTGCTCAAATTCTGAAATAATTTATGTTTTTTGGTGTTTATGTTTTGTTGCAATGTATGGAATGGAAGGTTTTTTTAATTGTAATTGTACTGAATTTTGGGGGGGTTGTATTAAGAAAACTCTTGTGCATTTAAGGTTTTTTTAAACTGTTTTTTGTTTTGGTTAATTTCTTGGTTTTGTGGGATATGATATGAGGAGATTAATATATTAGTTGTTGCACAACTTTTAAATGAGTTGTGTAATTATGTTAACTGAATAGCACTAGGGATGATAGGAAGAGGAGGGAGGTCTTGGGCCATGAAGATAAGGTGACAGAGGTGTAGGGGGTGGGGGATCAGTTTGGGGCAGTGGGAGGATCACAGGTACGAGCGGGAGATGGGACTAAGTGGGGTGTTGGAGATGTTTTGTTGGGGTGGGAGAAGAGAAGGTTGGGGAAGTTAGTATAAGGCAGGTAGGAAGTAGGAGTGGGGGTTGGGGGCCAGGTTGGAGTGCTGGGATGTTGCGGGCGGCAGAAGCTAGGGCCGGGGTGGCAGGTCAGGGCTCGGGATGTTGCGGGGAGAGCAGGTCAGGTGGGTGTTGGGGGCAGCTCAGGGTGGGGGTTGCAGGGGTCAGGTTGGGGCTTGGGATGTTGTGGGGGGAGCTACGTGCTGGGGTTGGGGGGTCAAGTCAGGGCTCAGGATGTTGCAGGGGGCGGGAGCTAGGGGTGGGGGTGGGGGGCAGGTCAGGGCTTGGGATGTTGTGGGGGCTGGGAGCTAGGGGCGGGGGTTTATTTATTTATTTATTTTTATTGATTGATTTACATTTATTAGCTGCCCCCTCATGCCTACAGCATCTTGGGGCGGCTCACAACTAAAACAATAATAAAATACATAAAGCAACAATATAAATTTAAAACTAACCCCCCCCAAACATTCCCCCTCCCTACCCTGCCATCCCACCCTCCCCTCTGAAGGCCTGGGTGAACAGCCAGGTCTTACAGGCTTGGTGAAAAGCCATCAGACCCGGGGCCAGGAGAGCTTCCTCAAGGAGGGAGTTCCAAAGCTGCGGCCTGGCCACCGAGAACGCCTTCTCCATCGTGCCCCCCCCCTCTTAATGCAGGGTACCTCCAGGAAGGCACCCCCAAAAAACTGCAGGGGCCATGCCGGGGTGTGGAAGACAAGGTGGTCCCCAAGGTATGCAGGGCCCAGACCGTATAGGGCTTTATAAACCAACACCTTGAAGCTGGCTCGGTACGCTATAAGCAGTCAGTGCAGAGCACAGGTGTAATATGCTCCCATCACCTCGTCCCCGTAAGGAGACAGGCCACTGCTTTCTGCACCAGCTGCAGCCTCTGAATCAGAACCAAGGAAGCCCCACATAGAGCGTGTTGCAGTAGTCTAGCCTCGAGGTGATGAAGGCGTGAATAAGAGTGGCCAGGTTGGGCCCGGAGATGTATGGGCGCAGTCTCCACACCAGATACAACTGGAAGAAGGTAACTTTAGCCACCACCTCCACCTGCCGATCCAGACAGAGGCACGGATCCAACACCACTCCCAGACTCCGAATCTCATCCCCACACATGGAGCAACCATGGGAAATGACGGTTACTCCGTGGGTGTGGATGAGTGAGAGGTGAGTGGGGATGCGTGTGCAGCTGTGTGCATGCCCCGTCCATGCACTGGTGCACCCACGGACCCCTCCACCTGGCAGAAACATGTAAAAATAGCATGTGAGGAGTCACTCGAAGAACAGAAGGTTGCTCCTTGTAAACAAGATTCTTTGAGATGGCTCCGAACATTCTCAAAACACCCACCCTTCCAGCTTGCATGTAATTTTTTCCTTATATTTCTAGAAAGGGTTGAAAGGAACTGTCATTCTGATGGGTAGAGTCAGTGCTTTTTATACTAGAGGAGCTCGAGACCATCATGCAGTCTATTATTTGGATAGGATGAATGTGCACAATGCAGTTGTTAGAATGTTGGAAGCCATCTCGAAGAACCTTCTTTACAAGGTAACAACCTTCTGATCAGCACGTGGGGAGGAGCCGTTTGTAAATAAACAGCCTTATGTCCCAGCCCGATCGGGTGTCTGTGTCCCGCTGCTGCTGCTGGAGCACTACTAGGAGAGAGAGGAAGGTGAGGGATGGGGACAGGAACCAGGGAGGGGAGGCAGAACAACTTATTGGGGGAGAAGCTGGCTGCAGTCTGACACCCAGTCATGCAACTGCAGGGTCCCAGCTAGCCGTGGCTGTACCAGCTCTGGCCCCAGCAAGCTGTGCTGACTCCATTTTGCACGGGGGGGGGGCCTGTCTCTTATACACATCTAGATGTGTATAAGAGACAGGGGGTATGGCAAGTCCTGGGGGGGGGGCAGGTATGCTTGCCTTCCAGCACAGTGCACAAGCTAGGGGGAGACTACAATAGTCAGTGTTTACAGAGTTCTGCTTCCCCAGTTCTCTGACAGGGGAGAGGAGCTCAAGCGCGCATGTGCACGGCTGCAGAACTAGTTTGTAAATCATTAATATCTCGGTTTTGGCTGCACCAATCAGTATCATATTTCAGAAGCTGTTGTTGTTGATCTCATGCGCCAATCCTGTGCAGTTTGGGGACTCAACCCATCCAGGGGGAGGAGATATTAATGAATCAAAATCATGAGGACGCTGTGCATTTTGACCCCAACCAATTAACGTTTAAACAGTCATAACATTTTATTTTCCTGATGGATCTTCAAACTTTGTGCATATGATGGTCCTCACAACTTATAGCCATGGATAAATTTTCAGCAATGTAGCTCAAGCAGTTTCCTCAAAATCGGGGGTTCAGCAGTCCCCTGTTTATAATGGAGAGTGGTTGTGCATTTAAGTTTCAGGCAGCTATAGCTGCCTGAAAACTTACTACCAGGCACAATGCTTCCTACAGTGAGAAATCTCACTGAACTCCATAAAAATGTAAAGGTAGTTAGTAAACGTCATGTTCCTCAGTCCAACGAAACAAAGACGTGCAGTTTTAAATTGATTAAGATTAAGACCACTGAAATTCATGGAATGGCTCAAGGGCTTAAAATTAAACATATACTTACTTGCAGAATGGGACCTAAATTTGGAGTAAGAAGTTTGTCTGTTGGAGCCAGTGTGGTTCAGTGGATTCCATGATGTCTTGGAACTGGAAGTCCTACATTCCAGCCCTTGTTTTGCTGGTCGGCCTTGGGAAAGTAGCTTGCTTATTAGCTGTAAAATTGGTCACTGATAACAGACCTGACCAGCCAGTTGGTGAAAACTGGGTGTGGTGATATGGAACAGCCTGACCTCCCATCTGTGAGATTTTTACAGTCTTCTCAAAAATGGATAGGATTAGTTTGTAGGGTGATTTGGATGCCAAATCTTTCAAGTTCTGAGATTTTAATAAAAGATTTCTAATTTGGAAAAAAAAATGAACTCAGTTTGCATCACAAGATTGATTGTATTCTCTAGTTTTATGACATGCCACCCCAAAATTGACAGTGAAAGCTCCTTGGCTTCACTTAGCCCCAGTGAAATCAATAAAAATTACATTGATCTAGCCAGACGAAGATCTGGCATGCAAACATTTGTGAAAAATGATCTGAAATCATTATTTTCTTACCTAAAGATTTAAAACTGGGTGAAAAAATACATGGTGACTGGGGAAAAAAAGGCATGCTCCACAAATAAAAACCCAGAGTTATTTTAATCAGTTGTGTTAATCCCCAATCCAATATTGCTTTCTCTGTATGTAATATTGTTGTAGCACTTCTGCCAACTGATGTCTTGCCAATAATTTCTCAGAATGCTGATAGGGATTTGCCAATATTATATTAAGAAAGGACATCTAAGAAATGCAAACACTTTGTAGACTTTTATTAAAAGTGATGTCTGTCCCATATCTCATACCCTTAGATAGAAAAAGAACAAACTAGCAGATAAACCTTTGGAATATGCTCATATTTCCAACTACAGAAATATATATTCTACGGTCTGTAAAACAGCTGCATTTTACTTTAGTTTTAAGTTATCCAAAAAATAGTTAGAGGTTCCTCAGAGAAACCAATGCAGAGTAGATATAGTCTGGCCCTGATGTGTTTGCTGCAACAAGAGGATATTGTAAACGCACAAAAAGAGAGGGAGGAAATGGGGAAATTAATATCAAGGGTGACAATAATAAGATAATGAGTTTTTTATTTTTATTTAGTAGATTTTTATACCGCCCCATCCTGCACAGCAGCTCGGGGCGGAGTTCACTCAAGTCAATAAAGGATTCAAGTATCTAATACCTGCCTTCCCCTTTCCTCTAGTTTTTAGGATATCCTCTTTCAATTACAATAACCTGTTCTCCTCAAAGAATTGGTTTGTTGGCTGATAAATTAATGTATGTTGCCTGGATTTGCATACTCATGGAAAAGTTGTTTTACCCAAACACCACTTAAGAGATTTTCTATATCAGGAGATGGCAGCAGTGAAGAACCTCACATCTGAGGAGACAAATGCGCCCATGACTAATTTATGTGGCCCCTTTCCAGTTCCTGGATCTGGCCCCTGGATCTAGCTCCTACCCCTAGCACTGAAAAACTAAGTTCTGGGTAAGGGAGAAGAAATGAGGACATGCACACAAGGATAGGGGATAGATCCATGATCTGGACTCTTCTTTCCTTGAGCACAACCCTAAGCACCCCTGCCCCCAACATCAATGAGACTTTTGGAGCTTATACTAATGTTAAAAGGGGCCCCTGGGAAGGAAAAGCTTCCCCACCCCTGGAATAGAATGTTCAGCACTTTGTTGCTAAGATTTTGTCTGTACTCGAGCTAAAACAAATATTTTATTTACACAAACAGGTAGATTCAGTGACTTTGCCTGCTTCGAATCCAGTTATATAATATTCATGAAATGATTGTTAAATTAAACCAGTTGAGCTGTGAGAAAGTGACCATAATCCCAAACCTCTCTGTGCGGGATCTGCTCAGAATTCGTGCGGATTCTGCACGGAACAATGTCTCCACTATGGACTCGCATGTGGTTTGTGCACACGTGTGTGGGTTGCGTGTGGTTTCCACAGGCCATAGGATTGGCCCCACCATTACGTTTTAATAAGGTCCTAGGTTTGTCAGCTTATCATCACAATAATGAATGAGTAATGAGGGTTTCTACATGTTTAGCACTATGAAAATGTAGCTTTATTCTACATTAAAAAATTAGTAAAAATAAATATCCAAGAAACTATCGTTAACACCACTTTTTTGAAAATTCACACATCCACGAAGAAAAAGAAAAGTGAAATCAAATCCAAATGAATTTTAAAATGTAGTCTCATCCAATTTGGTCAGCAGGATATTGGGGAGATCTAAAGGCAGATTTTTGTAAGATTGGTATAAATACCACAATGGACCAGATTTGCATACTTGACCTACAGAGTATGAAAACACTCTTAACATTTAAAGTAAATGCATATAAAACATTATTGCCCACTTATTATTGTGGTGATAAACTGACAAACATAGGATATTAATGAAATACAACATTTTCTCACAGCTCAGCTAGTTTAATCTAACAATCATTTCATTAATACTATGACTGGTCAGGAATTTTTGACTACATTTTTCCCTCACTGGAAACAGTTTCATGTAAATTAAAATTTTCATGAACATTTTGATTAAAAAGCTATTCTGATGTGTTTGAGGGGGAAAAAACTGAAATGTGAACCTGTCAAAATATGTATTTCATTGTTTTCAAGCCAAAACAAAATGGTGGGTTTTTTTAGATGTACTATGTATCCCAAATTACATTTTTGGGGATGTTCTGAGCATGCAGTATATCTTCAGAAATAATTGACCAACCTATAAGAACACCATTATGGAATTGGGAGGGTCTCATTCCTGGAAGGTCAGCTTCCTTTACTTCCCCTTTAGAATTCCTCATACAGGGGGGTGGACTCAAACATAGCACTGATTAAATCAGATTGTCATGGGGTCCTGGAACATGCATTATGAGCCCCGGATTAGCATTACATGTGAGGGAGTCAATGGGAGTTCCAGGCCCATTTTAAATGCAGTTTTAGAGTTCAAATCAATGTCTAAATTCCAAATCTACATTTAAAGCAGGGCTAGAACTCCCATTGACTCCCTAACACTAATCCAGTGCTCATAATGCATGTTCCAATTTAATCAGCGTGAGTCCTCTCGGAGTGATAACGTTTCTAGAACGTAGAGTGCCTCCTTGTCCTCTATAGCCTTTTAAAATCCATCTACAGAATTTAACAGAGGGATAACTTTTCTAGAGATAAAGCTTACACAAATATTATGAATCTCTGTTATATTCTATAATTGGCTTTTAAAAGGCTGTAGAGGACAGGTAAGCATTTATTTTTATAGCATTTTTAAACCAGCCAACATAATTTAATAGAACATATCCAACATGACTTGGATTGTGGTTGATGAGCTGCAGTTAGTGGCTGGATAGGTTTCATTTATATTTGGTGGCCATTTGTGCCTGTGGGGCAGGAGCTTGGATTGCTGCAACTTGTGTTTCTAATGAGGTGGGATTTTTTTTGTGGGAGGGGGAGGATATGGTATGGTGTGGAAGAGGACAATAAGGAGTGTGTGCAAGGCTTGGGAGGGACCATGGCTTGAATGGGAAGGCTAGGCTGAGACTTCCTTAAGGTGAGAGATGAGGAGTGAGTGGATGTTAACTAGGGATGGGCGAACAGAACGCCGTTTGGACGGTCAGACGTTCGGTTCGAAACCCAAGTTTGGGTTCGGCTGTTCGGTGCTACTACCGAAACTGAAAATTTTTTGGTATCAGTATTTTTGGCCCTGAAACTACCCCTGGTGCCAGGAAGTCTGCTCCTCATCTGCCTCCCCCTTCCAGTCATGTTTTTCCTGCCCCCAAACTCATCTGAACTTTTCCGAACTGTTCGGAAGTTCGAGCGTTCGGTTCAGCAGTTCGGTGTAGTCGTCCGAACAGGCCAAGTTCAGGCTGAACGCCGAACTTCCGAACCACGTTCGCACATCCCTAGTGTTAACAAACATGATGGTGGCCCATGGGCCACCATCACATTTGTAAAGGGCCATCGAGATGTTTACCCCAAAGTTTCCCCAGGCATGCTGGTGGCTAGCACAAGCTGTGACTCCAGAGACCTCTGGAGTAACAGACCGGGCTAGCCGCCACCACACCCTGGGAAAGGCCTGCCCAACCAGGCTACAGTGGGCTATCACCTCTGGTCCATAGTGGCCCCTGTGACGCGTGGCCACGGAGGCTGTCATTGGCCACCATGGCTGCCCATCATGTGGGGGGAGGTGGGTCCCCGGGCACAGTGGGTGTGGGGCAAAACCATCCGGCTGCACATTTGGCTGGGGGGGGGGATCATGGCGTGACAATGGACCGCTGCCATCACGTATGTTTTTATCCAGTGTGGCAGGAAGGATTTGGGGTTATCCACGGCCCCTCCACAAGGGGAGGGCTTGGGCAGGGGACTCCTCAAGGTGAGAGACAGTGAAGTGGGAGGGATGGGATTTTCTTTTATATGTAATGTAATTAAGATTGGGTTTTTCTAAAAAAAAAACAAAAAACCCACCTCTGGGACAAGATAGAGTATTAATATAAATATAAAAACAAACAAATAATTTACAACACCCGAGCATCCGTGTAAAAGCAAAAACACTCACACCCACGCAGACTGGACCAGCAGAGCCCCACTGTGCCAGCATCAGGGGTCACACACGCGCCACCACGCAGACACACCCATGGGGGGGAAGCCGGAAGTCCGGCTGAGAGCCCATAAAGGAGGGCGGAACCACAGCACGCGTGCAGGCTCCCACGATGGCAACCAGGAAGGCCAACAAGAAGGCCAAGGGAGCCAATGCCACCCCACGCATGGGAAGAGGCCGGGTGAGCACAGGGACCCAGGTGCGCTGGGGGGGTGAGAGCCACGGCAAGGCAGTGCAGGGGGGGCACCCCAGGCAGAAGGCACAAGGGGGGCCCCGGACCACCAGTATAGGGGGGCGGGCCAGGAGGCACAAGGGGGGTGCCCCCCGGCAGGGGGGGGGAAAGGGGGTAAATGCGCCAGGCTGTAACACAGCGCACGTGTCCTGTCACAGGGCAGAGGGGCCGCACCGACGCCCCCCTGGTCAAGTACCGCTAGCCCAGCACATCCCAGGGACACGGCCTGAGGAGCAGCAGCGAGAGTGAGGTGAGCGCAAGGGAACCACCCCCACAGTGACAGGAGGGCCACGCCCCAGGCCCGGCACCATGGGCCAGGGAACACAGGGCAGGCGGCAGCCACATAATCCGGTCCCCCATCCCCACAGGACAGCTCCCAGACAACGGATCACCAGACCACCGGGATGACAGCCAAGGAGGGCCCCCCAGACAGCCAGGTGAGCAGAAGGGCACCCCGGGGGGAGAGGGGAGGGCAGGCCCCTCAGGGGCATGGAGGGGTCCAGCAGGACCTGGAGTAACCCCTAATTCACTATCCCCAACAGGACATGACCATCACCATGGCTACCACATACGCAGGGCGGGCCCCATACCACCAAGCCAGTCTCCGCCCCCACACGAGGGTCCCAAAAGGGGGAGTCCTGGTCAAGGCAGGAGATCAGGGACTTTATATGCATTTGGGGGTCCGAAAGGGTCCAGAACAACCTGGTGTACAGCTACAAGACCAGACCGGTCTATGAAAACATTGCCCAGGAGATGCAGCGGCAGGGGTACAATAGGGATGTCACCCAGTGCATGCAGCAGGGAAAGGACTTGAGGTCCAGATATAAGCATATCAAGGACAACAATCTCAAGTCTGGCCAGGCCATGCGCACAGCTGAGTTCCAGGAGGAGCTGAACAAGTTCCTCTGCATGGACGGGGACATCGTGGCCTCCCGCACGCACAGCAGCGCCTTTGCCAGGGGCAGACACAGGGCCACCACGCAACCCCCTGACAGACCCCACAGAGCAGGGGGGGAGGTGCCTCTGGCAAGGCCAGCCAGGAAGTGGGAGGGAACAGCCCCGTACCACAGGGGAGGGGGCACCCCGGGGATCCAAACGCCAGACCACCACACTCCGCGCATGCCCCAAACACCCACAGGCCTACTGGCCACAGGGACAGGGGGTGTGCGCAGAGCAAACTGAGATCCGGGACAGCCCCCAGGAAACAGAGGAACTGGATCCAGTTATGATTGCCCTAGCGGGGCCAGGGGGGTGGGGAACAGCCCAGACGGAGGGGCCAGGGGCTGGCAAACACTAACGGTACCCCTTCCCATTGCAGCATGAGGCATCCTGGAAGTGCACGAGGAGGTGGAGGAGGAGGAGGAGGAAGCGGGCCTGGCAGCTCCCCACCACCAGGTGGGCGACCCTCCATGATGGGGCACATCGGCCAGGGGGCCACAGGGGGGCCGGGTGTGGAGGAGGGTGGAAGTACAGGGGGGGCACCAGGGGGTGTGCAACCACAACCAGCAGGGACCAACAGGGGCGGCGGTGTGGGGGGCACACAGGAGGGGCTGTTGGGCCCACAGTGGCTCCCGTGGCACACCTGACCATCACAGGCCCCTTCCACGGTGATCAGCTGCTGGAGGGCCATCCCATGAGAGGACAGGGCAAGGGGATCCCACAGGGGAGGGCTGAGGGGAACTTCCACACTGAGGGCTGCCCCACCAGGCACCCCGGGTCAGGCGGTAGTGGCCAGCGGGGCACACAAGCCGGAAGCATTAACGTTCTGTCTAACCTTTCTTTCACAGACCAGGCACCTGCTCATGCGAGGGGTGCAGCTGCTGGCAGCATGGACTGGAACCAGGAGATGCGGATCAGGAACCGGTGCCGGAGGGAGGACCTCGGCAGGGAGCTGCTGGAGGAATCGCAACGGTTAGCCAAGGTGCACTCCCGGGAGCTCGCGTTCACCAGGGAGCTCATCAGAGGGGAGGGGAAAAGGGACCAGGAGATCCTGGCTGCCATGATGGCCTAGTCCCGCAACGAGCACCTCTGGGAAAGGTGCCAGGCTGCCTCCCTCCAACGTGAGCAGCGGCGCGCCTGTGACAGGCTGGAGGGTCAGGCCACACGGCTCATGGACCTCATGGGGGAGGCCATGGAGGCCCTGAGGCATGACCCCCAGCGTGACAGGCCCCACCATGCCACGGAAGGAGGATCGGCAGCCGGCCAACACCATGGCGGCTTCTCACTGGTGCAGGTGCCCCACACACACACACACCTCGGACACCTGTGGTTCCCCCAGAAGCAACCCTAACCGGGTCTGGTCTATGGGGTCCCCCTCCCCCACATAGGGCAACTGGATCTGCCCTTCCAGCCCGCACCCCCCGTGGTCCCGCCCCCAATGCCACCCCAATCCCTCCACCAGGAGGCGACGCCACCACCCCAGGACCATACACCCCAGGATGACCAACTGCCCATGGTTGCTATTCTTCTCTGAGAACAGCAACCAGGTCTTTCTTTGGAATGCCCCTCCCTGTGCGTGTTGGTACAGGGACACTGGGCCAGCCCTGTGCACTGGTGGTTGGTTGTCCAGGACCATACACCCCAGGATGACCAACTGTCCATGGTGGTTGCTATTCTCCTCTGAGAACAGCAACCAGGTTGTTCTTTGGAACGCCCCTCCCTGTGCGTGTTGGTACAGGGACACTGGGCCAGCCCTGTGCACTGGTGGTGGGTTGTCCAGGGCAGCGCCCTCTGTCTCACATACATTGTGCAGGATGCACATTGCCAGGATGAGGATGGGGGTGTGGTCCAGGTCGAATTGGCTCCTGTTCATCAGGAGACACCAGTGCGTCTTGAGGAGCCCGAAAGCCCGCTTCACCACGCTGCGTGCAGACGACAGGCGCTCATTGAACAGGTGGTGGACTGGGTTGCGCACCACTGGATAGGCCTGCATGAGTCAGGGGCTGAGCACGTAGGCGTGGTCCCCTATCACAACAGGGGCCATGGGAATCCCCTCTATCATGTGGTACAGGTCGGGGTCAATCTCCCTGTCGAACATGCGTGCATAGAAGGGGGAGGCACGCAGGATACGTACATCGTGGTTCCACCCCGACTGGCCTGTGTAGACATCTGTGAACAGGCCCCTGTGATCCACTACAGCCTGCAGATTGATGGAGAAGGCCTGTTTTTGGTTCATGGGAGAGGGGGGTAGAGGGTGATTGTATTTTTAAAATATTGTTTTAATGAATTGTGTGTGTTTTTGCTGTAAGCCACCCCGAGATGCCATACGCATGATGGGGCGGCTAACAAATATTTATAAATAAATAAATTAAATAAATAAATGTAGTCGATCTTTGAATGAGGGGTATGTATGATGGGGATGTGGGTGCTGACAATGTCCCCAATGCAATGTGGGAACCCCATTTCCTCAAACCCATGCATCACCTCCTCGGGGTCCCGGAGCTGGATGACCTACTCCAAGAGGAGCTCCACGAGCAGGTTGCACACATCATGGAGGGCTCTGTTCACTGTGGCGGTGCGCACCCCAAACTGCTCCCCCATGCTCCTACAGAAATCAGGGGTGGCCAGCCGCCACACCACCATGGCCACACGCATCCTGGTTGGTAGCGGGAAGCGCATGTTTGTCTCCCGCCTCCAGAGATGGGGGTTGAGGAGCTCCCCCAAGCTGGTCAAGAGGGTGCGGGGCATCTGGAAGTGGTCCAACCATTCCCTGTCCATCCAGGTGGCCAACATGTTCTCCCACCAGTCGTTGGTGCAGGAGGACAACCAGTGCCATTGCAGGGTCGGTAGGGTCATGCGGTGGGCGTACACGTTGAGGGTCCATCAGGCCAGAATGAGCTGGCCTTGCTGGGACACCGTGGAGTCCAACAGGGCGCTGCATCAGACAGCTGCCCGCCTCGCCCATCGCATGATTGCCACCCTCCTGAGGTTTGCTACACTCCGCTGTCATGCCCCCAGGAGAACAGACCATTGACCCGGCAGGTGGAGCTGGACTATCTGCTGCAGCAGCATGTGCAGCATCAGAAGGGCTGCTTCCAGCAGGTGCAGCAGCATGTCCCTGGGCTGTGGGTCCTCATTCCCTGACAGCATGGTTCTGCAGCTCCCCACTCCGAGCCACCCTCCGCTGACACGTGCCCTGGCCACAGCGTGCTCCTCTGTAAGGCCTGTGCCCATGGCTCACTCTCCCGTGGTATCGCAGGAGCTCCTCTGTGTCCACCCAGCCCGGGGTCATCAGTCTCTGTGTGCTGTTCGATTCCGTGCTACAGCCCCTCTGCCCACGCCCGACTGCCTGCAGCAGGTCCTTTATGTACTGTGTAGGCTGGTGGGGCAGGGCACCGATTGGTGCTGCATTGGGGGGGTGCTGGGGCTGCCACCGGGTGCCGGGTCTGGCTGCGCATCCCTGCGAGTGTGCCGGCTGCATGCCCGCTGGGGGGGATGGGACCGCGCACACTCCAGGGTACCCCTGCCTCTGCACCCACACTACAGTTCCCCTGCCAGGATCCACCTTTGCATGCTGCAACTGTGAATGGTGTGGATACAATGCCCGGCTTGGCTCCTTGGCCTGGTGCAGTTCCTGGCCATGGTCTCCTTCAACTCTCGGCACCTGTGCTGCATCCCTTCTGTCCTGTGTGGTGGGTTGCGGCTCCCCATTCCCAGTGGACCGGGCTATCTCTGGAATGCAAGGCTGCCTGTGGGTCAGGGTAGCCACTCATTCCATGCTCGTCCCAGTCGATGCAGCCCTCCATCTCCCGCCTGTTGCTTTACCAGAGCGGATCCCACTCCTGCCATGGCCGGTCATTCTGCGGGGTCCAGCCAGGGGTGTATGGGAGGGGTGGTCGCCCTGTGCGGACATGCTGTTGGTGGCCCTCTGGCTGAGCCCCGACGTGCAGATGTTGGTGGGCGACACCCCCCCATCTGTGGAGGATGGCTTCTGGCTCCTGTTGCGGTACATGTGGACAATGGGTCACCCGCTCGGGGCCCCAGCATGCCGTGGCCGTTCCCTCGAGCTCAGCTTCACCTCCCTGTGCCTGCTTCCTTGGGGGCACCCTCCTGCCATTGTCATGCCGTGGACCACTGCGGAGTTAACGGCAGCTCGCCTGCTGATGGAGCTACCTGGGTTCAGCCTCGCCTTGCTGTCTGGGGGTCCCCCTGTTGCTGCCCTATACACCGGCAGCCTCCTGCATGCCCGCGGTATCCCACGCTCACCATGGGACATGGGGGCCCTCCTGTGCGACCTGGGCTTGCTGTCCCCCGAGGTTGGTGGCCCAGTCTGGACCGGGGACCCCTCTGCTATGGAGCTTGCCACCTTTCGATCGGTGAGGGACCTTCCAGCTGTGTGGGCTGCAACCGCCAGAGAGGACCTCCTCCTTCCCCGCTTCCTGGTGAATGCTCATATGTGCTCTCAGGGCTTCTGAAGGGGCCTGTTCGTGTGGGAGGGTCTAGCGCCGGGGTTGCCACCCCTGGAACCCACACCGGACAGTCCGTGAGTGGCCCCTCACCACCACCCACTTGCAACCACCCCGGTGCCCTGGACGGTGCATTGCCTGTCCCCCCATGCCTCCCATCAGGCTGTGCACTGTCATCTGCATTGCTGCCGCCTGGTTCCCTGGACCCCATCATCCCCCTCTGGGTGACTGCTGCTGGGGCTGCCCTGGTGCCCTCACCCGCTATCCTCAGGTGTTCCTGTGCCCTTCTGTTGTGCTTCTCTTGCCCGGCCGTGGGCCCACCTGCACCCCCCTGCTCTGCCTCTCTGTGCTTGGGGGACCCCATTCCCCCGGCACCAATAAAATGCTGTTATTCAAAGGTCTGTCCTGCCTTGCTTCTGTTGCTGCTGTGGTGGCTGGGTGCCCCTTCTCCTTGGCGGTCCTCATGCTCCCATCTGTGTGGTTGTGTGCAGAGGTTGTGCTTGGTGTATACTGGTGGGCTCCGAGCCTGTGGGGTGGGCACTGGTTGCGCCCATTGGTGTGGGCATTCCACATTGCCCTGTCCCTTCTCTCCTGCAGCTACTGTTGTCGTGCTGCTGGTGATCTTGCGCCTGGGCGCGATGGCATAGCAGCTGGAGTGGGTGGCATGGAACATGCGGGTGGTGGGGCGGCTGTTTGATGGCATCCGTGAGTATGCTGCCTGTTTGCTGGGCCCGGCCCCTGTGTCCCTCTGGGGGGGTTCTTTTCCTTGGTGCCCAGGGCCGGCACTAATGGCTGTCTCCTCTTCCTCTGTCCCATTCAGTGCAAGTCATGATCGCAGAGCGGACCCGGGAGCAGGGGGAGTTGTTGGAGTTCCTCCTGAACATCCTGTAGTGGCTGCACCGCGCGCAAGCCAAGCGTTCGTGCCGGGTCACTGGCCCTATTGACCGGGGGTTGTCCCGGGCCTGCTGCTGCTGGCACTGCCCCCCCTTCTGTTCCCCCCTGTTGCTGGTTCCCTGTTTTATTAAAGACGTTTGTGTTCCTTCCCAGTGTGTCCATGTTGTGCTTTGCTTTGACCTCTCCCCTTGTGTGGGTGCCTCTGCGGGGGGTGTTTCGGGGTTGCCTGTGTTGTGTGGGTGCCTTGCCCCCTGTGGGCCATGGGCCTGTTCCTGTGTGCTTCTGTTGCCTGCTGTGTGTGCGCTGCTCTGTTGGGGGGGGGGGGCTGGCACCGGGCTGTCTGGGCTCTGTGCCGGGGTTGTGCGGAGCCGGCTCCTTTGTAGCGGCTGTCATCCCATATCCCGCCCACGTGGGTCCTGGCGGCTCGGGGGCGGGGCCATGTTGCACAGCTTTGTTTACCCTCGGTCAGTCATGTTGTGCCGTGGCTGTGCCCGACAGGGCTTCCCCACTGGTCCCAGCCATCTGTGTACTTGCACAGGTGTTTGCTGGCCCCTCCCCTTTCCTTCCCACAACCCCTTGCGGTGCTGTCCGTGTAAATGTCTCCCTGCTCGGCGCCGCCGGGTGTGCTCACCCACCCAGCCACACCCATCTCCATCCATCGGCGCTGCTGCGCCATCCATGTAAAAAAGGCCTTAGATAAAATAGCTAATATGGTATTTTTTATTGGATCACCTTCTGTCAGAGTATAAAAGTTTTCAAATGGACAAAGTCACTGAAGAAGAAAAGGGAATGATTTATTCTAAATTTCATTAGTCTCATCTGGAGAATAATTCTGTTTAGCTTGAAAGTTTGCATATTCTGACCAACATGAAATTGGTTCTATAAAAAGTATCATCTTAAATACTTTGATTTTCTTAAATTTGGAACTAGCACATCAATCACATACTGTGGCAACTACACATTACTCATTCTTAGACTGCCCTCTGCTGCCTGACTTCTAGAAGACACACAAAAATTGCTGTAGTGTTGGAACAAACAACTTCTTTTCCCAATAAAATGCCAGATTGAGATGTTTAAAAAAGCAGCATGGGATGTCAGCAAGCAAGACACTTACACAATTTCCACATCCCTTAAAGAGTTAAAGTCAGGGACAATTCAAGAGATTCCATCTTAGATAAGCTTGAATAATTATTCAAGACCAGACTGTAAAACATTTACGCCTATGCACAGACATAGGGAAGTGGAGAATAATGGGAATAGGAATCAATGCATTTTAGAATCTCAGTCATTGTTCAGATCCAGCAAAGGATTGGCTCAATTGTTTTCCCCAAAGCCAGTTCATCCATCCTCCTGCCTACGCTCCAGCTTTCCTCCCCCTGTTCTTTTCATCTAGGAGTCGTCGTCTGTGCGAGCTATCCATGCGCCGTCACGACAAGGCAAAGAAGTGATGTGTTTTACTTTATTAAAGGGGAAAAGAGATAATAGCAGTGATGTTACTTGCAAACTTCTCCGAGCTCCCCCTCAGGCACCGCAAGAAACTCATTGCGCTGCCTTCTCCAATTTGCCATTGTTGCACACTATGAATCAGGCTGAACGCTTTTCTACACCATCGAGGGAGGATCTGTGAGACTTTATTAACCAGAGCTTGCAAGGTGGTTAGAGATCCTCAAATGAAAAGTGTCGTACCAGCACATAACAACTCGGTTACATTTCAAAATAAGCCTCCATGACGTGACTTGCAACTAATCATGGGACATTAAGACCTCGGTGGTGCATTACATGCTTAGCCTTTCACAAGGGATTCATTCTTTCAGCTTGCATGCGGTGCCGCTCAAATGGGTAAAGTTAACCATGGGTAGAATTAGGGACTAAGTCACTAGGGTGTAACTTTGCAAACACTAACGACATTTTGAAATATGTTGAGTTTTGCTGGACTTTCAGAAAACATCATGACAACGAAAACCTAAAGATCAAAGGATGAATTCTATTCACAGCATTCTTAGGGATGTGCATTTGTTTTAGTGAATATTAATACCTAATATGAAAAAGTCATTTTAGTATTAGTTCTCTTCCTCCTCCCCTGACTCCGTTGTCTCTGCTCTCAATGCCTCTCTCTCCTCCACACTTGACTCCCATGCCCCTTCCACTTCCCGCCCTGCCTTCTCCCACAACCCCCCTCCTTGGCTCACCCCTAGTATCTGCCACCTCCGTTCTTGCACTCATGCTGCTGAATGACTCTGGCGCAAATCCCATTCTCACGCTGACTTCCTTCACTTCAAATTCTGTCTCTCTACCCTTACTTCTGCTATCTCCCTTGCTAGACAACACTACTATGCCTCCCGCATTGAG
>QEPC01013438.1:3198676-3212725 GCA_003113815.1 Sphenodon punctatus | reverse complement strand
TATCTACACTAAATCTAACTGCTATTAACTATTCTAAATGCTATGAACTAAATGGATTATCTAATAAGTACACAGGCCTACTCCTACAAACACTAAAACTAAATCACTAACGCTATCTCTATCACTAATCTAACTCCTACAACTGTCTACTATCTCTAACCTATAGATTTCAATATAGATATCTATGGGATGGGGGGAATCACAAACACAAGGTTTCAGTTTAAGGTTTAAGTTTCATTTCAGTACAAAACTGAACTGAAACTTAAAGCAATCTAATAATCGTACTCTAAATGAAAAAACAGGGGAAAGGAAGGGAATCTGGATTGGAATATATGGGAGAGGGAAAGGATTCAATGGAGGGGGGAGGAAGATTGAACACAGGGAACACAGGGAGGGGTGACAAAAAAATAACCACTAAATCTATCTAAGCTAAGCTAAATAAATGAATGAGAATATGGGGGTAGATGGGTTGGATGGGTGAAATGGGAGGAGGATTGCAAGGGATTAGGGAGCTGGGAAATGCTGGGAGAGGGAGCCTTCTGAAATGCCTGCTGTTCAGGAACAGTGACTAACTCAGAAGGTGTTGGGAAGGGGGGAGGCAGATAGTTTTGTTTCTTGCAAGCCTCTCCACCTCTGGTGCCTGGAAGTCTGCTCCTCAGCCGACTACCCCTCCCTGTCACATTTGACCTTCCAGTGACCCTTTTTTTTCCACCTGAACTCACCCGAACGCGATCCGAACTGACTGAACTGTTTGGTCATTTCGACTTTCAGAACTGAGTTTGGTTCGGTCAGTTCGTGTTCAAATTCGGGTTCGGGTTCGGTCGTCCAAACCATGTTCACCCATTCCTACTGGGTCAGACCAATGATCCATCTAGCCCAGCATCCTGTCTCCGACAGTAGCCAATCACGGTGGCTTGGGAGAAGCACCCAACAGCTCACAATGGGGGATCCATTCCCTGTTGTTTTCCTCCAGCTCCCGTCATGTTCCCTGATCCTGTCTGGCTAAAAGCTGCTAATGGACCTATCTTCCAGAAACTTGTCCAAACCTCTTTTAAACTCAGGGACCCAAGTTGACTGCATTGCTGCAATTTGCAGTGATTTTCACAGAATCAGCCAATCCTCGCAGAATCGGCCAATCCTCACAGAATCCTCGCAGAATCAGCCAATCCTGACCATGACCTGATGGTAAATAGGCCCCTGGGAGATGAATTGTGGGTGGGTGGGGTCTGAAGGTCCTATGTTTGCGTGAGGGAGGTGCTAAAATTCCAGAGGATTTGACTTGTGTTTGATTAGCAAAGTTGTGAATCTATTTCAAACCTATTTTTAATTTGCTTCCCAGCATGCATAGTTATGCAAATCAAGTTAATTATGCAAATATTGATCCTCACAGTGAATTTGCAGAATTTGACTTCACTGTTTGCAAATTTTTTTGGTGCAGTCAACTCAGGTCCCTGACTATAGTACTGGCCCTTACCAAAGCCTCCGGCAGTAAATTCCACAACTCAATTATATGCTGAGTGAAAAAAAATATTGTTTTATTTGTTTTAAACTTGCCACCCATGAGTTTCATTGTGTCCCCTAGTTCTAGTACTAGCTGAGAGGGTAAATCTGCTCCTTGTTTATTAGTTCCACACCACTCACAATTGTATAAACCTCTATCATATCTCATCACAGTTGTCTCTTCTCCAAACTGAAAAGCCCCAACCTACCAAGCCTCTCCTCATATGGGAGCCCTTCCATGCCCTTGATGGGTAGTGGGCGTGGGGTTGAGTTGGGTTAGGGCGGGTTTCGGTATGGGTTATTTTAATCTGGGGGTTTTAGGTTGTTTTAATTGTATTTTAGTTATGTGTTTTAAAATGTTTGCTGCCCCAAGATGCTTGTAGCAGGAGAGGGCGGCACAGCATATAAATTTTAATAATAATAATAATAATTAATAATAAATAATACATTTTGTTGCCCTTCTCTGTAACTTTTCTAGTTCAGCTATGTCTTTTTTGAGATGGGGTGACCAGAACTGCACACAATATTCCAGGTGCGGTCACACCATTGATTTGCATAGAAGCATTATGGCATCCTCTGTTTTATTCTCTATCCTCTTCCAAATAATTCCTAACATTCTGTTTGCTTTTTTGACTGCTGCTGCGCACTGCGCTGTGGATTTCATTGTATTGTCCACAACCACCCCCAGATCAATTTCCTGAGTGGTAACTCCTAGTTTAGTACCCAGCATTGTGTACGCAGTTTGAATTATTTTTCCCTACGTGCATCACTTTGCACTTGTCCACATTAAATCTCATTTGCCATTTAGATGCCCAGGCACCCAGTGTTGTAAGATCCCATTGCAGTTCCTCACAGTCTGCTTATGTCTTAACTACCTTGAATAACTTGGTGTTGTCTAATACAGATCCTTGAGGCACACCACTTTTTACATCTCTCCATTGTAAAAACTGACCATTTAGTGCTATCCTTTGCTTTCTGTTTTAACCAGTTTCTGATCCATAGTAAGACACTATCTCCTATTCTATGACTTTTTAATTTTCTCAAGACTCTCTCATGAGGGACCTTATCAAATGCTTTCTGGAAATCCGGGTACACTATATCCACTGGGTCTCCTTTGTCCACATGCTTATTTACACCCTCAAAGAATTCCAACAGGTTAGTGAGGCATCCATGTTACTAAATCCATGTTGACTCTTTTCCCCATTAAGCCATGTTTTTCAACATGTCCTGTAATTCTGTCCTTAATGATGGTTTCCACCATTTTGCCCAGCACAGACATCAAGCTTACTGGTCTGTAGTTTCCAGGATCACCTCTGGATCCCTTTTTAAATATCAGGGTTACATTTGCCACCCTCCAGTCCTGGGGTACAGTGGCAGATTTTAGTGACAGGTTACAAATTACTAACACCAGGTCTGCAATTTCATATTTGAGTTCCTTCAGAACTCTGGGGTGAATGGCATCTGGCCCTGGTGACTTGTTACTATTCAGTTTGTCAATTTGCCCTAGAACATCCTCCAACGTCACATTGATTTGTAACAGCTCTTCCAATTCTTCGCCCACAAAGCAAGGATCCAGCATGGGTACCTCCCCCAAATCCTCCGCAGTGAAGACAGATGCAAAGAACTCATTCATCTTCTCTGCAATGTCCTTATTCTCCCTGAGTACACCTTTTACTCCCTTGTCATCTAATAGCCCAACTGACTCCCTAGAAGACTTCTTGCTTCTGATGTATTTGAAAAAGTTTTTGTTGCTTGTTTTTGCCTCTTTAGCAAACCTCTCTTCAAAATCTTTCTTGGCCTGCCTTATTAACACTTTACATTGCCAGTGTTTATGCTCTTTCGCATTATTTTCATTGGGACTAGCCTTCCATTTCTTAAAGGATGCCTTTTTTTTTTTTTTGCTCCAATAGCCTCCTTCACCTCCCCTTTTAGCCACAGTGGAATATTTTTGGTCTTCCTGCTTCCTTTTTTAACTTGCAGGATGCATTTAATCTGGGCTTTCAGAAGGGTGCTTTTAAACAACCTCCATGCCTTTTGCAAACCTGTAGCCCTTTCAACTGTGTTTTTTAGTTTCTTTTTAACTAGTTTCCTCATTTTGTCATAGTCTCTCTTTTTAAAGTTAAATGTTACTGCTGTACTTTTGTTTGTCTTTTTCACTCCAGAAATTACATCAAATGTGATCATATTTTCTAGGGATGGGCAAAAAGAACGGAGTTCAGCAATTCAGTTCGGTTAGGTTTGAAATTCGAGTTCGGTTCGGAAGCTCGGTTTGGTCGACCGAACAGACCAAGTTCAGTCAAATTCCGAACTTCCGAACCAAGTTTGGCCTTTCAAAACCAGGTTTTTGGGTGTGTGTTGCCACTAGGGATGGTGGAACAGAATGGAGTTCGAAAATCTGGTTCGGTTTGAAATTTGAGTTTGGTTCGGTCAACAGACCGAACAGAGTTCGGTCCGAACTTCCGAACCGTGTTCGCCCATCCCTAATATTTTCATTGTTATTGCCTAGTGACTTGTCACAGTTACTCCTTGTACCAGATCCTGCGTGTCGCTCAGGACTAAATCTAAAATAGCTTCTCCTCTTGTTGGTTCCAGAACCAGCTGTTCTAGGAAGCAGTCATTTATGGCATCCAGAAATTTGACCTCAATTTCCCACCCCAAGGAATCAATATTAAGGTAATTGAAGTCACCCATTATCTTCTTGTATTAGAACAGAGAGAAAGAAAGAAAAGGGAGAGTAAGAAAGGAAAGGAATCTCTCTTTAGCAGTGGCTGAAAAATAATCCTATTCTTCAGAGAATTTCACAAGAAACCTCCATCTTGCAAAATGGAGATAAAGTAGTTTAGATATTACCTTATATTGGACCAACTTCTGTGGGTGACTATGCAAGCCTTTAGGCCACAATGAGCCCTTCCTCAGGCATGGAACTGATTTTTTACATGAATGTTAGGAATTATTGCGAGAGAGAAAATAAAACAGAAACATATAATAATGCCACCCTGTACATCGATGGTGTGCCCACAATCCAAATACTATGTGTAGTTCTGGTTTTCCCATCCTAAAAGGGGTATGGTAGAACTGGGAAAGGTACAGAGGTGGACAACAAAGATGATCAAGGGTATGGGATGACTTTCATAGATGGAGAGGTTAAAATGGTTAGGGCACTTTAACTTAGCAAAGGATGATTGGGAAGGGTGATTTATAGAAAGACAAGGAGAAAATAAATGTGGAACTACTTCTTACCAATTTTCATAAAAGAATGGGTGAAAAAAGACATAACACTAACTCCACTTTTAACACCGCTTTAACATTTCTTATGCATCTTGCAGGGCTGTATTGGTGCCTTATGCAGCCCTGCAACATGAATAAGAAACATTAAAGATGTGTTAAAGTGGAGTAAGTGTTATGTCTGTTTCCCCCCCAAGAACTAAAAAACACCTGAGGAAATTGTCAGGCAAAAGGAAGTACATTTTCACATAATTACAACATTAAAACTCCTTGCCAGGGGATGTTGAGAAGTCCAAGAGCATAACTGGGTTTGAGGAAGGATTAAACCAATACAGCTATTATGCAAGATGGTCAGGGCATGCAATCTCTGATGACAGGAAACTGAATACAGGATGATCCCTCCACATATACCTCTTTTTATACACTGTTTCTGAAGCATCCAGTTCAGGACATTGTAGGAGACACAAGATACGGGGTTAGATGGACCATTTTAATCAACTTTAAATGGGTCACTTAATTTGGCTTAGACCCATGTACACCTATTATAAGGAAGGCTTTTTAAGCTTGGTCTGTGAAGCAAATTCTCTGTTCTATGAAAACACTCTGAATTAATCCAGATATACAAGAATGACAGATCCCTAGTGCCTACATGCCACTGGCCCTGAATTCCATCATGGAAGGGAATTCCCTCCCCCATTTCTTTCTCAAACATCTTCAAAGGGGAAGCCTTTTTATAAAGAGGAGTTCGCCCGTCCCAGCTGTCTGTCAGACTGAAAAGGAAGGGCATGTGGAAGTTCTCTTTATTTTACTGTTTCACTTAGAAGATAAATGTGCACGGTCTGAAGAATGTGAAACCAGAGTCCATACCTTCGACTGAAGCTCAGGTCTGCTTGACTCAATGATAACACACATTGCCGCGTACTGAAGCCTTGCACTTCTCTTTTTAAAGATGGGCAGTGTATAAATTTGTCTTGGAAGTTTAATGGTTATAGGGCACATAGTTTAATGTAGCAAATGAAAACATTTCCAAAGCGATCAGCTCTTGTCTTTCAATATCAGTGTTCACTTACTCTGGAAAAGAGAATGAATCCAGGCAGATCTCAGAGCACACACAGAGCTTGTCCCATCTCCCAGGCAGGCCATGATCTGAGTCCTGCTGTGGGAGAAAGAAACATAAACAACATTTGCATGCCAACTTTCATCCAAAGATCTCAAAACACTTCACACGTATCAGTCACTTAAGTCTCATGGTGCCTATGTGAGATAGTAATGAGGTTTAGGGTGTGGGGGTGCCAGAGTTGGGGACTCGGGAGGACTATGGCTTCCTGACTTTTTCATACCCACCCCTTTTTGGGGACCAGAACTGCGCAGGGAGACAGAACAGCAGCTGTATACAATAACTGTGTCTCTGAGTGGTCCCTGCTGTTGTCTCTCTCTGAGTGGTGTGTCATTCCCAGAGACATAGTTACTAGTACCAGAGAGAAGGATCTCTAGCACGGGGGTAGGGGGAACTTCAGGGGTCAGATCAGGGCCAAACAGACACCCCACTTTTACAGTTCATCCAGCAGCTCTCTCAGGCAGAGACTTTCAAAAACATAAATAGCAGTTAGGGTACTAACTCACGTTGCAAGTCACAGGGTGTCTAGGCTGAAAGTGCAAAGCAATCTGGATCTCCAAATTCAGACTTTGTCTAAGCAGGCATTTCTAAGACAATCTGCCACTAGAGGAAATAAGTGACTGTTTATTCCATTTAAAGTCTCTCCAGCTGCATGGTAAACCACCACCAAAGGGCTGGTTTCCCCAGTGCCTTACCTTGTGGTTGTGTTAGTCCTACTGTTCTGATTTGGTCGTGTTAACCGTTTATAGGGATGTGCGAACACGAACACAGTTCGGACATTTGAGGTTCAGCCCGCCCTCAGCCAGTTCAGACGGCTGAACCAGATGGCCGAACTGAACACCAGAAGCCCCAAACAGTTCGGGCGCATTCAGATGAGTTCAGGTGGGAAAAACCTGGCTGTCAGGCCCAGGGCATGGGGGGGGGGGCAACTGAGGAGCAGACTTCCTGGCTTCAGGGGTGGAGAGAGGCTTGGACTAGCAGCCAGCCTTCCCAATCACCATCCCTCTTTTCCTCAGACCACTGGCTTTGCAGTCTGCGATTGGCCACAGGTTAGGCTTCACAGAGTCAATGGGGCTTGTGGTAAGGCGGGCGCAGCAAGTACCAGACGTCATTGCCCTCCCCACCTTCCAATTCATTCTGAGCTAGCCACTAATCCTGTCAGCAAGTGTTTTCAGAACTCTTCCTCTCCCAGCAGGTTGTGTTCCTCCCAATCCATTGCCAGCCTCCTCCTATTTCACCCATTTCCACACATTTACCTTGATAGTTTCATTTATTTAGATTAGGAAGATTTAGGTGTTATACCCAGCATCAAGAAGCGGCCACTCCAGCCCCAGGTCCCACCATCAGGGTTCTGGGGCCTACATTACAGGCAGGGAGGGCTGTCATTCCACTTCATCCAGAAGCTGCCACTCTAGTCCCAAGACCTACCGTTAGGGTTCTGGGGCCGTCATTCCATTCACAGGGAGCCATCATTCCACCGCATCAAGAAACAGCCAGCCACTCCATTCCCAGGACCCACCACCAGGCTGTCATTCCACTTCATCTAGAAGCTGCCACTCTAGTCCCAGGATCCACCATCAGGGTTCTGGGGCTGTCATTCCACTCACAGGGAGCCGTCATTCCACGGCATCAAGAAGCAACCAGCCACTCCATCCCCAGGACACACTATCAGAGTTCTGGGGGTGTCATTGTGCTCACACGGAGCTGTCATTCCACGGCATCAAGAAGCAGCCAGCCACTCCATCCCCAGGACACACCATCAGGGTTTATTATTATTATTAACAAACATTTATATAGCGCCAGCAGTGTACCTGGCACTTTACAAAGTAATAAAATAGACACGGTCCCTGCCCCTAGGGCTTACAATCTGAGAGACAGGAGCTGGGGGAGAGACTTAGGAAGGGGAACAGAGGGAGAGACAAGGGGTCTAACATTCATGAAGATGCGAGGTCTCAAGTGCACGTACTTGGCTTGGTTACGATGAGAATGACAGCAGGCAGGTCCATGTTGCAAGGATAAGGGTAAACCGATCGTAGGTATAGGAATAGTGGCTCAGCAGGATAAAGAGTCAGACAGAGCAGAGCAAAAGAGGTGAGTTTTAAGGAGAGATTTGAAGGTATGAAGGGAGGGGGCAAGGCAGATGTGGACAGGGAGGGAGTTCCAGGCATGGGGGGCAGCAAGTGAGAAGGGACGAAAGGCGCTTAGGGGTGCAGGGAAGGCATGGAAGGGTGAGTGAAGGGACAGAGGAGGAACGAAGTGCACGGGCTGGAGTATGGAGAGCGATAAGTGCAGAGAGGTAGGGGGAAGCGAGGTTGTGAAGAGCTTTATAGGTTCTGGTGCCTACATTACAGTCAAGGGGAGACATCATTCCACAGCATCAAGAAACAGCCAGGACCCACCATCAGGGTTCAGGGGGCATCATTCCACTCACGGGGAGCTGTCATTCCACCACTTCAAGAATCAGCCACTCCAGCCCCAGGACCTACCATCAGGGTTCTGGGGCCTATGTTACAGACTGGGAGGGCTGTCCTTCCACTTCATCCAGAAGCTGCCACTCCAGTCCCAGGACCCACCCTCAGGGTTCTGGGGCCTACATTCCAGGCAGGGAGGGCTGTCCAGCCACATCATCCAGAAGCTGCCACTCTAGTCCCAGGACCCACTGTCAGAGTTCTGGGACCGTCATTCTGCTCACAGGGATGGTGGCAGTGGGAGCAGCCACCCTTTTCAGCCAGTGGGGTCTATCCCTGCCCCCAGTCCTAGCAGTATCAGCACCAGAAGCAGGCTGAGCAGCAGCACCACCCCTATTGCTTCTGGATGACGAGGATGGACAGCCCTCCCTGCCTGTAATGTAGGCCCCAGAGCCCTGATGGTGGGTCCTGGGGCTGGAGTGGCAGCTTCTAGATGATGTGGAATGATGGTTTTCCATCAGCAGAAATACGGCCCCAGAACCCTGAGGGTGGGTCCTGGGGCTGGAGTGTCTGGCTCCCCTGCTCAGCTGGGCGTTGCAGGCTGGCTGGCATTGGTGGGGCAATGGCAGAGGCCCGGCCAGGGCTCAGTGGCTGGCACTTCTACTTGACTGGGCATTTCAAACTGGGCTGAGCTCAAGAAGCTCTATTGTAAATTGGGCAAGCATTCCCCAGTGGTGAATCTCATGGACACCCAGCCCCCCACCCCCCTGCCAGTGCACTCATCCGAGCTATGCCCATCTACAAGAGCAAGGAGAAAATAGCTGACGTACAGTACCAGCACCAGCAGCAGACATTAGATTTCCCAGGCACAGTAACTGCAGCTGGCACCCCTGCTCAGCCAGGCATTGCAGGTGGGCTGGCATTGGTTGAGCAGCAGCATAGGCCCGGCCAGGGATCAGTGACTGGCACCCCTGCTTAGCCAGGCATTGCAGGCTTGCATCCTACTTTCAGGATCTCAACAAGCTATTATTCCAACTAGTCAAGCCTTGCCCAGTGGTGAATCACATGGCCACCCAGTAGCACACATTGAAATTCTGGGGCACAGAACCCATGGCACAGACAGCAGAGGTGGCACTGGCAGCAGCAGCAGACATTGGAATGCCCAGGCACAGAACCCATGGCACAGAAAGCAGAGGCAGAATTAGCAGCAGCGGTAGACATTGGATTGCCCGGGCACAAAACCCGTGGCACAGACAGCAGAGGCAGCATTGGCAGCAGCAGCAGACATTGGATTGCCCAGGTAGCAGAACCCATGGCACAGACAGCAGAGGCAGCATTGGCAGCAGCAGCAGACATTGGATTGCCGGGGCACAGAACCCATGGCACAGACAGCAGAGGCAGCATTGGCAGCAGCAGCAGACATTGGATTGCCGGGGCACAGAACCCATGGCACAGACAGCAGAGGCAGCATTGGCAGCAGCAGCAGACATTGGATTGCCGGGGCACAGAACCCATGGCACAGACAGCAGAGGCAGCATTGGCAGCAGCAGCAGACATTGGATTGCCGGGGCACAGAACCCATGGCACAGACAGCAGAGGCAGCATTGGCAGCAGCAGCAGACATTGGATTGCCGGGGCACAGAACCCATGGCACAGACAGCAGAGGCAGCATTGGCAGCAGCAGCAGACATTGGATTGCCGGGGCACAGAACCCATGGCACAGACAGCAGAGGCAGCATTGGCAGCAGCAGCAGACATTGGATTGCCGGGGCACAGAACCCATGGCACAGACAGCAGAGGCAGCATTGGCAGCAGCAGCAGACATTGGATTGCCGGGGCACAGAACCCATGGCACAGACAGCAGAGGCAGCATTGGCAGCAGCAGCAGACATTGGATTGCCGGGGCACAGAACCCATGGCACAGACAGCAGAGGCAGCATTGGCAGCAGCAGCAGACATTGGATTGCCGGGGCACAGAACCCATGGCACAGACAGCAGAGGCAGCATTGGCAGCAGCAGCAGACATTGGATTGCCGGGGCACAGAACCCATGGCACAGACAGCAGAGGCAGCATTGGCAGCAGCAGCAGACATTGGATTGCCGGGGCACAGAACCCATGGCACAGACAGCAGAGGCAGCATTGGCAGCAGCAGCAGACATTGGATTGCCGGGGCACAGAACCCATGGCACAGACAGCAGAGGCAGCATTGGCAGCAGCAGCAGACATTGGATTGCCGGGGCACAGAACCCATGGCACAGACAGCAGAGGCAGCATTGGCAGCAGCAGCAGACATTGGATTGCCGGGGCACAGAACCCATGGCACAGACAGCAGAGGCAGCATTGGCAGCAGCAGCAGACATTGGATTGCCCGGGCACAGAACCCATGGCACAGACAGCAGAGGCAGCATTGGCAGCAGCCACAGACATTGGATTGCCCGGGCACAGAACCCATGGCACAGATAGCAGAGGCGGCATTGGCAGCAGCCACAGACATTGGATTGCCCGGGCACAGAACCCATGGCACAGACAGCAGAGGTGGCATTGGCAGCAGCAGCAGACATTGGATTGACCAGGCACAGAACCCATGGCACAGACAGCAGAGGCGGCATTGGCAGCAGCAGAAGACATTGGATTGCTGGGGAACAGAACCCATGGCACAGACATCAGAGGCAGCATTGGCAGCAGCGGAAGACATTGGATTGCCTGGGCACAGAACTCATGGCACAGACAGCAGAGGCGGCATTGGCAGCAGCAACGGACATTGAATTGAACGGGCACAGAACCTGTAGAACAGCAGAGATGGCTGCAGCAGGATCTGCCTGTGCACAGTACCCATGGAGCCAGGATGGTAGGATTTGCAAGGGAAGAGCTCCCATACAGCAGCAGACAGCAGCAGCAGGATTGCATGGGCACATTTGGATTTGCCAGGGCAGAGCACCCAGGGACCAGCAGACAGCAGCAGCAGTATTACCAGGCCAGTGGGACACATCACCCAGGGTTGCCAGGGCAGGCAGACAGGCACCTTGGCATGAGAGATAGGCAGGCTGGGGCAGGGCTTCAGCTTTTCCCACAGGGTGGGCAGACAGGCAGTGTGGTACAAGGAGAAGGCAGACTGAGGCAGGCTTTGGTCTTGGCCACTTGGGTGGGCAGGCAGGCAGACAGACAGCATGGCATGAGCAGAAGGCAGACTGAGGCAGGCTTTGATCTTGGCCACCTGGGTGGGCCATTGGGCAGACTGGCAGCGTGGCATGAGCATCGGAAGGCTGGCTGAGGCAGGGTTCAAGCTTGGCAACCTGGGTGGGTGGGCAGACAGGCAGCGTGTCATGAGCATCGGAAGGCTGGCTGAAGCAGGCTTTGATCTTGGCCACCTGAGCGGGTGGGCAGACAGGCAGTGTGGCATGAGAGGCAGTAGGGAAGGCAGGCTGGGACTCGGATAGGCTGTCAAAGACTGTGCAGCGAGAGAGACAGAGAGCCAGTCAGAGAGGTGGTCTGAGATCATCTAGCCAGAGGCCAGCTGGCAGACTTACAGCTTCCCAATGCCACCCTGCGTCATGATGAGGTCAGTCAGATAGGCCGGCTGAGGCTGTCTAGAGAGAGAGAGAGGCAGGACAGGCACCGGGCATTGGGAGGGAGGGAAAGCACCTCAGCAGCAGCAGCCCAGATTGAGGAGAAGCCCCGTCCCAAGACTGCCCTTGATATGGGATGGCATGTGCCACTGCACCATCAATCCATGTCCAGGGGCAGCTCAGGGAATCCCAGCAGCGAAAGGTTCACCTTAAGGAACAGCAACTGCTCCACTAACTTGGCCCCCAGTCTCAGATGGTGCGGTAAGCAAATGACCCCTGCCATTGAGAACACCCGCTCTCTGGGGACACTTGTCAGTGGGCAGGACAAGAGACCCTTGGCCACTTTGGACAGGGCTGGCCACATGTTGGTCTTGCCTGCCCAGTAGGCCAAGGAGTCGCTGCTGGGTTCTATGCACGGCTCCTCCTCCAGGTAGCTCTCCACTGCTGCTGAGGCACTGTCGTGCTCCCTCATGTAACTGTCCTTGGGCACCACCTCCACCACTGCCCTCAGCCACGCTGCCTACCCTGCTGTGCACGAGCCCATGCTCACCAGAATGCCCTACACATACGAGCTGCTGCTAACAATAGGGGTGCTGCTGCTGCTCAGCCTGCTGCTGGTGCTGCTACTGCTGGGGCTGGGGGCAGGGATAGACCCCGCTGGTTGAAAGGGGTGGCTGCTCCCACTCCCACCATCCCCATGGGCATCCTGCTGCTGCTGCTGCCACACACGCCAGACCGTGCCCACCAGATCACCCTTTCAGTGGCCATAGAGTGCTATCTGGCATGCCATGCTGTCCTTGACCCTGGGATCCAGCATGGTTGGCAACATATATTCCGCCTACTTCAGGAGTTCATCGAACCATGACTTCAGTCCTGCCTTTAGCTGCCGCACCAGGTCAACTGCCTCAGCTGCCAGTTTCCTGCCCTGAGGGCCACAATCCCACCCCTGGAGAATCTCCTCCAGCCTTCTCAGGAGACTCTGGAGGAGCTGATGGTCATGGAGGAGCTGATGGACTCCGTCATGGCCAAGAACGATCTCAACATGAAGACCGTGTGAGCCAGGATCTCCCATTCCACACCATCGTTCCCTGGATCCGTCACCAGTTGAACTTGATGCAAGACAGATTTCTGCTTGAGAAGCCGATTGAGCATCAGGAATGTTGAATTCCACTGTGTGGACACATCCTGCACCAGCTGGTGCACTGTGGAGCCTTGCTCAGCCTGTTTGCCCGGAGGACGTTGTTGCCCTTCACGCTTCAGTTAAAGAAACCAGCCAGCTTCCTCCCCCACTCGATCAGGGAGCTAAGGGTGCCTGGCCCAATCCCCTTCTCTTCCAAGCCCAGAGCATCCCTGACCACCAGGTGAAGGGTGTGTGCAGCGCAAGGGATGCTGGTGAAGCCCCCCTCGCGGACTGGCCTCAATATATTTATTTATTTATTTTGTTACATTTATATGCCACCACTCATGCCCACGGCATCTCGAGGTGGCTTCCAACACAATATAAAACAGTTTTTAAAAACAATTTTTAAACATAAAACAAATTTAAAACATCTCCCCACAAAAATTAACCCACCACCCCACCCTCCCCTCTGAAGGCCTGGGTGAACAGCCAAGTCTTACAAATACGTCAAAAGGCCAAGAGGCCCGGGGCCAGGTGAGTCTCCTCTGGGAGGGTATTCCACAACCGCGGCCCAGCCACCGAGAACACCCTCTCCATTGTGATGGGGGCGTCTTACACGGGGGACTTCCAGAAAGGCGCCCCCGATGGACTGGAGGGATCGCTCTGAGGCACGGAGGGCGAGGTGGTCCCCGAGATATGAGGGGCCCAGACCATGCAGGGCTTTGTAAATCAATACTAACACCTTGAATCTGGCTCGGTACGCTATAGGCAGCCAGTGCAGAGCGCGGAGCACTGGTGTTATGTGCTCACGCCGTCCCATCCCCATCAGGAGACGGGCTGCTGCATTCTGCACTAGCTGCAGCCTCCGAGCCAGAAACAAGGGAAGCCCCACATAAAGCGCGTTGCAGTAGTCTAGCCTGGAGGTGATGAAGGCATGGACGAGAGTGGCCAGATCAGGCCTGGAGAGGTAAGGTCGAAGCCCCCGTAACCAGATACAACTGGCGAAAGGCGGCTTTAGCCACTGCCTCCACCTGCCGATCCAGACGGAGGCCCAAATCCAAAACCACCCCCAGACTCCGAACCTGAAGAGCAACAGGCGGGCGAACCCCCCC
>QEPC01013438.1:3165379-3198038 GCA_003113815.1 Sphenodon punctatus | reverse complement strand
GAGTGCGTCCACATCCAAAGATGGCTTCTTCAGCAGGGGGCGCACCACAGCCTCCTTGAGACTGGGTGACAATTTCCCCTGCCGAAGGGATGTGTTCACCACCCTTGCCAGCACTGTCCCCAAGGTCTCCCTGGAGGCTTTCACCAACCAGGATGGGCATGGATCTAATTCAGAACTAGTGGCTCTGACAGACCCCAGGACATTCACCGCATCAGCCGGCGTCACTTCCTGAAACTCATCCCAGAAAGATCGACCAGACGGTGCCTCCATAACCTCGTGCCCCTCGCTTACTGCTTCCAATCCGGTGTCAAAGTTACTCTGGATCTGAGCGATCTTGTCTGCAAAGTAGGTGGCAAATTCCTCCCACCGGGCCTGGGACAAGTCCCCATCCAGGCGGAGGGAGGCCAGACTAACCAGCCCCTCACCACCCGGAACAGTTCCGCTGGACACGACTTCGCAGACGCTATGAGGGCAGCATTGTCCATCACCACGCACTGGCGTGACCCACTCCCTCACCATGGCGGTCAGGGCTGCCTTGATTTTCTGAGTAGTGTGGGGGCCGTCCATTAATTTCGACTGAAGTAGGGGCCACCTATACCCTGCTTCGGGACCCCTCCTGCCACTGCTAAACACGGTCTCTGCGTCCTGCCACCAGTGCACTGTCACTACCAAGTAGGCGTGCTGCGCATTCCTACTTAACCACACGTCTGTGGTAAAGTGAACGGTGGCACCCCCCAGACCTTGCCAGTTGCTCCTTCTCCCACTCCTTTAAGCCCAGAACAGGGCTGACACCACCTGCCGACTCAGGGTGGTGCACAAGGGCAGCTTAAACTGAGGGGCCAGGAAGCCAATCAGGCACCTAAACCCCATGTTCCCAACCACCAAGAAGGGCTGCCCATCGAGTGCTATCATTTCCCCTAACATGCGCATGGCTTTCAGTTGAAAGCCACGCCGCCCTCCATGTCCTACAGCTGCCGATGGACTTGGCAGCTGCCCCCACCCCAGCTCCTCCATGGTGCACTGATGCTGCCCCCTAGCAGTGATACCACTCTTGTTGCTAGAGGCAGCTGTTTGAGCAGGACACTTGCCTGATGATGGAGGCGGACGACTGGCTGCTGCAGTCGGAAACATGCTGGCATCCACTGCCCCTGCCTGCCCGCTTAGCAGCACAGCTCTGTGGCATCCCTTCAGGTGCCTCACCATGGCAGTTGTTCAAGGGTTGGTTAGCACCTACCCATGCTTCACCACCTTCTGGCACAAAGTACACTGCACCTCCCTGGGATCATCCACCTGCACCAGCTTAAAATGCACCCAGACAGAAGATTTTTTTGCTCCCTCCTCCCTTCTGACCTGCACTGGGTGACGCACCGCTGACAGCGCTGCTGGGAGGGGCAGAACATGGTGGTGACACAGCTTTCAGAGGGACAGCCATCGCCTCAGCACCAGACATCTCCTCCACAGGACTAGTGTCTGCCTTGCTGTCCCCAATCAGAGTGATGTTCCCCCACGAAGGGAAGTACTGGGACCCTGAGGCTGATGGATTGCCCACCATGCTGCTGCCACTCTCCCTGTGCCCCCTATAGCTGCTGCTGATGCTCCTCTCCCTGCTGCCATTGCCCGGGGATCAGCCCTGCCTCTAGCAGCTGGGGTGAGATCCACCAGCCCTGGACTGCTGGGGATCAACAATGGGGGACAGCCGCAGCAGAGACAGCCGCAGCCTCCTGCACTGCAGGCCTTCCAGCGCCCTGCGTGGCAGCAGAGGTCGCTGGCAGGAGGCGCTGCCAAACCACACCCTGGCTAGTGCCACTGCTGGGAGCCTCTGAAGCCCGACTGCCAAAATCAGGCCTGTGCAGTTTGGGGCATGGTGATGGGCTTGGGCTGCTGCTGATGCCTGCCACTCCGTTGGCATGGCCCCATTGCCTGCCTTACAGGCAGCAGACTGGCCTCTCCTGCTTCCCTTCTCCATTTTTCCTTTCCAAATTATGCGGAGGAAGATTTTTTTATTTTTTTTTATTTATTCAGAATTTGAATATTATATATCTACTACACTAACTCTAACTGCTATTAACTCTTCTAAAACCTATGGAACTAAATGGATTATTTAATATCTACAAAGGCCTAGTCCTACAAACACACTATAAAATATTAAAACTGAATCACTACACACTATATCTATCTCTATAACTAAGTTAACTCCTATAACTATCTAATATCTAATCTATCTATCTATACACAGAGATTGCGGGGGGGGGGACACACAGACAGCTCACAGCACAACAAACAACACAGGGAGGGGAACAAAACTGAAATGAAACCTAAATCAACCTAATGCTACTCTAAATAAATCCAACAGAGGAAGGGAATCTGGGATGGGATATATACAGGGAGGAGGGAAGGATTCAATGGAGGGTAGGGAGAAAGAACACAGGGAGGGGTAAAAAATAAAAATAACGCCTAAATGCATCAAATGTAATCTAAATAAATGAAACTATGGAGGTAAATGTGTGGGAATGAGTGAAATAGGAGGAGGATGGCAATAGATTAGGAACACAAACTGCTGGGAGAGGGAGACTTCTGAAAACCCCTTCTAACAGGATCAGTGGCTAGCTCAGAAGGAATTTGAAGGGGGGAGGGCAATGACTTTTGTTACTTGCTGCGACCGCCTTAGCACAACCCCCATTGGCTCCATGCAGCCTAGCCCATGGCCAATCGCAGACTGCCAAGCCAGTGGTCTGAGGAAAAGAGCGATGGTGACTGGGCAGGCTGGCTGCTAGTCCAAGCCTCTCCACCTCTGGTGCCAGGAAGTCTGCTCCTCAGCTGCCCCCCCCTCCCTGGGCCTTCCAGTCCTGTTTTTCCTGCCTGAACCCATCCAAACGGGGAAGAACGCAGCCGAACAGTTCAGTCGCTTCCACGTTCGGTTCGGCCATTCAGTTCGCCTTCCGAACGGGCTGAATTCGGTCCAAACACTGAACGGCCAAACCACGTTCACACATTCCTACTGTTCGACTGCAAATCAGGATCCACTCTTATTCCTGACTTAAAATTATGGTGTAAACAGTTACTCCTGAATAACCCCAAATTAATGGATCTGGATTAAAAACTAATTCGTATTAACTTGTGATCGTGTAAAACCAGCCACAATGCTAGTGGTGAGTGTCTGTACCAGGAGCTGGCTATTCTCAACTAAGAACAGGACTGGGCTGGACCTGGGCTTGCAAGACTGTCTTATCACCCCAGTATAAGCTGCAGGACCCAGGGCAAGGGAGATGAACTGGATTCACAGATGTCCGTGATGCTACAGGATCAGCTCTTTCAACACATAATGGATTTTCTATGAATTTATCATGACATTTGATAACACCCAGTGTCTACAAAAGGTGCAAGAAATCAAGGAGAGCTAAACCCGAAAGATCCCAGTCAATACAGTATCTAAGCACCATTATCAGCAAGGCCATGTAGACTACACAACACTGCATACCTACCTTAAAGCTCCTGATGTCTTGGAAAATCCACTGAAATATAATAAAATAATAATAATAATAATAATAAATTCTTATTCTCATTGACTTCAGGCCAAAGGAGCATAAGGAAAATAAGAAATACTTTTATTGTTAAAAATCAAAGGAAAGAAAATGGTAATAAAGTCAAAAACATGTAGCTGGGTAAGAAGAGTGTCAGAGGAGTAGAAATTCCTGTACAAAACTTTAATTGAGAGCAAAAGAATGTGAATTTATTTCTGTAATGATGACAAGTTCAAGGCATCTACACAGAAGTAAGACGAGCGTTGAAAGTTAAGCTGACACAGGCTATGCACTCCATCAGAGGAGTAGAGATATAGTACTTAGGGGAGGAAGGAGTTGTTCAGAACACAGAGTAATTACAAAGGGAACAATCCCCGCTCAAATGAAATGACGTGTGGTAGGTTACATGGAGGTTGCTCCTTCTGGGAAAATGCTTCATTATGAGATTTTAGGTCTGCGTTTCATTTCCCATAATGCCACCTTTGGACTGTTGCCCTAGAGTAGGGAGACGGAGCTGCCAAGGAGGTGATCTGGTTGTTGTAGGCCTCCTGAGAGAAGACAGATGTTGGCTTTCTGCTGCTGTCCTAGAATGGTAGGTGAAAAAAGCAGGTAGCTCTGAAGGCCTCAGAGAGAGCACTGATAAGCAGAGGAGAGAGAGAAAGCAGCTTCACAGAGTCTCTCTGGAAAAGGCCAGTTGGGACCCTGTGAAAGTCAGAACATCACAATGGAGATGGCCTGTATTTTATAACATTTATCTAGTTCCATATGGTGACAAGCATTATACTGTATACTCCATTTTATTTTTGCTCCTTTATTTTAATATAGACACATTCAACTCTGGCACTACTGACTATATTTTTGTTATGTTTATGTTTTCTAGGAGAGTTCTGAGGTACTACCGCTGAAGGGATAGCAGTCTCAAGTGGAGATACCACACTAATCATGGATTTGTTTGTTAATTTTATTTTTCAAATTATACACCGCCCGTCCCACAAGGGAATAATAAAAAGCAATACAATTTAATACAATAAAACACTCCCTTCCCCCCCTCAAAATTCCCCCCCTCCTCACAGCCGTACCCAATAACCCAACCAACCCTCATCCTCGCCCACCAAATACTCTTCCAAATAAAAAAGTTTTACACCATCTCCAGAAGATTCTCAGGCTCATGTGAACCTCCCAGGGAAGGGAATTCCATAAAACTGTGGCAGCAACTGAGGCCGCCTTCATGCGCACCCCTGTCCTACCAACAAGACTAACAGACGGAACCTGCAAGAGGGTGCCCCTGGCCAACTGTAGGGGCCGCAATGGAACATGGTAGGACAGGCAATCTCTTAGATAAATGAGACCCAGCCCGCTTAGGGTTTTAAAGTTCAAAACCAGCACCTTGAACTTTGCCTGTAACACTATAGGCAGTCAGTGTAGACTTAAGAGCACAGGTGTAATGTGCTCCCGGCAACTCATCAAGAAAAGGAGGCGAGACGCCGCATTCTGAACCAACTGCAGCTTCCAAACACTCATCAAGGGCAACCCCATGTAGAGCGCATTGCAGTAAGCTAGCCTCGAGGTAATGTAAGCATGGATGACAGTGGGAAGATCTGAATCTGAAAGAAAGGCCGCAGTCTCCTCACCAGATGGAGTTGGTGAAAAGTGCTCCTGGCCACTGCCGCAACCTGACAATTCAGGCACAGCAAGGGGTCTAAGCACTCCAAGGCTGTGAACCCAATCAACGAGAGGGGGGAGGACCCTATCAATGACAGGTATCCCAACCCCCTCCTAGTCATAGGACCAGCCAACCATCATCACTTCAGTCTTTTCAGGATTCAACTTCAATCAGCTCACTCTCATTCAGTCCCCAATAGCAGCCAGGCATCAGGTAAGCACCAAGACTGCTAGACCTGGGTCAGATGAAAAAGAGGTAAAGCTGAGTATCATCAGCATATTTTATTTTATTTATTTATTTATTTATTTATTTAATAAATTTATATCCCGCCCCTCCTGCCATGCAGCCCGGGGCAGCTTACAACAATAAAATACAATAAAAACAATTTAAAACACTCAATACAATATAAAAGTATTTAAAACAGGGCTAGCAATATATAGATAATAAGTTATAAGTTAGGTGGGGGAGATAAAACCCCTCACCCCACCCTCCCACCCTCCCCAAAGGTCTAGGCAAACAGCCAGGTTTTACAACATCGCCAGAATGTCAACAGGCTTGAGGCCAGGCGAGCTTCCTCTGGATGATACCTCACTCCAAACCTCTGGATGACCTTGCCCCGTGGCCTCAGATACACATTAAACAAGATATTATATTATTATTATTATTATTATTATTTTAAGCATTTGTGTCATGCCAGCTGTGTACCTGGAGCTTTACAGAATAAGATAGATGCGGTCCCTGCCTATGGCTTACAATCGAATAGACACCGAGGGGGAAGACAAGGAGAGGGGACATAGGGAGACACAAGGGATAAATTATATTCAAGCGGATGCGAAGTCTCAGGTGCATGTGCTTGGTTTGGTTGCGGTTAGACAGGAGTCTGCGGGGGGAGGCAGACAGCAAATATTGAAAGGAGAGGTCTAACAGGTGTTGGGAAAGGCGGTAAGGAAGAGGTGGGTTTTGAGGAGGGATTTGAAGGTGTGGAGAGAGGGGGCAAGGCGGATGTGGGCAGGGAGGGAGTTCCAGGCATGGGGGCAGCAAGGGAGAAAGGAAGAAGGCGGTTAGGGGAGCAGGGGAGATGAGGGAGGGGGCAAAGGAGGAGTGGAGAGTGCGTAAGGAGACTAGGACTGAGAGGTAAGGGGGAGCCAGGTTGTGAAGGGATTTGTAAGTGAACACCAGGAGTTTGTGAAGGATGCATTGGGGAAGGGGGAGCCAGTGAAGAGAAGAGAGGAGAGGAGAGACTGCACGTGGTCGAAGTGACAGGCTGAGTGGATGACCCTAGCAGTGGAGTTTTGGATGGAGATAAGGGGGGACAGATGAGAGCGGGGGAGGCCAGTAAGAAGGAGGTTACAGTAGTCAAGGCGAGAGATGACCATGGCGTGAACAAGGGTTTTGGCTGAGAAGACAGAGAGAAAGGGGCGAATCTGAGCAATGTTGTGGAGGGCAAAGCGACAGGACTTGGCAACAGAGTCGATGTAGGGTTTAATGGAAAGGTGAGTGTCGAAGATGAAGCCCAAGCTACGGACTTGGGGAAAAGGGGAGGATGGTGACCCCCATAAATAAGGATGAAATAAGGAAGAGGGAGAGGAAGGGAAGGGAAGGGAGGAAAGATAAGGAGTTCAGTCTTAGCCATGCTGAGCTTGAACTGATGTCGAAACATCCAGGCGGAGATATCAGAGAGACAGTTGATGAGGCGAGCTTGGACAGAAGGGGAGAGAGAGGGGGTGGAGAGAGAGAGTGGAGTGTCATCAGCATAGATAAAAATCTATGAAATAAATAAATAAATAGAGGTGATATTGGAAGCTGTGGGAGGCAATGAGTTTGCCACGGGACAGGGTGTAGATAGAGAAGAGGAGAGGGCCCAGGACAGAGCCTTGGGGGACCCCAACCGAGAGGGGGCGGGAGGAGGAGTTGGAATTGAGAAGAGACACAATAAAGGAGCGGTCAGAGAGGT
This sequence comes from Sphenodon punctatus, assembly GCA_003113815.1. Lineage (NCBI taxonomy): Eukaryota > Metazoa > Chordata > Lepidosauria > Sphenodontia > Sphenodontidae > Sphenodon > Sphenodon punctatus. The sequence goes on along the minus strand of QEPC01013438.1, from coordinate 3,190,900 downwards.
AGGAGGAGAACCTGTCAAGGACAGAGCCGCAGAAGCCTAGGGAGTGAAGAGAGTCCAGTAGGAGTGAGTGGTCGACAGTGTCAAAGGCATCAGAGAGATCAAGGAGGACAAGAATGGAGTAAAGGTGCTTAGATTTAGCAACAAGTAGATCATTGGGGATATTAACAAGGGCAGTTTCAGTGGAGTGAAGGGGGAAGAAGCCAGATTGGAGAGGGTCCAGGGAGGAGTTGGCAGAGAGGAGGTCCAGGTAACAGGAGTAGACAACAAGTTCCAGAAGCTTAGAGGCTGTGATGGGGGAAGGGGAAGAGTTGAGGAAGAAAGAGGGGACTGATCGGGGCACGGGGTATCACACACAAGCACACTACCAGTTGCAGGGATAACTCAGAGAGATGCAGAATATTCCCTAGGGTTTTGAGGATGCCCGTCAGGTTAGAATGGTGGCCAATATAGCTGTGAGAGCTTAGGCCTCTATTATCATAGGCAGGGCCCCGATTCTTCCGTGGAATTTTTTTAAAAATTCCGCGGGAGTCAGGGCCCAATTCTGCGCCTCGGCGCGATTTACCATGCGGGGGGGGCTTGGCTTGCCTCCTCCTCCCCCTGCACTGGTAAAAACCTCAGGGCTTCCCCTCCCCAGCTGCCGGGGCTTGCCCTCCCCAGCTGCTGGGGCGTGCTTGACTCTCCCCCCCCCCAAAAAAACAAAAGGAATTGCCTTACCAGGGATGGCAGCAGCAGCTGCTCCGTCCAGCGCGCTCGTACTTCCTGCTCGTACTTCCTGGCCCCTCCCGACGGGGCCTCTCAGGGCGACGCAGCCGGATGATGTCATCTGTCTGCGTCGCCCTGAGAGGCCCCGTCGGGAGGGGCCAGGAAGTACGAGCAGGAAGTACGAGCACGCTGGACGGAGCAGCTGCTGCTGCCATCCCTGGTAAGTTAATTAATTATCTAAAGGGGGTGCCTCCCCCCCTGGCAACTGGGGAGGCTGGGGAGGGGAAGCCCCGAGGGTTTTTTCATTCCCCTCCCCTCATGGAATCTCCTGCCCCGCGTCCCCGCAGCGCAGGCTGGAAATTCTGCGCTGGGGTAAGCGGGGCAGGAGATTCCACGGGGGGAGGGGAATTCAGCGGGAAATCTGCGAATCGCAGACCCGCGTTTCCCTCGGGGCCCTGATCATAGGGCGCCGAGTGGAAAGCACTGGAATTCTCCCTGGTATCCCACACCAGCCACACGTATCTAGGACACACCACAGGGCATGGGAGAGATGGTGCGGTTAGCGGGGGAAAGGAGGGAACAGGGCCTGGAGTTGGTGAGGCTGTGGGAGGGGGTTCAACACAACACACTGCGGGAAACAGGGGGTGCCCCCCAGAGAGGAGAAAGAAAGCCCACACCCACTCACGCAACCTCTCGCTCTCACACTCACACCAAGGAATGAAGGGAACGAGGGAGCAGTCACTCACCATGCACATCGCACCAACACACGCCACTCATCACAGGACAGTCCACAGAAGAACGGGGGAGAAGGGTACGGGCAGGATTTAGGCTAGCACAAACCAAACACTCAGCTGTCAGCAAGGGGGCCAGTCTATTCTGATCACCGGCGCTGTGTGTTCTGCAGCGCCGACATTTAAAGGCCCTGCCACGCCCCCCCGGCGTGCTTGGAGCCATGCAGAGCAGTGTGGCGCTATTGGCCCCGTCCCTGCATCTTGTGCCGTATCAGGGGAGGGCCCTGCAGCGGAGTTGTGTTGGGGTGTTGCCTTAGCAACCCCCTGCTGTGGCTGCGGGGCCGCTGGGGGTGATGCGGATGTTGCGGCGGGGGGGCGGTTTTGGGGGGATGCAGCTGCTGCCAAACTGGGGTCCGCTGTCTGTGGAGCCCCCATCTGCGGGACCGACCCCTGGCCCTGACAGTACCTCCCCTGAGTCCCACGGCCAAGGGTCCAGCGAGGGCCAGGCTTTTCAGGGTGCCTGTGGTGGAATAGTTGAACTAGATGAGGAGCGAAAACCTGGGCTGCAGGTTCCCATGAATGATCGTCGGGTCCATACCCCGCCCAGTCAATCAGGTACTGAAGCTGCCCGCGATGCCATTGGGAGTCAAGGGCCGCCTTCACCTCATATTCAGGATCTTCAGAGGAGAGGGGGACGGGAGTTGGAGGTGCGTCTCCCAAATGATCTGGAGTGACAGCCTTTTTCAAGAAGGACACATGGAATGTCAGGTGTAGGCGAACATGTGGGGGTAACCGTACCGTATAGGCAATGTTGTTGAGCTGTGTCTCAATCGGATAAGGTCCAAAGAACTTATCACCTAATTTTTTGGAGGGACGTGTGGCAGTATAATGGCGTCGGTCTATCCACACATAATCTCCGGGTTGGAGAGGGGTTGCGCAGCGTAGATGTTTGTCCACGTATTTCTTATACTTTTGTCGCGATTATTGTAAGGTCGCCTTGGCAAGCGCATGGGTACGCCGAAGATGTTGTAATAAGCTACCTGCTGCTGGTACCTGGAGAGCCGGGAGATCAGGGATGCCAATCTGTGGGTGAAATCCATAAGTGACATAGAAGGGTGAGTCGCCCAGCGATGCGTTGGGTGAGTTATTATGGGTGAACTTTGTGAGGGGTAACCAGGTTTACCAATCATCCGGTAAATAATGTACGTAACAGCGTAGGTATTATTCAAAGTCCTGGTTCACCCTCTCAACCTGCCCATTGGCTTGGGGGTGGTAAGTTGTGGTTGGTTTTAGTTGCACTTGCAGAGCTGTGAAGAGGGCTCTCCAAAAGTGCAAGACGAACTGGGAACCCCAATCGCTGATGAGCTCGAGGGGCCATTCATGTAGCTTAACTACATGTCGAATAAAAAGAAGGGCTGTACGACGGGCTGTTGGAAGGCCCTTGCAAGCAATGAAGTGAGCCATTTTGGAAAAGTGGTCCACTACCACACAGACTGTTGTGTACCCCCAAGAAGGGGGAAGGTCGACGATGAAGTCAATACTGACCCTTTGCCATGGTTCCTGTGGGGGGGTCAGTTAATTGCAACAGACCCTGAGGGGCCTGTCTAGGGAACTTCATCCTGGCACAAGTGGTGCAGTTTGTCACAATCTCATACATCATGGACTAAGGATGGTCACCAAAAGGTCCGCTGGTCCCAGCCCGGGTGTCCCGCCAAGGGGGCATTGTGATGGGCCCATTAGACTTGAGTGTAACACGAGGGTGAAACCACGATAAGGCCATCTTTTTTTTGCAAGCTGTGGTCTAATACATAGGATTGGTCTTGTACTGGGGATAGTTCTTGGGCGGTGGCCTTGATAAGGTGTTCCCGGGAGAGATAGGTAGCAACAAAAACTGATTCGCGCAAAATGGGGCCTTGCTGGGCCGTCTCCTCGTTTCCCCCCTTGTGGTATCTGGAAAGGGTGTCTGCCAACATGTTAAGCTTACCTGGGTGATAACGAATGATAAAGGTAAAACACGCAAAGAAAAGGGCCCAACGCGCGTGCCAGGCATTGGTGATGTGTGCCGTTTGTAGGTAAGTGAGGTTCTTGTGGTCTGTAACAACAGTTACTGGGTATTTTGCGCCCTTCGGGTAATGCCGCCATGTTTCAAAGGCGACTTTGATTGCGAGCAACTCTCGATCAAAAATGGAGTAGTCCCGCTCTGCTGGGTTGAGTTGTCAGGAATAGTAGGCACAAGGCAACATTTGATCCTCTGCCCGGGACTTCTGGGATAGGACCGTCTCTAGGGCTTGGCTGGAGGCATCTGCTTCAACTTGGAAGGGCTGTTGGAAATCGGGATGTAGAAGAAGAGGTGCCACCAGAAAGGCTTCCTTAAGATGCTGGAAACACTGTTGCTGTTCTGTGCCCCAAATGTACTCCTGGTTTTCTTTAGGATGCGAGTCAAGGGTGTGGTAAGTTCGGCATAATGGGAACATAATGGCAGTAATAGTTGACGCTGCCCAGGAAGCGCTGTAAGGACTTCACTGCCTTGGGGGGTGGGGGGCATTGATGAATGGCCTGTAGTTTGTGGGGGGTCCATCTTTATTCCTGTGGGGGTAAGGACAAATCCAAGAAGTCAACAGAGGTGAGGTGGAATGCACATTTTTCCAATTTACAATATAGCTTGTGTGTTTGGAGCCTTTGAAGGACCCTACGAACATGTTGAATGTGTTGTGGCAAGGTAGCAGAGTAAATCAAAATATCATCAAGATATGCTATTACAAACACGTCTAGAAGATCACGGAGAATATTGTTTATAAAGTGTTGAAACGTGGCCGGTACGTTTGCAACGCCAAATGGCATTATGAGATACTCGAAGTGTCCATATCAGGTCCGGAAGGCTGTCTTCCACTCGTTGCCCTCCCGGACCCTGACTAGCTTGTAGGCTCCACAAAGGTCAAGTTTTGTGAAGATAATAGCACCTTGCAAGCGGTTTAGCAATTCGGGGATCAGTGGGAGTGGATACCGTTTTTTGATCGTAACGCTGTTGAGTCCACAATAATCTATACCGGGGCGGAGACCTCTGTCCTTCTTTGGTACAAAGAAGATGGGAGCCCCTGCAGGGGAGCATGAGTGATGGATGAATCCGTTCTTCAACGCTTCATCTAAGTACAGATGGAGGGTTTCAAGTTTGGGGTAGGACAGAGCATAAATTCGGTCGAACGGAGGTTCAGCTCCTGACTGCTGATCTATCGGACAATCATATGGCCGATGGGGTGGCAAAGAGATGGCAAACTGTTTGCTAAATACATCATTGTAATCTTGGTATTCCAATGAGATACGTGGTGGAGAGGAGACAAGATGCACGATTCAGGGGTGGTCACCGCTAACCCTTGCATTGGGGGTGGTCTCATACATTCACGCCGGCAGAAGGGCGAAGATAGCTGCAGCTGATTGGTGGACCAGGAGATGTGTGGGTTGTGCATACGCAGCCAAGGGAGGCCTAAAACCATGGCAAATGGGGGGGTGCAGACGATATCAAAGGCAAGGGTTTCTTGATGACTTCCAATCTAGCACAGTAACGGGACAGTCTGTCGTGTGATAGGGCCCGAGACCAAGGGAGACCCATCGATTGTATGTACCAGCTCAGGCTGCTTCTTCAGTTCGGTTGGGATTGCCCAGCTCATCACGAGGCTAGTGTCCACAAAATGACTAGATGCTCCGGAGTCCACCAGGGCCCATATCACAAAAGCGTGCTTGGAGGATACCACCACAGTTTCAGGAATCCACAGATGGTGAGGACGAAGGACGGAAGCTGCGGGGATTTGTTTCAGGGTCGGGATGGCCCCATGCCCATCTCAACCCATGGCTTTTCCTGCTCCCTGTCATTGTATGGGTAAGGAGGGACAAGTTTGTATAAAGTGTGTGGGATCTCCGCAATAGAAACAAGTCTAGTTCTTTTGTCATCGTTCTTTTTCCTCCACCATGCGGGGCCCTCGGGCCACTCCGATTTGCATCGGTTCAGGGTCTAACATCTTGGGAGTGTCTGTACTGGGCACTGAGATCCCAGCAGGCTGAAATAGGGGTGCCCGATTTTCCTGCCATCACTCTCGTCATCGTTCGGCTAGGCGATCATCAATCTGGGGGGCGAGGGTTGCTAATTTCTCCTAGATCTCTGGTAGAGCCGTGAAGGCTAACTGGTCCTTCAATTCATCAAGGCCTCTCCGGAACAATACCTTGAGTACGTCTGCCGACCATCGTAGCTCTAGGGCTAGTTGTTGAAATCACGTGATATTAGGGATGGGACATAGGGCAAAAAACCAGGTACCGGTTTTACCGGTCACCGGTTTGCAAAAAACCAGTTTACCAGATTAAAAACAGTTTACCGGTGCCGGATCTATTGATTTCAATGGGGAACTGTCAGTGTCCCCATTGAAATCAATGAGGGGGGAACAATCCCTCCCCCTCCCAGGCTGCACGGGTGGAAGAGGGGACACCCCCCACCCACCCTGCCCAGCCTGGATTTTTTTTAAAAAAAATTTTCCCCAAAGTCCCTGGCTCCGGGCCGCCACCGGCGACCTGGAGCCAGCACCAGCAGGTAGGTACTAGGGTGATCCCTGGGGTGGGGGTTGGTTTAACACACACCCCATCCCAGGGATCACCATACCCCCCACCCAAAGATCGCCTACCTTTGGTGGCGGTGGCGGCAGCAGCACGGTGCTCCGGGCGGCTTCAGCACCGGCTGTGGCTGCCAACTTCAGCGTTTACTAGGCCTTCCGGGGAAACCTGGAAGTTCCCCGGAAGGCCTAGTAAGCGCTGAAGCTGGCAGCCACAGCCGGCGCTGAAGCAGCCACCGCCACCCAGAGCGCTAAAGGTAGGCGATCCTTGGGTGGGGGCGTAGGGTGATCCCTGAGGTGGGGTGTGTGTTAAACCAACCCCCACCCCAGGGATCACCCTAGTACCTACCTGCTGGTGCGGGCTCCGGGGAAAAGAATTTTTTTTAAAAATCCAGGCTGGGCAGGGTGGGTGGTGTGTGTCCCCTCTTCCACCCGCGCAGCCTGGACGGGGGAGGGAAAAGTGGTTGGGGGGAGTTCTTCTTTTTTTACGTTGCGGCCATTCATTTCAATGGCCGCAATGTAAAACAATCTGGCACCCCAATATCCGGATTAATCCGATACTGCCGGTACAGCAAAATACCGGCAGTATCGGATACCGGATAATCTGAACTTCCCACCCCTACGTGATATACTCCATCAGTGTCCCCTTTCCTTGGTTCAGGGATATAATGTGTGCCTCTGCATCTCTTGTACGATGGGGGTAGTCGAACAGGAAGGCGAACTCCTTTACGAAGTCCTTATAATTAAGGGGCTCTTGCTTTTCAGCAAGGTAGTGGCCCAATCCAAGGTGATACCTCCCAAATGACCAATAATAAAGGCAACCTTCAATTGATCTGTGGCATATGTGGTCGACTGTGTGGTAAATGTTAACTTACATAAGGCAAGGAACCCCTGAAATTACCATTGATTCCCAAGGAACTTCTCTATCTTGGAGCCTTTTGGTTTGCGAGGTGTCGCAGCAGCTGCCCCTACAGGGGCTGGAAGTTCTTGGGGTGTGGGAGCGGGTGGCGCAGCAACCGCTGGAGCTGGCGCTCCCGTTCTGGCCAGGACTGCTGCCTCTAATTCAATTTGCTTGGCTTTTACGTCACGCATTTCTAGGGCCAAGGACTGGACAGCTCGTACCAGCTCTGCGAGTTCACAAGCCACATCCATAGTTTGTACTTCCGGCTGAAGGAAGTGAGGGATTGTACGGACAGTGATACTGTGACGGGGGAAGGGGAAGAGTTGAGGAAGGAAGAGGGGACTGGGTCAGGGCATGGGGAATCACCCACAAGCACACTACCAGGCACGGGGATAACTCAGGGAGATGCAGAATATTCCCTAAGGTTTCGAGGATGCCCGTCAGGTTAGAATGGTGGCCAATATAGCTGCGAGATGGTGTCATCAAATTTTAGATGACATTTATCAGAAATACAGGTTGCAGGCCAATGCAGCCCTACAACTTGTATTTCTCATTCATGTCCTCTAAAATGTTCATATCTGGCCATTCTAGATGGTGCTGCACCACACACAGTGCTCCTTCAGGTGGACACCAAGGAAGATGCCTAAACCAGTCAGACACGGACTTACACTAGATTTTAGCTTAATAAGGAAAGGCGGACCTGGCCTTAGAATTTGCAGGGCCCAGGGCAAAAATTAAATGTGGGGGCCCCATGCCCCCCTTTTACCTGTTCCTGCTGGGCCAGGTAAAAGGAACAGGGTGCACTCTTTTTACCTGTTCTAGGATGGGGGTGGTGGAGGGCAGGACCGTGCTGGAAGCAGCCACCCTGGGGGCCAAGAGGCACAGGCAGGGAGAGGGCCCCACATAAATATCCTGTCCTAGGGCCCTCAGGAGACTGGTCCTGCAGCTACAAGGACAGGCCTTCCTGCAGGGGCCTCTCTGACCATAGGTCCTGGGGCCATGGCCCCTACTGACCCTGATAATAGACTAACAGAAACATTAGCTTGTAACCTAGAAACAACTTACAAGCAGCTTGGTTGACTCTGATAGAATTATTCATTGTTCATGATTGGTTCTAATAAGCACCATGATCTTGAATGACTCATGGAATGGACAACGATCTATAGAACTTTCTGTGCCCATGTCACATAATTCAATTTATCTTAAGACGACAGTAATGACTGAAAGTTGCTTTTCTCTGGCTGGTCACTGTCCTGCTCCTAGCAAATAAAATGTTTTTATAAACACTAGCTGGCTCCTTTTCAGCACTCTCAGCACAGAGGCCAAGGACTATGTGAACATACTGTTACAGAATTTTAAGATTATATCATGGAAAGGGGGAAGGATTCTGGTGGCTTTATCAGAGAAGGGACTGGAAACTATGGGAAGGAGCTAAAAATGAAGGGGTTGCCAACTGCAAATAATAAAATATCGTGATCTGGACAAAAATCAGAGGATTGGCTTTAAAATCATGTGGGGGTTTTTTATTTTGTTTTTTAAAAAGGTTTGCAGACTTTTTTGTTTGCTCTTTCTGCACCTTTGAAGCACACTGCAGTCAAAATTTAAAGCTTTTGTAAACAACTATCAGGGTGTAAAGCAAAGCTGACTATTTCCCAATGAGAGCTGAAATGTATACAATTACAACAACTGGGGATGGATTAAGAAAACAATTAACATCACAAGGCTCATAATAGAATAACGAGAGCTGGCAACCATAGGCACAAGAGGAGAGAGAGAGAGAGAGAGATGCCCTTTGGAACGTTACAGAGAGGAAGATATAAGGAACTTCAAGAAACCCAGTGTAAATGTATGGAATTTAAAGAAACCACTTCTTAAGTTTCCAGTCAGGGCAAAGTCAAAGTAGCACAGCAGCAATGAGGTTTTTTAAAACTTCTGTTTGCATGATTGGCCACTAGATGGAGCAAGATAGCATGCTACAGAACTCATGTCTTGGTTATCATCCCCTTTTCCAAGGGTACTTTACTTTCACTGTGGCCATTTTCCGCCGATGTCTTTCTTGTTTTCTGGCAAGACAAGTAAATCATATAAATAATAACAACATCTCAAGCTATTCAAGCAGTAAGAGACAACTCAGCTTTCTAACAATAGCACTGTTAACAATGCTACACACACTCAAAAGTGGGGGGAACTATTTTAGCTTGTAACCTAAGAAGAAATCAATAAGGAAATTAAACTTGAGGAAATCTTAAGAACTAGATTGTGCCAAGCTGCAAGTAGGTTTTACAGGGGAGAGGTGAGCACAGAAGTATAGCTTTGTATCGCTGTGTGAAGCTGTCCTAAACTGAGTCTTTGGTGCTCTCAACTCTTTCCTGATCCAAATACTATCATGGAATTGCTTCTTTATAAAGAGCAATACACTAATCACCTCTCTCCAGAACCACAGCTGCCTTCTCCAGAAAGAAAGCAATCTAGAAAAATGCTACATTAAAGGTGAGGAACCTTTTCCCTCCAGTCACGAGTCACTTTGAACATTAGTAAATGCTCTGCAGGCTGGATAGGAGTTGGGAGCAGGGGTGTCCAGGATGAAGAGGGGCCAGTTCGTTTATGCCCTGGATCCATCCCCTATCCTTGAGTGCCTGCCCTCATCTCCGCTGCCTTTCCCCAGAGCACACTCATTCAGTGCTTGTGGATAGGTACTGGAGTCACCGGCGAGATCCAGGAAATGGAAAGGAGCCAAATATAAAACAGCCATGGGACAGATTTGGTCCAGAGTTCACAAGTTCCCTACTCCAGTTCTGTCCGATATCTGCACCCAAGCTCACACCCACAGTGCATCATTGGGTGTTTTAGACAGACCTGGGGGTGGGTCTGCTCCAGGGGGGGCACTCCCATGTCTGCTCTGATGGCGGCGGGTTTAAACGGAGCCCACCGCCACGGACCGCAGTTCGCCAACGTGAATCCCCCTCATAGGGCTGCAGGCTCTATGGCAGTTCCTGGGCCAACCCGTGGCTGGGAGCGGAGCTGCAGGAGCCGTCCTTTAGACGGACAGCTGCTCCACGCCTGGCCAGTGTTTCAGGTTCCGACTGTCTGCTCCATTCGCCATGCTCTGGGATGTGCCAGAACACCACAAGTAGAGCTGGCCCTACTCTGCTCCTGCTCTGCCTCACCTCAGGGTGGCCGGCCTTTAAATGGATGCAGAGCACGAGCAAAGGAGTCATCCATCTAAAAACATCCATTGACTCTTTCCAAACCCTCCACTCTTCAGTATTCAGTTAAATTTAAATCAACTAATATAAGTCTGTGTCTTGTCTGCAAGGAAGAATGAGTTGAGTACCATTTCTTTACAAACAAGAAAAGAATTCACCTCATACTCCCATAGCTATAATGGCCCATGCCAATACTGAAGCCCTACCAGCAGCAAAGTGGATGTGACTGAACTGCACCAGGAGCAGATTTGTTGGGGGGGGGGAATAAAAGTGCCATGTTTGCAAAATGGTAGATTTTCAAAAAACAAAAAGTGACCTAAGTCCTGGTGAATGGAACTTTTGACACCTAAGTGATATATTTTCCTCTGAAAGTCTATTGCAAGGTCACTTTTCAACTGCATCCACAGTTGACATCTAAATTTATCTGTTACCCTTGTCCATAGAATGGGGAGTGTGGAGGAGGGCGTTCTCAGTTGCTGCACCGGTTTTATGGAATTCCCTTCCCCGGGAGGTTTGCTTGACCCCAAACCTGAGCATCTTCTGGAGGTGGTGTAAAACCTTTATATTTAGAAGAGCATTTGGTCGGCAGGGATGAGGGTTGGTTGGGTTTATTGTTGTTTTATTATTGTAAGCTGCCCTGGGAGGGGTGGTGTATGTATGTATAAATAAATGTCCACAAAGTGTAGAATCTTTAGATGAAAACACACTATAGAAATATTATGTAATATTCTTAATGTTGCAGTTGGTGTCCTCCACAACTGGTCTTTGCAGAAACAAACAACTTAAAAGGATAAACAGGGAAAGAACTTTATAAAGTTCCTTTGGTGTTCCCAATCCAGAATAAAGTCTTTGAAGTACCATGTAACATCCTGTACACGTTGAAATTGTATAGGTACACTGTTTTATTATGGATATTTTCATAAATCATGCTTCCACTGTCTGCTCCCTTACTGTGACACCTTAACCCCTGCCTGCTGTCAGGACAACGGAAATGTGTGCACATGCACAAACACACTGAGCACACACAGAATATGCATTTAGGTTCACAAACCACAAATGCACATTTATTTATTTTTTGTGACAAGTGTAAGGTCATTTCACACATCATGCTTGTTGCATTGTCTTTTGAAACTTCACAGACACAACAGGAATAAGGTTCTTATCCTTCTACTACAAAATGAGGTGATCCCTATGACCTATCAAAAGGGGAATATCACGCAGAAGGGGTGTGGGGAGGAATTCCTTCTCTCTGTAGCATCAGAGTCTGATGCTGGGATACGGTCAGGTTTTGGCATCTACACACCTTAAAGAAAGATGAGATAGTTAAGAGATTTCAGAGAAGAGTCACAAAAATTATGTAGCAGCTGGAAAACAAGTCTTATGCCTAATCTTTACTTTGTAAAGTGCCCGGTACACTGCTGGCGCTATATAAATGTTTGTTAATAATAATAATAATCTATTTAGCTTGTTGAAAAGAAAGGCTGCGAGACTTGATTGAAGGCATGATCCAGAGCCCCCACATTCGTGGCTTATGCGTGCGCATGCATGTGCACATCCGCGATGTAAGTTCCATGGGATTTCTGCATGGTTTGCACACACACAGCAGTCCCCAGAACAGGGGAGTGTGTGGGTTGCACCTGGGCTGCGTGCATGCATCCACAGGGATTAGGATCAGCCCATAAATGACTGTGTATATGAAATAGGGTCCTTCAGCCATGCAGACACAGCTATAAGAACATGCTGGCCAGAGACTGAATTTGGATAAATGTAGTTTTCAGATAAGGCGAAACTTCCTAGCAATGAGGGAAATTAGAATGGAACTCATTCCTATGGGAAGCGGCCAGCTCATCTTTAATTGGAGTTTGGAAAGGATGTTTTTAAAATATGCTTAATCTCAGAGAGAGAAATTGTGCAGCCTGTTTACACAGGAGGTCAGACGAGGTGGTCTTCAGGTCCCTCTAAGCTGCTCTCAATGGCTACCAATTTTAATACCGATAAAAGAAAGAGGTTAAGCAAAAATATATGTAACAAGATTCTAAAGTTGGACTCTTCAACCCAGATTTTTGGCACCAAAATAGATGGCACAATTTTCATGAGCACCCTAAACCTATCTTAGTCTATGCTTTCTTTTTTTTAAATGGCATTTCAGTTGGCATTTGTGAAAAATGACCCATGTTATTGATGTGCAGAACATGGATTGTGGTGTACTAGGAAAGCAGTCAGGCACACAATTATGAGCACAAAAATGAAGCACAATTGTACAGATGTTGGAGTAAGAGGATGCCATTCTTTCTGTGCCAAGCAACGCTAATATTACTGGGGATTATTAGGTGAGCTTAGACTCTACAGCAGGGGTGGGGAATCTTATCCTTCCCGGGGGCCACTTTGAAAGTTAGTACAAGCTCCGAGAGTTGCCTTGAAATTGGGAGAGTGGTGCTTAAGGGGTGCACTTATTAGATTTCTGGGTGTTCATGAGTGGATGCGTCTAGTGTAAAAAAGACCAAAAACTTGCTGTGGGATACATTTGACCCCCAAGCCTGATGTTCTCCACCCCTGCTTTACAGAGTGCACTAGAGAAGGAAAAGCTACCAATTTCACAATTTTATTTTGAGTCACGTGATGCTAGTTGTTGGCTTGAGTGTCAGCCTCTAAAGTAATGGGAAGAATCACAGTTTGGTTTGATAAAAACAAACTTTCCAACTTGCATGCTTGCAAGAAAAGCATGGAGAGGCAATTGCATCATATCTTAAAAAATCAGAAAGCACATAGAGAATCCAAAACTGTGATTTAAAAATCATGAGATGCTTGAAGCTGAAGTTAGATTAATTCAGCTCCAAAATAAAATGAAACATCCTTGCAATGAGGGTAATTAAAGAGTGAAACTCCTTCCCAGGGGGAGTGGTAGACACATTCTATTATATCCTGTTGTGCACTTCTGTGAAGCAACTGAAGCTGGATACTGGACTAGATGGACCATTGGTCTGACACAGTAAGGTGCTTTTATATTCTTATAATTCTGGGAACTCTGAACAGCCCGTCCATTGGATAGGCTGGACATCCTGAGAAGGCCAGGCAAAGGCTCCCGGGACTCCTGCTCCCTGCTGGTCAGCTGATCAACAGGGAGAGGACATGCTCCTTCCCTTCTCACTCCCCCATCTAACACACTGCAAATTGTGGCTCCAAGGCTTGCAGCACTGGCAGGGCACAGCACTCCTGCTTCTCCATAATCAGCTGCTAATGGGGAAGCAGGAGAATCTTCCTGGCTCTCAATATTTTGAGCAGCTAATGAGGGACAAACAGCAAGCCCCACTCCCTCAGTGAATAAGCCACGCCCCCTCACAGACCTCACAATACTCCATGCTCCTATTTCCCATTTCACTTAGTTTCTTTTCATTCCATCCTCTCCCCATTGCCCTCTCAAGTGCTTTTCCCAGGAGTCAACCAGGAAGGAAAGAGGTGCATGAGGCCTTACTGCTGCTGTCTCTCTCTCCTTAAAGAAGGACATTGATCCACTGCAAGAGAGACAGTAGGAATCAGCACCCAAAGAGGGACTGTCCCTCCTAAATAGGCACTGTTGGAATGTATGATCTCCTGCCCCCACTGAAAGCCCAGGGCTGGGACTTGAGGGAAAGGTTGGGGACTGGAAGGAGAATTATTTTGCCCAGGGCAGCAAAACACCTAGGGCTGGTCCAGAGTCTGAAACATGGTTTTTGAACATTCAGCCTTCGAAAGGCTGAAATACGTGAGACTGACTCAGGATGGATGAGGCTGGATTTTGAGCCTGTCAGGCCAGCCAGGATAACCCACATCAGTGGCCAGCAGGGGGAGCTAAAGGCAAGACAAAAGGAATCCCAGGCAAGCAGCAGCTAGTGGTAAATTATCTCCTCAGAGTTGTTATAGTTGAGCAGCAGAGGCACAAGCCCTTTTCATCACAGGAAATGTATGTTACTGGACTGCCTGAGGCACACAGAAGGGAAGGGGGAATGAGGGAACCAGGGGGAAGCCCTGATGTAGGAGCAGCATGAGGGAGTGAGGGAAAGTGAAGGGAGAACTCAGCACACTGGAGCTGAGGTAGGACACACAGCGGGAGACTCTCATTGGGAAAGGGAACTTAACACACTAACCAGGAATTACAACAGAGGGGCTGGCAGACAGAAGGAGTGGAGACAACACTGGTCAATAAGCAGGCAAAGATACACTCATGGACAAGGAGAGCAGAGATGAAGGTACTAATCAGGCAGGCAGGCAGGCAGCAGACAGGCAGGCAGGCACTTGCTGGAAGCAAGCGACCAATTACAGCCTTCAGAGCAGCAGATAACCAGCACTAGGGGTGTGCAAATGCGGTTCGGAAGTTTGGAGTTCGAACTGAACTCGACTAATTTGGTCGACCGAACCGAACTTCCAAACCGAACTCAAATTTGACCGAACTGTGTGGGCGAATCCGAACCAGTTCAGAAGGCCAAAAACAGCTTAAAACACTGGTTTTGAATGTACAAACTCAGTTCAGAAGATCGGAATTTGACCGAACTCGACTAGTTTGGTCAGCCAAACCAAACTTCTGAACCAAACTTGATTTTTGAACCGAACCAAACTTCCGAACTCGGTTCTGTTCGCACATCCCTAACCAACACAGAAGGGCAGCATCTGAGCTGCTATATAGGCCAGGTGGCATGGCCACAACCCAGGTGTTCTGCATCCCACTGACTAGGGGTTAACCATTTCTGTGTCCCTGTGGAGAGGAACCTGCTTGTTGTGAGCAGGGGAAGCGGCGTAGACGGGTCAGGCATCCCACTGAGGAAGGCCGAGGGGCGTGCTGGGCTGCAGGAAGGCCTCTGGGGTGACTATCCTAACAGAGCCCTGACATTCAATCATAAGAAAAAAAGCCACATGACATGGCTGATTATGCTTTTAACCAGGCATCCATGTGCATAGTGCGCGGTAAGATTCCCTGCTGAGGGAGTTTTCCCTGTCAGGAGATTCGACGCCTTGCTAATGTGGGCAAGCAGCCAGAGTGAGCTTCTGAGGAGTCATACAAAGTGTTTGGTTAATTTCTGAAAAAGCAGGAAGTAGCAGGGGACCAATTCACTGGGGACGAGGAAATAAAACCTTACCCTACCTCACTGACAGAAAATACATTTTAAAATGGTTGTAGAGATACCAGAAAACACTGCAGTGCTTACTCTTTCATAGCTGGAGTTGCAAGTTGTTTTGCAGGGTTTTTTTTTTTAAAAGGCAGGCTAGAATGCATAGCTAGCACTGTCACCTAAAAGGCATTACTTAGATAAATTGTTTTCCTCTTTTCTTGTAAGAACGCTATACTTTTAAAAGAGAAAGAGAGAGGGGACAGCATTCTAAATAGATTTAACTATTTAGAAAGGAAGACATGTTAGCTCTTGAGGTTTCTGGAACCCCATTCGTTTCATTTAGCGTCATTATGCTAAGAGATCATGAGTTTGCTAGCTTTATTTTGACACTAACACATAGGGTCCAAATAGTCCAGTGTGATGGTGGTAGACTGTCATTGGATTGGGAAAAGACCGCATCACATGTACAATTTTTGTCTAAAAAGAATTGTCATTTCCTAGAGTTTGCACTACCACAAACGTCTGGAACATTTAAACCGTCAGGGTACTGGAAGTCAAGAGCGTGGGCTATTTAGTTACGGGCTATACCCTCTGAAGGTTAAAGTTTCTTGTTATTTAAAGCAGGCTGACTAATAATTCAAGGTTTTAAGTGGTATATTCCCTGCTGATCTCCTTCCCAGCCTGTATTCTTCCTGTTGCCATTAAAGATAAGTTGTTTGAGGAATATATATATATAAGAGCTGTAACCGTTAATCAGTGGTCTAAAGATTAAAGTGGCTAAAAATGTGCTGGTATTTTCATAAAGTTAGCTCTTTGTACACATAAAAACTTGTCTTCATATCCCCCTTCAAGTGGTTTAATGCTTCAATCTAAAACAATTAGTTCCCTTTCCTCATTAAGAGCTCAATTCAGCTTTTTAAATTATTGAACACAGGTGTTGGATCGCTATTACCCACTCATCTAAGTAGGTCTTTATGAGAGGTGGAGACAAGAAGGAAATATGGATGTTGATGTTCTGCAGGAGAGTATAACCCTGCAATTGACTTTCAGGAACAGCCTGGCTAACAGAGCAACTGGCCAGCGCTTCAAAATGTGAGTTAGAACTCTTAACAAACTTAAAATAAGCTAGCATCAAGCAACAGCTGTAAAAATATTTAGCTATAAAAGAGATCCAAATCCCACATTTCCAAATTCACATCTTTGGTTTACTAGAGAGAGCGAAATCTACATCTCAGGAGGAATGGAAGATGTTCATTTCTAAAGAGGTTTCAAGACATTTTAATTTATATTTAGCACCTGCGTACTGCTGGGCTGGTTCAGTACAGGTGAGTAATAAGTTGGCTGCTAACGCTTCTTCTGCTGATCAACTGATTTATGTTGCTTCTAGCTAGCTACAAAGAACACCACACTTAAGTGTCATGTTGTGGCAGGGTGTGCTGGAGTCTCGGCTGCACCTGCTCCTTGGTCTAAAGGTTTTGTTCCCTGTGGAGTTGCTAGGGTTAACTGGGGCAGGTGATCGGTTGGGACCGGTCAGGCAACCAGAATCCCTTCGTATGTAAGGCCACATTCACATCTGCGGCAGCGAGACCTGCGAGGGAAGATGCTGCAGCGGGGAGGAGCAGCAGAAGAGCCAGTGTGAACGGGGATGTGCTGCGGCTTCCCTTGCACATGTCAGGGCAAGATTTTGCTCCCTGTCATGCACGAAGGAAGTCGCGGCACATCCCCGTTTGCACTGGCTCTTCTTCTGCTCTCCAGCTCCTCCCCTTCCCTCACGGGTCTCACCGCCACAGATGTGAATATGGCCTATGACTGGGCTGACAGCCTGGCTGAAAAAATCACCAGGGAAGTCTAGCTGGAAGAGATTTATATAGGAAAAATACTGTTGCTAGGCTGATCTATCTTGGAGGTGATAGCTGGAGGAAGGGCTATGAGGAAAGAATATTTAAGGCTTTATTGTTTAAGCTTGTAAGCAGAAGCCCCCAGCCAGGTGGGAGCCCTGGCTGAAAACCTGTGTGTACTGGGAAAGAACAATAAATAAAGGCGCTGCTGCTTAAGAAACGGTGCGTCTGGTGCTTCCTTCAGAGTGGAACTGAGGCTGCTTTCACACATGACAAAAATGGGATATTATAATTGCTTGAGATAATACCTGGTATTATAATTTCTGGAATTTTGTAATGTGTGAATCCCCTTTTATGCTGTGAGATCTTGGGTCATTGTAAGAGCTACCAAATGTGGCTTTTACAATGACCCAAGATCTTGCAGCATAAAAGGGGAATAGTGCATTCATGCATTACAAAACTCCAGCAATTATAATACCCAGTATTATCTCAAGCAATTATAACACCCCATTTTGTAAGGTGTGAAAGCAGCCTGAGGCACACCCCCTGACATCAGGCAGGGCTGGAGGACAACTTTCCAATATGGGTTGGAAGCAGGACAGGATTGGGTCCAGAAAAAGTTTCAGGGTAGATGTGGATCAGGCTAGGCCAGGCCACACAAACAGAAAGTGACTGAACTGTCCAGCTTTCTGTGGCAACTGGAAGCCTTTTATCCAGGCCAGAAGCCAGTCATGTAGCCTAGAGGACATGGCAAGGGGCCAGAACCTGGGACCTACCTTAGGGCTAAAGGGATGTGCCCTGGCCAGTAGAGACCACTCCACAGGGAACACCTGGTCAGAGGGCAGCCCTGGTGCCATGGATCCAGCCATCAGCCTCAGGTCCCCAAGAATGCCAATCTAAGGCCCAGTTCCTTGTACTAACAAAACATAGTAGGGCATTAAGATTCAAGAAGATCTATGTGAGCATCTTAACTTCACCAGCTGCGGGCCTGACCCAATGAGCCCAGCTGGACATTCATGATATTTTGGACATCTGTATAATCAACTGTGTTTTACGTGGGTGGAGCTTGCTTTCTAATTTCCCCCTCAATTGGACCTGTGACCTTCATCTTTTTGAAAAAGTGGTATATTCCCTGCTGATCTCTCAATTACATACCATAAATGCAACATTGTTTATGTAAGAATTAGTTCTCTTGACAACTCTGTTTTGATTTAAGTACTGAGTAGCACTTTGTGCCATAAAGACACAGTGTGTCCTTTTAATTTATTCCTATAAACAGGCAAGAATTGGAGTCAGCTGTCAGCTCAGTCCAAATTAAAGGGCTGAATGTCACTTTAATGTCACAATTGAATCCAGATCAATTTTTTAAAGGGGGAGGGGGACCTCAGAAGCTACTTATGCCTTGAAGAGTTTGCAAGAGATTTATTGCACAGTACATACCCAAACCATCTAAATTATCCATGGTTGAGATGTAGTGGATAGCGTTTATTTTTCATATGGTTAATTTTGGCAGATAGAAATCCTCCCACCCCAAAACAAGCACATGCACTTAATTATCTCATCGTCTCAAACTAAAATAATATAAATGCCAGAAACATTGCAAATCCTAATATAATTTTAATACAATTCGGTTCAGTTGCATTGGGGGCTATAAATTCCCCTTGATCTCCTTTCTTAATAAACCTATAATGTTTTACTGATTATTCTAAAACCTTCCTTGTATGTTTTCCTTGGTGTGCTCTCAAAGAAAGAGCTTGGTTTACTAGTTAATTCTGCTGTGACAAGCAGAAGTAATACGTTTAATTTTAGAACCATAAAATATCCTCCTAGTTTGTTTCCCAGTTCAGACACACCCTCAGGGTCTGATCCAAAAGTCCACTGAGATTACTGTAAACAATCCTACTGACCCTAAAGGGTCAGGTCCTTTCTGCGAAGCCACATAGAAAAACTAATGCCAGCAAATGGGATTCCCAACAGGGCCTGTGTTTGTTATGCTGATTTGTGCCACAACATAAAGGCACCCTCTACAACACCCTTTACCAGCTCCCATAATCTCGCTTCTGAATATTTTTAGTCCCACAACTTTTCTGCTGCTCTCTCCACACTCTCTACCACTCCCCTGCATCTTCTGCTATATAGTCCTCTCTCCTTGCTTTTCCTTCTATACACTTCGCCTGCCTCTCCTTATAAAGCCTCCTAGGGATGGGCGAACAGAACGCCGTTCGGATGTTCGGAGGTTCAGTTCGAAACCCGAGTTCGGGTTCATCTGTCCGGTTCGGCAAAGTTAGGTTCTGCCAAACTCAGCCGAACATTCAAAAAAGTGCTATCGGTACTGAAACCAAAACTGATTTTTTTTCGGTATCGGTATTATTTGGCCCTGAAACCACCCCTGGTGCCAGAAGTCTGCTCCTCCCCTTTCCAGTCACGTTTTTCCCACCCCCGAACTCATCCGAACTTTTCCAAACTGTTTGGAAGTTCAAGTGTTCAGTTTGGAAGTTTAGTTTGGTCGTCCGAACAAGCCGAGTTCGGGCCAAACTTCCAAACTGCGTTTGCACATCCCTACTCACTACACCCAGTTTAGAACCACCCTTCCCCAAGGACGTTGCTTTGTAGCTTGACTGAGGCTATTCTGCAGGGAAGCTTTGCAGTTCTAGCCAGGCTTCAGATGTTAAAGACATACAGCACAGATGGGTTTGCCTGGTGTGTGATGGCTGCAGTAAGGAAGCTTTTTCTTCTTCATACCTATAAAAATGATGCCATAGCTCCATGGTGCTATCCTCTAACACTGGCCCAGACATCCCATCAAGCGGAATACTAGCCCGTGGTAATTTAAACAATGCAAGGAGTTGCCAGGCTACAGTTTCAAAACATTATATAACCTGTATAGACAAGCTTACCAGAGGAGTTTGCATTCCATTACAGTGAAAAAAACAACAATAAACAGGGGGAAACTATAAAACCATGTTGAAAACTCTTTCAAGAAAATATAAGAAAAATTCATGATTTTCCATGAACTTTCCTCACCTGCTATAAAGTTATTTCCACTTGGGCTCCTATTGTTTATTTTAGAGCTGGCCAACAATTCATTTTGAACTGAAATTTTGACAAAAATTGGGAATTCAGGAGTTGATATTTTGAATTCTGATATTTTGAACATTTCTGTTTGCAAACATTAACCAACTCTAAATTTATTCATACATAGTCAATTATATACTGTTATTTTATATTTAAAAAAACCTAATACACAAACACAAGCTTCCTGTCCCAAAGAACTTCCAAATTATTACACGTATATCATTATTCTATAACCATGACAGTTACTAATCAATCCCACTGTGAGGTTTAGGAGCTGCTACTTCACTGCAGTTATACAAAGACTGAGGCCCCATTTAAGGTCAGTGTGATTCTTCATGAATAAATTATTTCATAAACCTAATTTTTGCTGCAGGAAAATGGGAGATATTTTCCAAAACACAAGTGGCATTTACTTATGTGCCCAAAGATAGTGAAAGGGCTGTCATTACATTTTCCCAGATTTTGGACGTGAGCAGACAGCTTTGGCTCAGGCTGATCTTTTGCTGACATGGCGTTCCAACAGCCTGGCCCTCGAGGACCCAATAGTCTTATATGGGTCTCTTAAAATGCATCCTCCTTGTGTGATGCAGCCGTCTTAGGCCATTTCTAGATGAGATGCTACCCCACAAGCCCACCCATTCCCCACCCACACAAGCCCCCGTCTAAAGGTGCCATGGGGGTGCGTGCTCCTGTGTCCCATGTACCACCCAACCATTGCCACTCGGAGTAGCGGAGAAAAAGCAGGGATGCTCCATGCAGTGGCAGGCAAATCTGTGCATAGGGAAGGGCCTACACGTATCCATGGCCCATGTGAATGGGGTCACCCAGCCACCCAGGGGACAGGTTCATCAGCACCATGGAGAAAAGGCACTACGATGGCCAGAGCCGCTCCTGACCCAACCCCCACCCCTGCCCACATCCCAACCAGGAGCCCTTAAAGGACATGCATGTGAAATTCAACTCATGGTGGATTCGATCTCATGCCTTCCCTCGCTGTACAACACAGCACAGATCCACCACCATAAAGGACAGAGTCAGCAACAGCCAGGTAAGCAAGCAGGAGCTAGGGGGGCTGTGCCAGTGCCGTATAGAGCAGCCACACAGGGAGAGCAAGATGCTAGCTGACAGTAGCTATGCTGTCCTTTGCTCTTCAGCTGAACAGCGATGCTGTTCTCCTCTGTAGTGGGGGTTCTGGTGCCTATCCCTGTGACTGCACACACACACACACCCCTTACTTGACTGGTGTTCCTATATCACTGAGGGGCCAATGTAACTGTGTACAATAAGGTCACTGGGAAGAGACCTCCCAGCATTCCTGTGGGGGGTTCAGTTACCTGGCAGCCTTGGAGCACGGCTACATCTGGTTGCAGGCACAGTGCGCTCATTTTGTCTCCCATCCCCATGGTGCATGCATTGCTTCCTGTGGCTTTTACATGTCTGCCATGTCCCGGGTCCATAACCTGCCCCCACCCCACCCCTTGCCATTGTGCAGTCGGGGTGTTGGGGGGGGGGGGGGGAGTGTACTGCAGTGTGGGATGTCTGTGCAACAATGAACAGAGGGGTGTGTGGATTGGTGCTTGGCTTTTTCAGCTGCTGCCTCATTGGTCTCCGTGCTGCATTAAATGCCCCCTTGTGTTCCTGAGCTGTCATAGGTTGTGTGGCATGCAGCAGCTGCAGCAGTTTCGTCTGCTGTCACCTGCTGACCTTTTATCTCTGGCAGCCAGCTCTGCACACCACAATAATTGCATGGTTACATGGGTCCGACTTCCCCTGTCCCTCACATGTTGAGGGTGAGTGGCAGCTGCTGCAGTAGCTTTATTTGCCTGTGAACCAACATGTTTTCACATCATGTGGTGGGGGGGGTGGGGTGTTGATTTGGGGGTTAGGTGGTTCTTGGCCCAGCTGGTGGACTGCCTGTCCATCTGAACTGTGATCAGGCCCAGTGGGTGGATGATGGGTGGGTGGGGGCTGTGGACTCCATGGACGCCGCCCATTTGAATTTTTCCCCACTCACCTGACATGGGTGGGTGGTCCATGACTGCTCCACTCAGCACACATGGACCCAACCCCCCGGCCACACCCATTAAAAACAGCCTCTGACAAAGGATGGATGCAGAAAGCAGACTCCAAGGGCTTGTTCTCATGAACGAACTTGAAACAAGGTAGTTGTTGCTCCTCTACCTCCGTCCTTCCGCCTATGTTCCAACGGGCAGAAAGAACCGGGGGTTAGATAGTTCTTCACATCCCCTGATTTTCTACTTTGAGAATTTCTAGCACGGGGAAGGAATAACAACCAGTCAGGGAGGCAGACACATTGGACAGGAAAAACCAAGGAGGAAGTGCTCTGATTGCATTGAGAAAGGTAATTCCCTGAACAGTACATACGAACATGGCCTGCAAAGGAGGATCCTCCCTCCCCACTTTAACTCTACTTTTTATGAGAGGTAAGCACACACACACACACACACACACACACACACACACACACACACACACACACCCCTTTTTCCTTCACCTTAACTCCTGTATTCTTTTGTAAACACTGGGAGGCTGAAGCGAGTTAGGAAGTACTTACATCCCAAAAAGGACTCATGGGAACAAGTCCTGAGATGGTGAAATTGCGAACATGAACATATTAACGTTATGACTGACAATCGGTATAAGAGCCTCACGCTGTGTTGAAATTTTGCGTCACCTACTTCCACCCTCACAATTGCTAGTGAAATGTATTGCTAATAGCAGAGACTATGTTAGTGGAAAAGCAGATGCACAGTTATACGTGTATGGCCATTTTTGCACAGACACCACCCACACTCACCCACCTCTGGTTGGGTGTGTGGGAAGCTGTTCAATGCAGGGGGGGGCATCCATTTAAATGCCATGGCGGTGAGTGGCTGGGTGTTCGCTTGTCAGTGCGAACAGCATGAGTGGTGGGTGGGTGGGGAGCGTGCTACCAAAGCACACCCACCTCCACCCATGACCCACCCATGGAGTCATCCATGGAGGAGGGTCCGTGGGTGGAGGTGGGTGGAGATCGGTGTGCATCCATGGGAATGGGTGCATACCCACCTCCACCCACTGCGGCAGCACACTCATCCCCCACCCACTATTGCCTGTATAAAAAGGGCTTATGGCATGTTGGAGATGCAAGCTCATGGGGTCTCTAATGCTCCAGACTCATTAGACATTTTATTGCAGTCTTTAAACTATCTTCTCTACCTTCTCTATACTACCGTGTCTCTATTCTCTGAAAAGAAAACATTTATACAATTTAGGACAATTTCACCATTTTACAGGTAGTAGGTCAAACATTCTACTGAGGGTGTTTTCAGACAGACGTTTATTCCGAAATTAAAGCCTTAATTCCGTGATGTCATGTTCGTCTAAATGCTGCCAACAGTGATTGTTATCACATGATAACAAAAACGTCCAGATGTTACAAAACCTTATTTTTGTAAGGTTGCTCCCTTCCTCTCATTCTCTCTCTCTTTGGACCACTGCAAGCAGGGCTGGCATTAGGATTTGTGGGGCCCAGGCCAAAGATAAAATGTGGGGCCCCTGGTGGCCCGTCCCCCTTGGGGGAAACCTCTGAGGTGCCCTGACAGTGGTCATGTTTGGGGCCCCACTGAGAGGTAGTGGTATCCCCCACAACCTGTCCTGGTGAAAACAGAGGCCACTGCGGGGCCCTCAGAAAGTGCAAGGCCCGGGGTGGCTGCCCCAGGTTATCCTGTGGTAAGACCGGCCCTGACAGCAAGAGCATCTTACTTTTCTCCAAAATCCTAGAAGCCAGAACCTGGCTGCCATTCCGTTCCCTTGCTACTACTGGCCAGTTGTTTGCTTGCTCTTGGCTTCCTCTTTCTATTACACTGTGGCACATTCCCCTAGTTCTTCAAGCCTCCTGTTTTGCTATGAACTTGTTAACTTTCCCCTCAGTCTTTCCCTAGCCTGCTGCTAGCTATTGCAAGCATCCTTGATCTCCCTGGGTTCCAACCTCTGATTATTTCTCTGTCTGGCCAAGGGAAGAGACACCCCCTCCTCTGCTTTATTTAAGATCTTTTACAAGCAGGAGAGGGGAACATTTTTTTCTGTCATGTCAAAGCACCCTGGCGTTCTTTTTGATGTTTAAATTTAAACCCTATTCGAACTTTAATTTTAACTTTCTCTTCTCCAAGCCCTGATGTGTGCATGCACTTCCACTTGAACAAATGGGAAAGAAAAGAAGTTGCTCTCTGGAAGCACAGTCAACTGTCATAGTGTGCCAAAGGTACAATAGTTATATTTTTTAAATTCCCATTTGGCACATTTCACTGACAATACCATTCTCGCCAGCCACTCTGATAACGTTCAACTCTTCATGGCCTTTCTCCTCCCTATCTCTCTGCCCTCGTTTCCTGCTATCTTCCTACCTGGGAGCTTCACTCCTCTGTCACCCTCTCCTGCTCCAGAGTCTTATACTCCCTAAACTGTCTTTGCCCCTTCTTCCATGCTGCCCCCTATGTATGGAACCACACACACACATCCTGAATACTAGGGATGGGCGAACAGATCGCGGTTCGGGTTCGGCCATTCGGTTCAGCAGCGTTTGGGTCGCGTGTTCATGTTCAGCCGTTCGGGTGGATCGCCGCGTTCACGTTCGGCCATTCGGTTCAGCAGCGTTTGGGTCGTGTGTTCATGTTCGCCATTCGGGTGGATCGCCGAGTTCATGTTCGGCCATTCGGTTCGGGCGCACTCGGGTCGTGTGTTCGTGTTTGGCCGTTTGCCGTTCAGGTGGATCGCCGAGTTCGCATCCAGCCTAAAATATTGCGAACGCGTGGGAAGCTGGAAATCGCGCCGGAAACCAGAAATTCGTGTGCGTGTGAGGCAAGAGGGTGTGTGTTTGAGTCGGTGGCTGCTTGGTTCATGTGTTTTGGCTGTGATTGTGTTGGGTTTGGCTGTGCTGTGTGTTTGGGTGGGTTGTTGTGGGTGACTGTTGGTTTGTTCTGTGTGTATGGTTCTTGGGGGGGGGAAAAAAAATGAAGAAGGCTGCTCCTGCTCGCATCATCCAGATGGGGGCACATTTGCCGGTGTCTGAGGAGAAGGAGGAACCGGTGGAGGCCACTGCCCCTGCTACGCCTTCTGTGGCACTGGTGGTACTGGCTTCCTCCTCGGACGAGGAGGAAGCGGTGGGCTCTACAGCCATTCCTGCCAGATTTGTAAACCTTTCTAGTTGCAATATCTAGCATCCCCTAGCACCCCTGGGTGGGCAGGATTTGCACGTGCCAGCCAGGGGTGGCTTTTCTAGTTGCAATATCTAGCATCCCCTAGCACCCCTGGGCAGGCAGGATTTGCACGTGCCAGCCAGGGGTGGCTTTTCTAGTTGCAATATCTAGCATCCCCTAGCACCCCTGGG
>QEPC01013438.1:3137675-3156672 GCA_003113815.1 Sphenodon punctatus | reverse complement strand
TCAGGAACAGTGACTAGCTCAGAAGGTATTGGGAAGGGGGGAGGCAGACAGTTTTGTTTCTTGCTGTGCCCGCCTCAAATCAAGCCCCATTGGCTCCGTGCAGCCTAGCCCATGGCCAATCGCAGACTGCCAAGCCAGTACTCTGAGGCGAAAAGAGATGGTGATTCGGCAGGCTGGCTGCTACTCGAAGCCCCTCTCCACCCTCCACCCCTGGTGCCTGGAAGTCTGCCTAGCTGAGTCAGATGACTTCCCCCTCCGTGCTACATTTGGCCTTCCAGTGACCTGAGTGACAGAGTGACAGTTAGCTACCCGAACACAACCGAACGCGATCCGAACTGACTGAACTGTTCGGCCATTTCGCTGTTTGGTGTTTGGATCGGTTCGGTATGTTCGCCATTTTGCCATTCGGTGTTCGGTTCCGTTCGGTATGTTCATGTTCGTGTTCATGTTCGGTAGTTCGAACAGGCCGAGTTCGGGCCGAAAACCGAACTACCGAACCGCGTTCGCCCATCCCTACTGAATACATTAGCTCCCTCCCTCCCTTCAAACCCCTCTTAAAAATCTACCTCTTCTGTTGGACCTTCCCTCACTCCTCACCCCCACAGAGTGCTCACTGATGCCCCTTCTGCTCTCCTTTCATCTAGGGTCCCCTTCTCTGATGTATCTAAGTTAAGCATGTGCACCCTGAATTTCTCAACTCTGTGAATGTATCCCTGTCGCTCCCTATGGTCTCCTCTCCCTTGTCTTTCCTAGACTGTAAACCCATTGGGGCAGGGATCTGTCTCTAATTAATAACTTCAGTACCTGATAAATTTTTGGCAGATAACAATAACAATGTGTGTGAAGGAGTGCCTGAATGGGGCTGTGGTCTGGCCACTCCTCACGAAACCATCTCTTGACGCTGGGGCTCCAGCAAACTACCAGCCGGTCTCTAACTTTTTTAGGAAAGGTTATTGAACGGGTCATGGCTCATCAGTTGCAGGCACATCTGGATCGCACCAGTTTTCTTGATCCTGCGCAGTCGGACGTTCGTCCGAGTTATGGCACAGAGACTGTGCTTGTGGCATTAGTCAATTACCTCCTGGTAGAACTAGATATGGGTCGGAAGACTGATGGTTGTACTGTGACTTTTAATACAGTGAATCACAAGCTGTTGATGACTTACCTGCAGGACCTGGTGGAGCTGGACGGTATCATTTTGCAGTAGTTCCATTCATACCTCATGGATAGATCTCAGCGGGTGGTACTAGGGGACTGTTCATCATCCCCTAGGGGCCTCCTGTGTCAAGTCCCGCAGAGATCCATTCTGTCCCCATTCCTGTTCAATGTATACATGCAGCCGCTTGGAGAAGTTGTGCGCAGCTGGGGGGGGGGGTCTTTTGTCACCAATATGCCGACAATACCCAGTTGTACCTTTCCTTTTCAGCCAACTCAGGCCCTGAAGTCTTGTTGCTGTCCCAATGTCTGGCTGCTGTGTGGGATTGGATGAGGTCGAGTCAATTGAAATTCAATCCAGACAAGACAGAGGTGATGTTAGTGGGCGGAGTCGGTGATCTGAGGGAGGAGGAAGCCCCCGTTTTCAGGGGTACCCCATCCTCCATTGGTTCCATCTTGCAGAGTTTGGGGGTACTCTGCACCTGGACCAGCGGCTGTGGCCAGGGGTGCCTTTTGCCAGTTACATCTGGTGAAGAGGATCCATCCTTATGTCTCAGACTCTGATCTCACCACTGTCATCCATGCATTTGTCACCTCGAAGCTAGGCTATTGTAATGTGCTCTAAGTGGAACTGCCCTTGACAATGGTCTGGAAGCTTCCACTGAAGCAAAACGCGGTGGCCCATCTCGTAATGGGGATGGGCTGCAGGAAGCACATTCAACCAGTGCTCCAGGCATTGCACTGGTTGCCAATTGTCTTCCAGGCCCAATTCAAGGTGCTGGTTTTAACCTATAAAGCCCTACACAGCCTGGGGCCTGCTTATCTGAGGGACCGCCTCATTCCCTGGGCCCCGGGGCAACCCTTGCAGTCAGTTGGAGACACCCTCCTGGAGGTTTCCAGTGGGTCCGAATGGACAGGAGGGCATTCTTGGTGGCTGCTCTGTCACTGTGGAATGCCCACCCAGTGGAGATCCGCCTCATCCTGGACCTCCTTACTTTCTGCCAGCGTTGTAAGACCTGACTCTTCCTCTGGGTGTTTGTCAGGGGAGAGGGGGAGGGTGGGATGGGTTGAGGGTCTGGGGGGGTGGGGGTCATATGTGTACAGACCTGTTTATGATTTGAAATGTTTTATTATTCAGTTTTATTGAAATGAATTTTTTTATTGTAAGCCGCCCCAAGTCACCTTATGGTGAGATGGGTGGGGTGAACATATATTTAATAAATCATCATCATAATCTTTTCTTTTGCATAAATACATGGTAAACAAGGCTTGCTGTTAAATGGCATGGACCTTTGTTAGGAAGGTTTCACATGAAACAATGCTTACTTAGGGGTAAAGATTTTTTGTCTGACCATTTCTAGCCAGGGGTTAACTTCCACTCCATGATAACAGAGAAGAGCATCCACATGAATAATTAGTGAGTGGTAACTTTTACTTTAGAGTAGTCAGGAGAACTGTCATAGTTTGGAGCCAGGGCAAAGAGCAAGCATGAGAATCAAAGGCTGCTTGCCCTCATTACCTGGCCTGGTGATACTCCTGGTGCAAAATCTCATGGCTGGGAATCTGAGCTTCTGTCTGCTTCTCAAAAGCCAGCCCGGTTATTCATGAGAGAAAATGCTGGGGGACCCAGCTGATAATGTTTTTACCCCTGCCCCCACGTTCAGAGATAAACATAAGATTCCCAGTGGTGAGATTCTGTGCCGGGAGTTTCACCAGGCCAGGTAACATGGGCAAGCAGCCAAAGTCCAAGCTAAGGATCAGAGCTGGAGTTTGCAGCCCATGAAGTTTCCAAGCTGGAGGGTATCTGTGAAGTTTATTTATTTATTTAAACAATTTGTATCCCGCCCCTCCTAAAACCAGCTCAGGGCGGCTAACAATCTTAAAATATAAAATACAATCATAAAAATATTATAAAATGCTCAGAACAATTAAAACACGGCTAGGGAACAATAAAACAAATAATACAATAAATAAGGGTGGAGGGGGATAAAACCCCTAACCCACCCTCCTACCCTCCCCAAAGGCTTGGGCGAACAGCCAGGTCTTACAATTTTGCCAGAATGTTAAAAGGCTTGGGGCCAGGTGAGCTTCCTCTGGGAGGGAATTCCAAAGGTGCAGCGCGGCCACTGAGAATGCCCTCTCCATTGTGGCCCCCCGCTTAACACGGGGGACCTCCAAGAAGGCACTCCCGGCAGACCAAAGGAGACGCTCTGGGGCGCGGAGGGCGAGGCGGTCCCTAAGGTATAATTATTATTATTATTATTAACAAACATTTATATAGCGCCAGCAGTGTACCTGGCACTTTACAAAGTAATAAAATAGACACGGTCCCTGCCCCTAGGGCTTACAATCTGAGAGACAGGAGCTGGGGGAGAGACTTAGGAAGGGGAACAGAGGGAGAGACAAGGGGTCTAACATTCANGGGGGGGGGGGTCTTTTGTCACCAATATGCCGACAATACCCAGTTGTACCTTTCCTTTTCAGCCAACTCAGGCCCTGAAGTCTTGTTGCTGTCCCAATGTCTGGCTGCTGTGTGGGATTGGATGAGGTCGAGTCAATTGAAATTCAATCCAGACAAGACAGAGGTGATGTTAGTGGGCGGAGTCGGTGATCTGAGGGAGGAGGAAGCCCCCGTTTTCAGGGGTACCCCATCCTCCATTGGTTCCATCTTGCAGAGTTTGGGGGTACTCTGCACCTGGACCAGCGGCTGTGGCCAGGGGTGCCTTTTGCCAGTTACATCTGGTGAAGAGGATCCATCCTTATGTCTCAGACTCTGATCTCACCACTGTCATCCATGCATTTGTCACCTCGAAGCTAGGCTATTGTAATGTGCTCTAAGTGGAACTGCCCTTGACAATGGTCTGGAAGCTTCCACTGAAGCAAAACGCGGTGGCCCATCTCGTAATGGGGATGGGCTGCAGGAAGCACATTCAACCAGTGCTCCAGGCATTGCACTGGTTGCCAATTGTCTTCCAGGCCCAATTCAAGGTGCTGGTTTTAACCTATAAAGCCCTACACAGCCTGGGGCCTGCTTATCTGAGGGACCGCCTCATTCCCTGGGCCCCGGGGCAACCCTTGCAGTCAGTTGGAGACACCCTCCTGGAGGTTTCCAGTGGGTCCGAATGGACAGGAGGGCATTCTTGGTGGCTGCTCTGTCACTGTGGAATGCCCACCCAGTGGAGATCCGCCTCATCCTGGACCTCCTTACTTTCTGCCAGCGTTGTAAGACCTGACTCTTCCTCTGGGTGTTTGTCAGGGGAGAGGGGGAGGGTGGGATGGGTTGAGGGTCTGGGGGGGTGGGGGTCATATGTGTACAGACCTGTTTATGATTTGAAATGTTTTATTATTCAGTTTTATTGAAATGAATTTTTTTATTGTAAGCCGCCCCAAGTCACCTTATGGTGAGATGGGTGGGGTGAACATATATTTAATAAATCATCATCATAATCTTTTCTTTTGCATAAATACATGGTAAACAAGGCTTGCTGTTAAATGGCATGGACCTTTGTTAGGAAGGTTTCACATGAAACAGTGCTTACTTAGGGGTAAAGATTTTTTGTCTGACCATTTCTAGCCAGGGGTTAACTTCCACTCCATGATAACAGAGAAGAGCATCCACATGAATAATTAGTGAGTGGTAACTTTTACTTTAGAGTAGTCAGGAGAACTGTCATAGTTTGGAGCCAGGGCAAAGAGCAAGCATGAGAATCAAAGGCTGCTTGCCCTCATTACCTGGCCTGGTGATACTCCTGGTGCAAAATCTCATGGCTGGGAATCTGAGCTTCTGTCTGCTTCTCAAAAGCCAGCCCGGTTATTCATGAGAGAAAATGCTGGGGGACCCAGCTGATAATGTTTTTACCCCTGCCCCCACGTTCAGAGATAAACATAAGATTCCCAGTGGTGAGATTCTGTGCCGGGAGTTTCACCAGGCCAGGTAACATGGGCAAGCAGCCAAAGTCCAAGCTAAGGATCAGAGCTGGAGTTTGCAGCCCATGAAGTTTCCAAGCTGGAGGGTATCTGTGAAGTTTATTTATTTATTTAAACAATTTGTATCCCGCCCCTCCTAAAACCAGCTCAGGGCGGCTAACAATCTTAAAATATAAAATACAATCATAAAAATATTATAAAATGCTCAGAACAATTAAAACACGGCTAGGGAACAATAAAACAAATAATACAATAAATAAGGGTGGAGGGGGATAAAACCCCTAACCCACCCTCCTACCCTCCCCAAAGGCTTGGGCGAACAGCCAGGTCTTACAATTTTGCCAGAATGTTAAAAGGCTTGGGGCCAGGTGAGCTTCCTCTGGGAGGGAATTCCAAAGGTGCAGCGCGGCCACTGAGAATGCCCTCTCCATTGTGGCCCCCCGCTTAACACGGGGGACCTCCAAGAAGGCACTCCCGGCAGACCAAAGGAGACGCTCTGGGGCGCGGAGGGCGAGGCGGTCCCTAAGGTATAATTATTATTATTATTATTAACAAACATTTATATAGCGCCAGCAGTGTACCTGGCACTTTACAAAGTAATAAAATAGACACGGTCCCTGCCCCTAGGGCTTACAATCTGAGAGACAGGAGCTGGGGGAGAGACTTAGGAAGAGGAACAGAGGGAGAGACAAGGGGTCTAACATTCATGAAGATGCGAGGTCTCAAGTGCACGTACTTGGCTTGGTTACTATGAGTATAAGGGGCCCAGGCCGTAAAGGGCCTTATAAATCAATACCAATACCTTGAACCAGGTTCGACACGCTATTGGCAACCAGTGCAGAGTCCGGAGCACAGGTGTTATGTACTCCTGACAACCCGTCCCCAACAGGAGTCGGGCCGCCACATTCTGCACTAGCTGCAGCCTCCGAACCAGGAACAAGGGCAGCCCCACGTAGAGTGCATTGCAGTATTCCAGCCTCGAGGTGACGAAGGCGTGGATGAGGGAGGCCAGGGTCAGGCCGGAGACGTACGGACACAGCCTCTGCACCAGATATAGCTGGCGGAAAGCGGCCTTCGCCACTACCTCCACCTGCTGCTCCAGGCGGAGATCTGCATCCAATTTCACCCCCAGACTCTGAGCCTGCTGAGCTATAGGAGGGCAAACCCCCCCCAATAAGGGGGGCCGACACCTCCCTTGCTCTCCCCACCACCATCATCTCCATCTTGAGCTTCAGTCTGCTCTGCCACATCCACTCCGCCACGACCTCCAGACACTGAGACAGCAGGGTCTGGGTCAGCTGAAAAAGAGAGGTACAATTGAGTATCATCAGCATATTGGTGACATCACACCCCGAACCCTCTCATGACCTCCCCCCAAGGGCTGCATATATACATTAAATAGTAATGGAGACAGAATAGAACCCTGTGGAATGCTGCAGGATAAAGCGCGGGGGCAAGTTATGGTCAAAGGCAAGTGGAATCAGGATTTCTGGAGTCAGGCCATGGCAAAGACACCAATGAGGTCAGGGTAAGGCCAGGACTAAGGCTGGATCCAGGAGTAACAGCAGGATCAGGGTAAGGACAGTGATGAGCAGGAACAGAGCTAGAAGGGCTAGAGGTACAGCCATGGTAGGAGCAGGCTAGGGCACAAGCAGACTAAACAGGAGAGGGTTCAGGAGCAGACAAGCCAAATTGCAGGCATGAAGTCAGACAAGGACTTGAACAAGAGGAAGCCAAGAACTGGAGCAGAAGACTAGACCAAGAAACAAAGTAAGGAACTCACACGAGAGCTGGCCAGCCTTCTAGTTGCTCAGGAAAGGCTCTGGGAAAACATATAAGAAGGATTTATGTACCAATGCCTGGCCAGTAAGGGTACAGGTTTCAAGCAGCCAATCAAGGAGGTGGAAGGGCATCCAGAGTTTCCAAGGCTGCAATTCCCTGCAGAAGCAGACAGACCTTGGTACAAGAACTCTTGTACTGATAGGAGTAAATTATCTCATTCTGCCGCAAATGGAGGCCTGGGTGGTGTATGGTAAATTACTTCTGGATAAAAGTTTTCAATGTGGTTGCTCCTATCTGATAACATGGAGTGGGACTTACTTCCTCTGGCTAGATGAGCCACACAGAACAACTTACGGTGGTTATTTACCCTTTGGCAAACTCTGTTTTCTATGAGCATGCCCTCAATAGCACTGCCAGAATAGAATCATAGAGCTGTAGGGTTGCAACGAAGATCCAGGGTCATCTAGCCCCCCTTAGTAAGAAGGCTGAGCCCCTCTGGGCTGTTATTACCAATGTGAGGCAAACGCATAGTTTACACAACACACACAGCCACCTGCTCTTGGCCACTTTGCATTATTTTCTCTGGCTGAGTAGCCAATCATGGTAAAAGTGGATTAAAAGGAGATTGTCATGGTGGATGACCAGCCCTAAGACACCATCCACATTCTCTGAGTACCTACAACTCTGGGTTTCATTTTAAGTATTAGCTGTTGGGGTATTTTCATAGTCCAGGTGCACATCTCTAGCAATTACTCACAAGGTAGTGACTCTCTAGCTTTGCCCTTTTAAGACATTGTCAGGTACACAATATCCCCAAAATAAAGTTGGTTACATGTTTTATATGTGACCAAAAAGGCCACGGGATAGAAACATACCCCAATTAATTTTACCATGGGGTAGATTTATACCCTGACCTGGGATAGAAATCTACCCCATCACGTTTCATGTTAGTTTACACATTCAAGCAATTTAAGTGCCAAAGGACTGGGTTAAAAATCTACCCCATGAGCCACGCAATGTTGTATTTTTCAAAGGGCAAGATGAGATTTTAGGAGACCACCACATTGCACCTTCTGCTGTTAACAGGAGACCACCTCCCACTTGTGACTATTGGGGGGTGGGTACCCCAATATCCACCGTTCCTTAAAGTTTGGGGGGAATTAGCTTAATGTCTTAAACCGGGGTCGCCACATGTTCAAAAGGATCAAGCTGAGGACAATACGCGCTACAGGCAGTTTATGTACCCTCCCCAAATAGAAAGAGAGAGAGAGAGGTGTTCAATAACAAGTTTATTGCTATACAAAACAGAGAAACACAACCCTGGTCTGGCTGGTGGGATTTAAAAGGGGGAAACACAAGCGGCTTGCGGGGAGTATAGTAGGAGAACGAAGGGTGTGTGTCCGATGTTGGCTCAGTGATGGGGAGCGAGAGAACGCGAACTAGAGAGAGAGAGAGAGAGAGAGAGAGAGAGAGAGAGAGAGAGGCTTCCCCAGTTGGCTGGGGAAAGTCTGGACCTGTGGTTACCTTTCCTTGCCTGTTGAGACGGGACAGGTGGCCCACGGATCCAGCGGAGTGTGGGGGAATGGAGAAAAAAAGAAGGGGCAGACCAGAGTATGGGAGATCTCTCAACTCAGACACGCAGAGTGACCTGCACATATCTGGGTCCCAAGATTTCTCAGAGGTTGAGGGGAAAACAAGGGGCAGTTATTGGGTGCTAAACAAAGGGTTTTGGGAGGCTACGAAGGGGCGTTGGGGGTACTCAATGGGTTAACGAGGGGAGAAGTTACAACTTTTGCTTCCATTACAAAGGTGACTCCAAGATATGCAAAAGATCTCTTTGACTCACAGGGGAACTATAAACAAAAGGTGGAGGGAGGAAAGGAAGGGCTAATGACAGACTTCAGGGAACAATAAGTGTGTGTCTGGTTTCCCTTGGGGAATACAGAGATAGGATGTTGCTGCTCTGAGTCATGGCTACCAGTCCTTTGTCACAACAGGGTGAGCCCCTCTCCTTAATGACTCCATTCTTTATTCAGAGGGCTCTCCCTTCCAGTCTTTTTCTCAACCTTAGGCTGGTATTTTTCCATGAGTGGTCCCTTTTGGCTAGGAGCTAGGGTGGTTGGACCCAATCCTTATTTTTCATGCCCCCCCCCCTTCCTTTGCATCCAGTGTGGGAAGACTAGGTCCTTTCCTCAAGCCTCCTTGCTCTTGGTTACCCCTGGGGGCTATGCCGACCCCCAGGTCCAAGTTAGTTGGCTATCACAACAAGGGGGGGTACATCCATTCTGGGGGGAACCAGGGGTCCTGGCTAACACTGCCTCCCTTCCCCATGGGCATACACTTACCCAGTTCACCCAAAACTTCAGGCCTCTGAATATTTTCTCTGCCGATTTCCCTGAGGAGAACACAGCTGGACAGTTTCTATCCCTTTTCCGTTTTTCCCTGCTGGCATCTCAGGTACTTCCTATTTATATGCAGACATCTAGCTGCACCTGTTGGAGGCTGAGTGCTGTCCAGATGGGAGCCAATCCTACCAGGACTCTTCCTGGATGGCACTCTGCCACAGACCACAAAACTAGAAAAGGTATCTCCCTCTTCCTCTCTCTCTAGTCTGCCATCTCCTCCACACTACCATGATTCTAATTAACAAACACAAGTCCAGTGATAAAGATTTCCTACTGAATTTCAGACTAAATCCCCCTCCGTGAGCAGGAAATGTATGCCAAGAGCATGGGTTAAGGAGGTAGCTTGGGTGGGTAAGTCAGAGATGCTGGAGTGTGGGGGTGAAGGTTAGGAAGAAGGGCAACATAGGATAGCAGGCAGGGATCCTTGGTATTATGAAGCAGTGTGGTGTTGTGGCTAGATGCGCAGTACCTTGACCAAGAGATGGGGAGAGGCCCTGATTCATTTCTCGCCTTTCTTAGAAACCCACTGAGTGACCTTGGACCAGTTGCAATATTCTCTCAGCCTAAGCTACCTCACAGGGTTGTTGTGAGGATTAAAAAGCTGTGTTAAAATTGTTCTATGCAAAGCACTCAGAGGGCCATGGCAAGGGGGTGCTATATAAAAAATGAAAAAAGTGAGAACTCCTGAGCTAGAGCCCTTATTACACCCAGCCTAGTGCTAGCCAAATGCAAGAGATACAAGACCAATGAGAATAAAGGTGTCGGAGAAAGGTACCATAACAAACCTTAAAACAATATCCAGTGCTTCCAGCCATGGTATCATTCATTTTACAATACACTTGCCTTATGAGCTCCAAGTTCTGATTCTTTTAAAAGCTGTGCAGGCAACTTTCCTTCAGGCAATGTTACTGATGTCCCAGAAGTAAAACCACAACATTGACTTTACTATGGGAGAAAACGTGTGCTGTATCCAGTTAATATCTCCCGCATGCAAACTTATTTTTCAAAATAGAAAGCAAAGAAAATACTTTCAGAAGTTTAGTTCCGAGAGTCCCTGCGAACACTAACATCTTTGCCTTCCAATCCAGAGAAGAATTCCGTTGAACCACGGCCCTTTTCAAATAGGCTCGGGGGGGGGGAGGGGTGTGCAGTGCTTGTGCAGCAGTCACACCGATACACCCATCTCCATGCACAGAGCCATCTCCGTTTTGGCCAATGGCTCCGCGCATGGGCGATGGGTGGAGGTGAGTAGAGCACGGGAGCACGCATGCACCCCCACCCACCCGCTGCAGTGGTCACACAGGACTCCCGTACGCATGCACATGCACTTGTGCATTGCGTGGGGGTGTCTCATGTGAAAAGGGCCGACATGTAAGCTGTTATAACATGAAGACAGATCACATTAGAAGTTTGGAAATATATGATGGAAAACGTTTTGATTTGTGCCATATAAACCATGTAGCAGCACAGCTACAGTAAGTGTGGTGAATAAAATGTTATAGAATTATTTAAATGTTAAATATTTATTAATTTTAAATATCTAAATGTTTTTTAAATATGATAAAAAAGCAAG
Organism: Sphenodon punctatus; assembly: GCA_003113815.1. Lineage (NCBI taxonomy): Eukaryota > Metazoa > Chordata > Lepidosauria > Sphenodontia > Sphenodontidae > Sphenodon > Sphenodon punctatus. Next base: position 3,145,830 of record QEPC01013438.1, on the reverse strand, counting down.
AAATGAAAGATGGAATGTCAATCAAAATCTGGTTGCTGAGATCTGTATTCATCCACCAAAAAAGGGGGGAAAAAGCTTTGTTGAAAAATGTTTCTGTTTTTCTGATGAAATTTTCCACTGGGAAAAATATTACTTGATCAAAATATTTGGTTGAGTGAAACAAAATTTGCCAGTCAACACAGAAACTTTTCTATTACTCATTTTCAGATTGAGACAAAGTTTGTTTTTGGGAGGTGGGGTTAATGCCCTGTACAAGTATACGCTCCTGGGATATACATATCTCATGCCAATGAAGGAATAGGGTGAAAACAAACATGATGGCTGCGAGGCGCTTCCCTGGCCCACCCCAGGCCAGGCCACTTCAGCTGCCACTCCTTGGGTTGGTGGGAAAGGCTGTTCACATGAGCAGCCCTCCCTCCCGTAACCTGGGCGTGGGGGCTGCTGTCACAGGTCCCTCCACACCACGAGTCAGCCACATGGGACAGAATCCTGCTAAGCAGGATCGGGCCCCCAGAAAGAGCTACCACCAAGCAGCTGACGGGGACACTCCTCAGTCCCCACCCATCAGCTGTTTGGTGCACTCACCCAGCCTGCCAAACAGCTGATGGAGGGGCGCTCCTCAAGCCCTCCCCACCAGATGTTTGGTGGGCCAGGTGAGCACACTCCTCCAGGCCAAATCCACAGACCTCACCTCATGGCGGGGCTGGGTAGGTCGAACACACAGGAGGGCAGATGTTAGCCTGGTTTAGCCCAAGTGTAGCCTGGGCTGTGTCACAAAGTTTCTCCTGCTGACACATCCTGTAGCAGCTGGCCACCCGCCCCTAGGTGGATGTGGGTGAACATCTAGCCACAATGAAACAAATGAGCAGGTGAGTCCTAGGTTAACATGGGTTACTGTCTAGGGATGGGAGATTGTAATGAAAATCGGGATCGGTTCAAAATCCTATCGACCTGACTTTCGATCTATTTTTAGATCACATTAATCAGAATTGGATTGGATTCCGATCAATACGGCCTAAATCCAATGTCTACCCACAGCTCTGCCTCCCCCGGACTCCTGCCAGGTCAGGACACTGGGCAGGGGTCCAGGGGAGGCAGAGCTGGGGGTAGAGTGGCCGCACAGGTGTGGGGAGAGGGGGGAGAGTTACCTCCCAGGACCTCTGCCCAGCACCCACCACAGCACCTGCCACAGCAGTGCTGGGGTGGGCTGCCGGGCAGGAGTCTGGGGGAGGTGTGAGGAGCCAAGCAGGGGTGCTGGGAGGCACACATGACTGTGTGGGGAGGGAGAGCGGGTATAGTTAATTAACTTACCTTTTCCCCCATAGGTTTTGGAGTTCAGTGTCACCCGGTGGTGCCTGGCATAAACTGTGCATGCACAAAATGGCTACCATGGCCATTCTGTGCATACATAGCCATTTTCCAAAATGGCACCAGCAGCGTCGGCACCATTTTGGAATATGGCAGCAGTCTGCACATGCCCAGGAGCATGACTTCAGCCCAGACTGGCTGCCATTTTCCAAAATGCCACTGATGCTGCCAGCACCATTTCAGAAAATGGCTGTGCATGTGCAGTTTTTCTCAGTATTTTTTCTTCATTTTTTTTCCCAGTGTGGTGTAATGGCTAAGTGCGCAGAACTTAGACCGGAAGGTTGCGGGGGGGGGGGGGGGGGGGGGGACGGAAACCCCACTTGAAGTCTTGCCTTAGCCAGAAGCTCACTGAGTGACGTTGGGCCAGTCACAATATTCTCCCAGCCTAACGTACCTCACAGGGTTGTTGTGAAGATTAAAAGTTGAGTTTATTTGTTATATGTAAAGCACTTCAAGTGCCATGGCAGGGGGGTGCTTATAATAAGACTATTATTTATTAATTATTATTATTTTTGAAGTTAACTAACCCCTCCTCTGCCTTCCCCCCCCAGCCACTTCTGCCTCCCAGCACCCCTGCCTTATATTACACGCCTCCCCTGGACACCTGTCCAGCTGACCACCCCAGGGCTGCTGCAGCAGGCACTAGGGTGGGCAGGCATGGGCAGGGGTCCTGGGAGGCAACTACCCCCCTCTCCACTGGTCCTGGGGAGGCAGAGCTGGGGCTCCCTGAAAGTTCCTTGGAGCGGCACCAACAGGAGCTTTGATAGACCCCGCCAGGGAAACCAATCCTTTTGGATCGTATCCCTTAGCATGATCGGATTCTTCGAATTAATAAAATCAAGCCAATTGTACTGAACCAATTCCGATATTCCCATCCCTACTACCACCACATCTGTTTTCACCCACTGACAGTGCACCTGAAAGTAAATTTCCCATTTAAGATACCCACGGATGCCTGTGCAAAACATTTTCAGAAATCTGGAAAATTTTCATTTTGAGAAAGTTCTCTAAAATTCTACTTTCACCCCCTCCTCCAAATATAAATAATTTCAGGATTTCATCACAAGATGGATATTTCATTTCCAAAAAAAAAACTTAAGTAAAAGATAGTTCTTACCTAGAAGAGGACATGCTCTCTAACTAAGCATTACAAGGAGGAAGCGATTCTTAATGTGGAAACCACACTTTATCAACATTTTCCTGGCCTTTCCAATACAAAATTGTTAATTTGAGTTTGTCTGAAGGTTTGGACCTCAGTAACTTAAATGAGCAAGCAAGAAGTAGATAAACAAGAGCCTTGTTCTAGTCTCATCACTTATGTCACACACTGAAATCTTTGTAGATGAAAGGGGCGGGTCTATCCACAATCGATAGAGTAGTCTTATACTAAGGTTGCAGTTGCACAAGACTCTCCTCCAGCCTCTACTATTTGTGGTGCAAGTTTGTAATTGTGCATTTTACTCATTCCCACATTCCCTTCCCTGTATTACTCCAAATTAGAATGAATATTAATAAACCTTGGTGTGTAAGTTCATTTTTTGGGATTAAAAGTGCACTTCCTCAACTGCATCCTGCGACCTAACCTTTTAATATTATATTTTTAAAAAGCAAGAGCAAGGGATTTTTTTACACACTCTGCCTCTTGTGTTATAGGGATGGGCAAAGAGAACCGAGTTTGGAAATTCAGTTCGGTTCAGTTCAGTTCAGTTCAGTTCGGAAATTCGGTTCAGTTCGGAAATTCCGTTTGGTCGACCGAACTATTTGAGTTCGGTCTGAACTCCCAAACAAAGTTCAGAAATTCAAACCCCATTGAACTAAATGGAATATTATCTTTTAGGGATGGACGAACAGAGCCGGGTTCGGAAATTCGGTTCTGTTCGAAAATCGAGTTCAGTTCGGAAGTTCGGTTCGGTTGACCGAACTGGTCAAGTTCGGTCCAAACTCTGAACTTCCGAACCACGTTCGCCCATCCCTATTGTGTGAACGCAGCTTTGGAGGCCACAACTAAGGTTTGCCACCTATGTAGATTTGTCCAGGCCACTTATGAAACATACATGTTGCAGGGCCTGAATTGGGGCCAGAGTTGCCCGCAACATGTATATCTCATAAGTGGCCTGGAAAAATATACATAGGTGGCAAAGCCTAGATAACAGAAGTTTCAAACTGCCAATTTAGGGAAGGGATTGGGAGCATGAGTCCAAACTGAAGTTCTTCTGCTTTGCCACAGAGTGTCTCCAGAACCTCACTTGCTGATTTTAGTTCCTTTGAGAAGGAAGGAAGCAGTTCAGGTTGCAGCTTACTTAGCCCTACCCTGCAGGGCTTTCTTATTCCTTTCCCCCTTCAAATTTAATCCTGCCTCTAAATCCCAACATTTGTTAGAACGGTTGCTGCAAAACCAACACCGCCACCAGGAAAACTCACCCAACAACAAAACAACTGTAACCTTTGCAAGAGCTAGACAATGGCTTTACAATACTGGAACTCACCCTGAATTTTGGACCAGCTGAAAATGCTCGGAAAACAAAGAATCATGACGTCTTGCCTGTGGGGATTCATAATAAAAACAAAACAAAAAACAAACCAAAGTTAACCAAATGCTTTCAAGCCTCTAATGTGGTTCAGTTCTGTTCCGAGAGAAGGGTCAAGCTGCTGTTTTATTTTCCCTCATGCCCAGTAAAAAAAGTACATAACATAATGAATGCACAGAAAATTCACTTATTCAAGTTATAATAATATGTAGACGGAGAGCCAAACTTTGGAAGAGGTCTTCTGGATTTAGGCCAGGGGTGGGAAGCCTCCCCCCCGCCCGCCCGCCCCCCAAGGGCCATTCGTGAATTTCTCAAAAATAACATGGACCAGATAGGAGCTATGGGAGTTTGCTGCAGGCAGGGACAGGAGAAAAGAGAGGGAAACTCTGCTGCCAGAGCATACCATGAGGACACTAACCTGGGTATACTGCTCACTTCCATTTCCCCTCACGGTCCATCATATAGCCTGGTCAAGAGGCCATTCAACAAGGCTGAGGTGAGACTCCACCTATCTCATGGAGGTGTGTGTGTGACCCCAGAGGGTTGGCACAATGGTCCCCTCTAGTGGTGTCACTGCTTGTCTCCCCATGACCCTGGCACACACTGAGAGGGGCTGAGGCCACTTTCATACATGCCCCCCCCCCATATTTGGGCTGCAGGGGGGAAATGCACAGCCCAAATATGCATGGGGATCAGCCGGTGCGAAAGCCCTCCCCCCCCCCCCGGCGCAGCTTTGCCAAGCAGGAAATTGAGCTCTGCACCCCACGCAGCTTTGCCTTTTACACCCGGCCAATCTCTGTGCATATTCGGGCTGCACATTCCTCCTCCCTCCCCCCCGCAGCCCAAATATGCGCGTGGGAGCCATGTATGATAGTGGCCTGANCCCCCCCCCCCCAGCGTGGTTTTGCCAAGCTCAATTTCCTTCTCAGCAAAGCCGCGCAGGGGGGCCTTTCACACCGGCCAATCTCTGTGCATATTCGGGCTGCACATTCCTCCTCCCTCCCCCCCGCAGCCCAAATATGCGCGTGGGAGCCATGTATGATAGTGGCCTGAGATGCACACATAGGCACTTTTTACATGAGACACACCCATGCATACCCACGCAGGGATCTGCATGGGTGAGTCCTGTGTGTACTGCAGAAGCAGCGGGTGGGTGGGTGGGTGGGCGTGTGTGCAAAACCCACAAACCGCGAAACCCACATGCCCACCCACCTCCACCCATCACCCACGCATGAAGCAACTGGAGACAACGCTGCTTGCTCCATGCATGGGGGATGGATGTGTGCCCGTGTACACCCCCACCAACCCCGCACACCAACCAGCCCCCCAGTGCAGCCCATTTAAAAAGGGCTTCAGAGTAGGGGCTGGATCCACACGCTGGATTCATGAGGAAGGAAGGGGCCATAGAAGAAAACACCTTGGGTCATAATTGACCATGGCCAATGGGCTGCAAGTTCCCCATTCCATCCCTGTTTTAGGCTCTGATCCTCAAAATGCTGAACCAGCACACACCTCATTCACTTCAGTGAGGCTTGTGTTGGTGCAGTGCCTTGAGTTTTGGACACCTAGCGCATAGAGGTAAGCTTTCAGAGGCACCTGCTCAGTTATCACGGAGATGGTGATCAGTATATTTTGACCAAAGAGGAAGCAAGGCACTAGCTTGATAAGAAAGGTCAAGCAGCAGGTTCTGCCATCCCCCAGCTGTTCAGCATAATGTGCAGCTATCCTTAGATCCAACAAGAGACTACTCCCTGGGAAAGGCACTACTCAACTTGAGCAATGGTCTCAGAATCTGGAGTACAGTTTGTACACAATCAGTGGTTCCTACGTTGAGATCTGCCACCGCTGGAGAGGCATGATGCCACCCTCAAATAAATGGCCCACAGCCAGTCCACCGAACTGCCCATGATGCAGACATTGGTCCTTGCTGGTGACGTAGCCACTTCTGGCTACCTAGCAGCCAACACATGCAAGTTAGTAATTCCCTACTCCTCCTACCCTGAACTACTGTTACACCAATGGGCAGGGCTGGCCTTAAAACAGGAGCTAGGCCCCATTCTGGGCCCCGCTATTCTCTCTACTTCTGGGGGTTCCCCTGTGATCCCTGTTTTCACCAGGGCAGGATGTGGGGCCTCCATTCCTTTCCAGGAGAGTCTCAAACATGACCACCCTTGGGGCCCCACAGGGCTCTGGGGCTGGGAAGGGCAGCCAACAGAGAGGCCCAGCAATTTATCTTTACCCATGGCTCTGCAAGTTCTAAGCCCAGTCCTCCCAATGGAGACACCTTATGCAGCCAGAGTCAACTCACAATGAGCATGTGCTGACTGGGCTGTAACCATGTCCAGCAGGAGCATGAAGGTCTGTGAGCAATTTTGAGGGCTGACAGTGGTCTGCTGGTCCAGGAAGTTGAAGAACTGGTATAATCTTAACAAAAACCTCTTCAAAACCTGAAGGCATTTCTCAAGGTCATTAAGCCTAAGAGTTTAAAATTCACGTTTCTTTTTTTAAAATGTAGCAACCATGATCAAATCTGGACTATTTTGTGTGTTCTGCTGGGCAAAGTACAGTCATGCTTTCGGCACAAACACGAAGCTAGAAACTTACCTTCATTTTAAAAAAAAATGTTTATGGGTTTATTGCAAGACTCATTCTTAAGCTTTAAGAAAACTCTCTTTCTTAGACTTTAATAAACTCGTAAACTCATGAGACTGGATGTAAAATCCCAAGAGGTCATTTCCTAGGATTTGGCAGAAGTATTTCTACAGTGGCAGTAATATCTTCTGATGACAAGAGGGAATGCAGCAGCAAAACCCAGTGTTCCATATCTCAGATACTGGACAGGATAAGTGTTTTAAGAATGTATTCATGCATATACATGCAAATGAACAAACAGTGTTGTCATCTCCACAGGATGTTTGCACCTCACAAATCTTGGCTTGATTACCTTCAGAGGGTAGCAGTTGGTCAGTCCTGATCAATTAACTCAAGTGTTTAATTAGGGGACTGTCCCTCTGCAAAGGTCTTTTGAAGATTTTTATGATGTGGTCTCTTTGTGAAATAGTATCTTTTGGTTTCCTTGTCAAGCCAAGGCTTCTTTTAGCTTGTGAAATGTCTTTTGGTACAAGACATTTAAATTGTGTAGAAAAAGCCACACCCAGACATGATCATTACCAATTAATAGCACTACAATTTGCCAAGATCAGCTTCCTCTCCCTCACTTGGAAAATTGTACTTATGATATCTGTCTGATAAAGTTTATTGAGCAACTTAAATCACCAAGCTAGACTCTACCAAATTCTCATAACTTGCATTAGAGTTAAAGGTGAACTCGAACTTCTGCTTAAAATAAACAATGCTACTAACTTCTGGTTTATTCTTCAAACTGCTTTTAGCCTAATGTTTCCTTGGTAAATATTGAAAAAGTAGTTTCTTCATGAGTATTTTTTGTAGATGTTTTAATACCATAAAAACTCCCTACTGGGTCAGTCCAGTTATTTCTATTAATCATTTATATAGTACATTCAGTGTACAAAGTCCTGTGTAATCCTTATCTCATTAATAAGATAAGGATGATAAGAAGGGCAACAAAAATGATCCAGGGTATGCAACAGCACCCGTATGAGGAGAGGCTTGATAGGTTGGGGCTCTTCAGCTTGGAAAAGAGACGGCTTAGAGGAGATATGATAGAAGTCTATAAAATCATGAGTGGTGTGGAACTTGTAAACAGGGAACGGTTATTTACTAGAGGTGGGACCCCGGGCCCATTACCGGCTACTGGATTTACCGGTTACCGGTTCTGCGAAAACCGGATTCCCGGATTAAATCTGGTATACCGGTACCGGATTTATTTCATTGGTTTCAATGGGCCGCTGTGTCCCCATTGAAACCAATGAAATAAATTAATTCCCTCCCCCTCCCAGGCTGCGCAGGTGGAAGGGGGGACACCCCCCACCCACCCTGCCCAGCCTGGATTTTTGTTTTTAAAAAGACCCAGAGGCGAGCCCACCCCCCAGCACCAGCGGCCGCAGCATCCCCGCAGCCGCCGGTAAGTATGGCCCGATCCCTGGGGGGGGTGTGTTTAACACCCCCCCCCCAGGGATCACCCCTACTAAAGTTCAGTGCGCTTACCTTTGGGAGCTCCGGCGGCGGCGGGCGGTCCGGCGGCCTCAGCGCCGGCTGTGGCTGCCGGCGTCAGGACGCTCTAGGCCTTCCGGGGAAACCCGGAAGTTCCCCGGAAGGCCTAGAGCGTCCTGACGCCG
>QEPC01013438.1:3111428-3123300 GCA_003113815.1 Sphenodon punctatus | reverse complement strand
GGCCATGCCCCCCCCCTCCGTCCACCCAATCCTGGCCCTTCGGACCTGGCTGTTTGCCCCACAGCCCTCCCTCCCCTCCTCCACAAACCTCACCCCTGGCCATCCTGCTCTCACCAGGGGCCAGGACAGGCCATAACCTCCCCACATCCCTCAGTATTCCCCTCTCACTGGGAGACCGAGCCACCCTCCTCCCCACCAAACCTCCCAGTACTCCCCCCGCTCTCACCAGGGGAAGTCCCTGGGTCCACCCCCATTTTTACCCCCCCTTACCTACAACCCCCACCCTACCACCCTAGCCCTGTACAGAAAGAAGCCCACAAAATATAACAACAGCCCCCTGCCACCCCCTGCAGCCCCCAAAGTGCCCCAAAAGTGCCATGCGCTTTGGCCGTGGCCCTTCGGCCGCGGCCTGCATCTCAGCCACTGGTCCCGGGGTTTTTAACCCCCCGCTACTTCTGGGTGGGGGGGAGGGGACAGGTCAGCCCACGTGGCTGGCCTCTGCGATTCCCCCCCTAGCCCCCCAACTCACGGCTTGTTCTTCCCCCCTGCAGGTCCAGCAAGCAGCGGCGGTGATGGTGTCAGCAGCAGCGGAGCAGCCAGGCAGCGGAGCGACGGAGCACAAACCCCCCCGCCGGCGGCAGAGCTTCCCAAGCCCCCGCAGCAGCAAGGCAGGTAAGTGGATGACAAATGGGTCCCCGCAGGCCCCGTTGAGTGGTTCTCATTAGGGGCTACGGATAGATCAGGTTGGGCGGGTTGATAGATTTGACAGCTGCAGATGGAGTAATGATTGGGGGTTTGGTGAAGGAAGATTATATTTTGGGGGTGGGGGTGATATCCCCTACTCCAGTGAGAGTAGGGGGGAGGGGGATCATTCTTCCCGGTGAGAGGGGGGAATTATGACACCAGGGAAGGTTTTTTATACCAACCCGTGAGAGTGGGGCATGGGGGGGGATCTCCCTCACTGTCCAGACGGGGAAGCCGGGGGTGGGGAGGTCCGGACAGGGGTTGCCTTCTGGGGGGAGGGCCGCAGTCATTGGGGTCATGATGGGGCAGGAGAAGTATGGTCCTGGTGGGGGATATGTCTGATCGGTGAGGAGGGACAGATGCTTGGTGTCTGTCCTTCTCACCTCCTCCCCAAGCAGGCAGTGAGGTGGTTCACGATCAGGGAGCCCCTGACCAGAAGCTGCTGCTGTTGAACGCGAGGTCGGTAGTTAATTAAGCTACAATTGTCCAGGAATTGATCTTGGACCATGCAGCTGACCTCATATGCATCATGGAGACCTGGCTGGACACTGAATCGGGGCCTATCTTGGCTGACTTTGTTCCAGCTGGGTACTCCAGGCAGCAGCAGCTATGGCTTATGGAATGGGTGGGGGAAGGAGGGGCAGCGTAGCCATTGTTTTTAGGGAATCATGGTCTGTTAGGAGGTATTCGATGCAATCTATATCTCGCATCGAGGGTCTCCATCTTGTGATTGGTTTGGCAGGAGACAGATTGGGGATGCTCCTAGTTACCTGTAAAGCAGCATCCCTACACGCTCTGGTGGAGCTGGTGTTGGGGGTGATATTGTGGTCCCAGAAGATGTTGGTTTTAGGGGTCTTCAATATTCAAGCCAATGCCAGTCTTGGCGGGGCGGAACATGAATTCATGGCCACCATGGGCCTGTCTCAATTAGTCACCAGCCCAGCACATGATGGAGGGCATACCCCGGACCTGATTTTTTGCACTGGCCTTGAGGCGGGGGGATCCGTTGGTGGGGGAAGTATCTGTTTAACCCTTGTCATGGGTGGATCATTATCTCCTGCACATCTCTCCCCCGGTGCACGTTTGCCCCCAGAGACTGATGGAACCCGAGAGGTTCTGGAATTCTCTTGGGAAGTTTGTTTGTTTATTTATTTTAGACATTTTTACCCCACCCATCCTGCCACAGGCAGCTCTGGGGGGCTTACAATCAGAGTTACCCTCTGATCTTGACAACCACCCACAACTTGTTGAATGAGGCCATTGACCAGACAGCTGCTAGGCATCTGCTTCCCCAGCATTGGCACCGCAGACTTCCCTGGTTTATTGAGGACCTGTGGTGGCTGAAGCAGGAAGGGCAGCAGTTAGAGCAATGGTAGCACTGATCTCACGCTGAAGCCAACTCATTGTGACATAGAACTAGTTTATGAGCCTATGCTGTGGCTATGTGGGCAGCAAAGGAGGAATTCTTTGCTACCCTCATAGTATCTGCTGCAAAGTCTCATCCAGCAGAGCTTTTCTGGGTGGTGAGGGGGTGGTCAGTCCGGCCTCCCTCCACCTGGAACTTGAACCATCTGGTGCCTGCTGTGACTTTTTTGTTGATTACTTCATGGATAAAATCACTCGGATTCACCATGATTTCGACACCACACTTAATACAATAGGAGAACCAGAGACTGTGGAAGCCCCACCTTGTCTTGTTTCATGGGATCAGTTTCAGTGGGTGTCGCCCGCTGATGCCGAAGATGTTCTTGGGGCAGCCATATCCACCTCTTGTGAACTGGAGGGACCTGTGCCCATCTTGGCTAGTCAATACTAGTTGGGAGACGTTGCGGCCATTGCTGACAGGGGTGGTCTGGAAAAGGTACAGAGAAGGGCAACAAAAATGATCATGGGCATGGAAGGGCTCCCGTAGGAGGAGAGGCTTGGTAGGTTGGGGCTCTTCAGCTTGGAGAAGAGACGCCTGAGAGGAGATATGATAGAGGTCTATAAAATCATGAGTGGTATGGAACCTAATAAACAAGGTGCAGTTTATTTACCCTCTCAGCTAGTACTAGANAAACTCATTGGTGGCAAGTTTAAAACAAATAAAAGAAAATATTTTTTTCATTCAGCGTATAATTGGGTTTTGGAATCTACTGCCAGAGGCTGTGGTAAGGGCCAGTACTATAGCTGAGTTTAAAAGAGGTTTGGACATGTTTCTGGAAGATAGATCCATTATCAGCTATTAGCCAGACAAGATCAGGGAACATGACGGGAGCTGGGGGAAAACAACAGGGAATGGATCCCCCATAGTGACCTGTTGTGTGCTTCTCCCAAGCCACCATGATTGGCCACTGTTGGAGACAGGATGCTGGGCTAGATGAACCATTGGTCTGACCCAGTATAGCACTTCTTATGTTCTTATGTAATGCCTCCTTTCAGGAGGGCAGAGTGCGGAGCTTCCTCAAAGAGGCAGCGGTGCGGCCTCTGCTCAAAAAACCATCACTTGACATTGACTCCCTTGCCAGCTATCGGCCTGCCTCTAATCTTTCCTTTTTAGGGAAGATTATTGAATGGATGGTGACTTGGTGGTTGCAGGAGCATCTGAATGGCATCAATTTTCTTGATCCCTTACAGTCCGGCTTTTGTCCGGGTTATGGTACTTAGAATGAGCCTGTGGCTTTGGTCAATGACCTTCACCAGGAATTGGATCAAGGTCGATCTTTCGGCTGCTTTTGATACCATTGACCACAAGATGTTGGTGACTTGCTTGCGGGACTGAGTCAAGGTGGGCGGAATTGTTCTTGAATGGTTCTGCTCATTCCTGGCTGGAAGAACTCAGTGGGTGGTGGTTGGGGATTGTTCTTCATCTCCCCAGGACCTCTCGTGTGGAGTCATGCAAGGTTCCATTCTGTCCCCTCTCCTGTTCAATGTGTATATGCAGCCATTGGGTGAGGTCGTGAGAGGGTTTGATGTTCAGTGTCATCAATATGCTGATGACATGCAACTCTACTTCTCTTTTTCATCTGACCCAGACCCCGCAGTCTCAGTACTTCCCCACTGTTTGGTGGCTGTGGGGGACTGGGTGAGGGAGAGTCGACTGAAGCTGAATCCCGACAAGACAGAGGTGATGTTAGTGGGTAAGGCGGTGGATGTGACATCGTCCCCTGTCATTGATGAGTTCCATCCCCCACTGGTCCCTCAGGTTCATAGTCTGGGAGTAATCCTCAATTCCCAGCTCTGCCTGGATGTCCACATAGAAATTAGAAAATTAGAATGCACATTACACATGGATTACACACAGAAAATTAGAATGCACAAGAGCAAAGTGGGAGATAACTGGCTAGGCAGCAAAACTGCCAAGAAGAATTTGGGGGTTATAATGAATCGCAAACTGAATATCAGTCAATAGTGTGATGCTATTGCAAAAAAAGCCATCATCCTTTTGGGCTGTAGTAGTAGTAGTAGCACTGTAGCAAACACTTAGGAAGTTGTAGTACCCCTATACTCACACAGGTGAGATTTCTCTTGGAGTACTGTGCTCAGTTTTGGGCTCCATGTTTCAGGAAGGATGTTAACTAGAAGGGTCTGGAATCTCTTCCCAGGGAAGGTTTGAAGGAAACCTTCTGGGCAGGCATCTGCCAGGGATGCTTTAGCTATAGAGTATCCTGCCTCAGGGCAGAGGCTTGGACTAGATGACCCTTGAGATATGTCCCGGCTCTTCAGTTCTGTGGTTCTATCACTGAAACTTAAAAATCAAGCTGCTTTCCAAGATGAGCTTCTCTGGTATTTTTAAAGTGTGCCATTCTGCAGGTCAGCAGCTTGGTGCAGCCACAGTATTTTTCTTGTCTAAATCCAACACATTAAAGCTTGTCCTAGATTTGTATGTATGAGCATTAAGGGGTGAATGGGCAGCCTGCCTTCTGATGGAGGTGACTTGCTGGCAGCGCATTAAACCTGTGCTTCCGAGGCTTGGGTTTGGTGTTTTTTTTAGGTATATTACTTTTTATATTTTATATGAATGATCTTCTGTGTTTAATTTCATTTCTCTATGTTGTTTTTGTGTGTGTTGTTACCCACCCTGAGTCCTCGAGATTGGGTGGGATATAAATCTAAATAAATAAATTAGAGGTTATTGTTACTATTATTGCTATTTCTGTAGCACCAGTCACGTGCATGGCGCTGAGCAGCCGTGATTATAGAAACAGGTCCCCACCTCTCACACTTGCACACATGTGTGCATATATCAATTATAATTATCCTTATTATTAATTACACTTATTTTCCTCTGGATGGACTCTTATGAATATATACATATGATTCAAACATATATATTTGAAGGTAGTCCTGAAGAAAACTATCAGAGTCTAAACATGTTGGCTCAGTAAAAGAGGAGATTAAACATAAAGTAGAAGATCAAGAAAGATTTGAGAGTATTTTGAAGATATTGTGGACTTTTTCTATATACATATGTATTTTTGTTCTTCTATATTATAGATGTTGCTAATTGGTTTTGATTAATTATATACAAGTATTTATTATATATTTTTCATAACTGTTAAGTCGAGTACCCTTCGGTTTTTGTGTTTTCTATCAATAGGCTGCTTTGAAGGGTACAATTTTCATTCCCCTGATTTCTGGGTTTGTATATACCCACCCACCTGGAAGTAAATTTCAGTGTTGGAGTGATTCCTTGTGACCTGGGCTCCAGTCTTGCTGTTAGATTAATGCAGGTCTGCCTATTCGGTGCTTCACTGATTTTGGTGGGGGAGCCATATGGTTACGGAGCTCCACTCTAAAACAGACATTATTGGAGGATAAGGGCAGGGACCTGTTTCACTGTGTTTTCCCCACTGCCATCAAAGGGATAATGCTGAGAGTATGGGCCCCTTCCTAAGGGACGAGAACAACAAGGTGCCATTGGTACTGGCAAGATAATCATCATCTTGGCAGCACACAATGGGTGTTTTCACATGGATGCAGGAGTGTACTCCCATGTCTGCCTGCTTTCAGTCCAACCTGGGTTGGGTTTAAACGATCCAGCAGTGACTGCTGAGGCCAACAGTCCGCCAACAGTCTACCCATGTGTTGCCCCCACCCCAACACCATAGCGTTGCAGGCAGATTTCTGGTGGGAGGCGTTGAGGGAATGGTGGCACCCATCACTGATGGGGTCCGCCCTCTTTTGGTCTCTCAGGTTCAGAGTCTGGGTGCCCAGGTGGTGGCGGTGGTGAAGGGAGCATTTTGCCAATTACATCTGGTACAAAAGCTTCGGCCATATGTCTTGGACTCTGACCTAGCCACCATCATCCATGCTTTCATCACCTCAAGACTGGACTACTGCAACACGCTCTACGTGGGGCTACCCTTGGTGATGGTCCAGAAACTGCAGATGGTGCAGAATGCAGCGACCCTCCTCCTTACGGGGACAGGTTATCACAAGCACATTACATCGGTGCTCTTGTCTCTGCACAGGCTGCCTATAGTTTTCTAGGTCCAATTCAAGGTGTTGGTTTTGACTTATAAAGCTGTATATGGCTCGGGCCCTGCTGATCTGTGGGATCACCTCACCCCCCGAGTCCTGGATCAGCCCTGAAGACATCCGGGGGCACTTTCCTTGGGGTCCCGAGTATCTTGGGTGAGGATGATGATGAGGGCATTCTCAGTAGCTCCACTGAGGCTGTGGAACTCCCTCCCAATGGAGGTCCACTTGGCCCGAGACCTTCCCTCTTTCCGTAGACAATGTAAGACCAGGCTGTTCCACTGGACTTTTGATGTGGAAGACAGGTGATGGGTGGGAGGTTGGGAAGGGGGGAGGGTGAGTTCTTGTGTTCTTAATGCTGCCATTATGTATTTTATTGAAATTTTATAGAGTTATTTATATGTATATTTATTTATATTTTATTGATGTTGTTTATATTTTTGTTTTAGTGTGTTGTAAGCTGCTCCAAGCTGCCGTAGCTGGAGGGGGGCAGCCTAGAAATCAAAATAAATAAATAAATCTATGGCTCTGGCTGGGGTAATCCCAGGCCGAAAGCAGGGCTGCAGCGGTTATCTACTGAGCAGAGAGACAGCAGCCCCACCTCCGGCCGGTGCCCCACATTTGGGCTGCCCACTCTGCTGGCGGTTCTCCTGGATGTTCTGGAGCAGGAACAGCCTACCCTGCCTTTGCTCCATCTGCATATCTGGCAGGCTGATGTTAAATGGACAGGTCGCCTGGGGGTGAAGCAGAGCAGAGGCGAGTGCCGTCCGTCTGAAAACACTCAATGACACAGATCTATTATTCATGCAATTGGGAACATAAAGACTAGAAGTGGAAGAGCAGCTTCATTTCCTTTTTTTATTATTATTTTTTCTTTTTTTAAAAGCCAACTTTGCAAAAGGTATGGTTCATGAACTCTTCAAGGACTCCATAGAGCTGAATGTAAATATTATGAGGAGATTTTCTGACCGCAAGGGCGAAGGTATCCAAAAAAACAAGTTTGAAAGAATGGTATAAATCTGTATTACTATAATTACATGGAGCAGAGCCAACCACTTTCTAATACCAGTTCCCTTCCTCAGGATTAGCAGATTTGGCAAGGAACTCATACAATTTCTAACAGTTAGAAGGTTGGCTAAGGCTAGTCAGTGCTTGTTAACAGCTGTACAAATGAGCATAACCATTTTCTCTGGATGTTTTTCTAATTACTTACATCTTTTACTGCCTTTAATTTGTATGAATTAAATTGTGGGTTTCTTTTCTTTAAAAATGACAATCCTCAAACCACTTACTCTGGAGTAGTCCCATTGGTTTCACAATTGCTGTCAAGAGGTTATTTGGACTCTCTAGATCAATGGTCCCAGCTGCCCAACGAGTGGTCCACAGGTGGTATTCAGAATTGGTTGTGGGTAGAGTGAATGTGGGTTCCTACCAAGACTGTGATAATCTCCAGCAGAAGTGGAGAGACCAAGAGATGACTAATGTGCATGTGCAAGGCACTGTGGGGACCTTGCAGCTAAGACCTGCTCATAATACAGTCATGAAATAGTTCATACAGGCCCAGGCCCAAAGTAGAAGTCAGTAGCGTTTGTCAGAGATGCTTCCCCTACAAAGCACAGATGTAATGTGCTGCCAGCAACCCAACTCCATCAGAAGGCAGGCTGCTCCATTCACCCCTATATGCTCAAATCTAGGACAAGCTCCCTTCTTGGTCAGGTAGTGCTGAGAACTCAGAAGTCAGAAAGGGTAAATCGGACCAGTATGTCCAGCCTGAGTGCTCCTAACAGGGTGTGGCAGTAAACTACAAGCCAGCTGAGGAGCACTAGAAATATACGGCTAAGCTGGAGCTCAGATGGGAGACACTAGGCCTTGCCTCTCTCTGTTGGAAGGAAGGCCTGCCTTGCGGCTTGAAAGCTTTCTGGAGAGTTGGTGAGCAAGGACCATGGAGAGAATTTCCTGAATGAGGAACCTACTGAAGGGCTTGCATACAGAGTTAAGGGAGCACTGTAAATAAACTGGGTGTGAAACCAGAGCCAAGTGTTCTGTTTGGTACGAATCCTGTGGTATCTTATAACCCCAGCAGGGCTAACTCACTACACACCTCCTGCCTACCTTCCTTTCTAAGACGTCTAGGGTGCAGCTATTCCCAACACCTGCATGAGAGATGTTGAGGGCTCCAGTGGTGTGCTGGGAAGCATTGACTAGCATTCTTTCAGGACACAGGTGAATGCTGCAAGGGCAACTTCAACAGCTGGGAACAGTTACCACATTTCTTTCTGCTGCCGCCTGTAGGAGCTTTCCAGTTAGCTCACTTGCTCACACTGCTGTTTGCAGACCACAAATCTACTGGTTTGGTTTGGCTGCGGTGCAGTGCACATATCACAGAGAATGAGTCCAGCCAAGGGACAGAGAGCTGTGCTTCTAGGTTGAGCCTCTTGGAATTATTGGGCTACCAACTAACAGACAAAACAGCGGCCTTGCCAGGGATGTTCTACTCCACAGCCATCTGATAGTACCCACCTTTTAAAATTAAAGCAGCTGTTTCCATCCGAAGCCTCCATTAGTGTCAGTGAAAAATATTACTGGTTAGCCATTTGATGCATGCAATGGGACAATGAGAGAGAGAGAGCTTCTTTAAAAATAGCTTGAATGGTAACAGTTGAATTTGCCACATGTTGACTGAAATGCCTATGGTTAAATGCACTTTTGCCAAATGTAAAGCTTTATCTCCCTGCTTCCAGCCATCCCAAAATCAACGGAACTGTTCTGCAATTGGGGGTGAAGCTGGCTGTTCCACCAGTAGGGGCAACGTCCCATGTTTTGTGGCGGTGGCTGTCACAGTGTCGAAGCACCTGGCACCGAGGCAGCCACCACCAAAACCCTGCTGCAGTTGAACACAACTGAATGTGTCAGTGCTGCTGGTCCCATGGTCCTGCACAGGCAGCCCCCTGTCTCCAACGTAGGGTTGGCCGGGTGGGCCATTGCTGAGACCAGGTCATTGCGGCCACTGGCTGTCTTCCCACAGGGAGCCAGGCCGTTGCTTTCTCCCCCCTTTCCTGTGCATGAGAACAAGGTGCTGGAACTGCACACTGGAAAAGGAGGATGTACAGGTCCACTGACTTGTTCTTGTGCACAGGGGAGGGGTATGGAGAACACAAAGGCCTGTGTTTGCAGGATGAGGGCCAGTGGAAGCAATGGCCCGGCAGAGGGGAGCTCCCTCCTCCTGTCTACACTCCCTGTGTTATGATGGCCGTTTTTAAACAGACTGCCGGTGCGTGGGGGGTCCATGTGTGGACCACCGCTGAGAGGGCCGTGCATGCAGGGAGGGAGCAAATGGGCGCACACCCATCTCCACGCACTGCGCAACTCGCCTTTTTGCCATGTGTGTGTGTGTGTGTGTGTGTGTGTGTACACACATGCATGCAGAAGGAAGGAACTGGGGCTTGTTCAGTGAGGGGGGCAGAGCTTATTGGCCAATGGGGCAGAGTAGGGTGGCCATACCTCCCCTTTCAAAGAGGACGCTTATGAAAAATACATGCTGCAGGGCTGCACTGGAACCAATGCAGCCCCGCAACATGTATTTTTCATAAGTGTCCTCTTTGAAAGGGGAGGTATGGCCACCCTAGGGCAGAGCCTATTCTGCTTTGGCCATTTCAAATGTTGGGGAGTGGAGGAATGGGCAACCATTGCCCATAATCATACCCAGGAGTCTGATCTCCGGTAGCATGAGCTGATGCCCCCTTTCCCTTCTCTTCCCACCTCTCAGTGCTGCTTTAAGCCTGTCTGGAGACCTCATCCCAAATGTGCAGAAGGCAGATCTGTGCTATTGCTGTTTTCTTTCCCTCCCTATCACACCGGGGAAGGATCAGTGGCAGCCTGGCAAAACAGGGGATCCCAAGGCTAGCCCTTCCTCTCTGTTGTGGCTCCTGCTCTCACCAGTGGATCCAGAGTCTGGCGGAGGTCATATGGCAGGGGCTGAGAAAGTAAAGAGAGAACAGCCTCCTTCTCAATTTGGTGTCCTCAGCAAGTTTCCTTGTGGGCCGTTTAACCTTTCTTCTAGATCTTTAGTGAATGTGACCCAAAATTGGGCCTAGCACCAAGCCATGAGTGCCTCCCTAATACAGCAGGTCAGAACATGGGTAGGAAATGTCATTTTTTAAAATCAACTATAGTTCCTTTTCTTTAGTCACATTTACACACTCCACTCATTGCAGAGAACTGAGGGTGTTTTTAAACAAGATGGCTCCTCACATGGCCCCCCACTATCCACGTGGCAAGCCGCTCATTTGAAGTTGGTGTGTGGGGAAGCGCACTCCCGTGATCCATGCCCATGCACCAGCCACCCAGTCCCCACATGGAGCACTCCTGAAAAATGCAGAGTGCCTCGTTCGGGGATGGGGTGGCCGGTGTGTGGACGGGGCAGCCATGTGGGGAGCTGCCCATGTGAAGTGCTCCCCACGCATTTCCCGTGCATGGATGCCCTACACCCACCTCACGCACTGACCATGGACAGCCCCCCCTTCCCACCACTTTCATATAAAGACACCCTTAGTAGCCAGTAGGAGTGAGGACAGCAAGATTTGCTTCTTTCTTGCTCCTGGACACATTTATGAGCCATTGCTCTTTCAAATACAGCTCCCATTTTTTATGGTCTTTCCCTTTGGGGATAAGTTACCACAAACTAATAGTGTGATCCTCCAGCTGCTTAGCACTCAGGCTACCTCTTAGCACCAGCATGAGTTCGGTTGAAGTGACTGGGACCCGCAGTGCTAAAGCCAGGGAAGACAGCCAGTGGCAGCAATGACCTGGTCTCAGCAATGACCAACCCGGACAACCCTGCTAATCTTTTTCTGCCAAGCTATCACAGCACTTCCCTCAACTGTTTGGCCTATGGTGGTATCCTTTCCTGAGCATAGATTTTACCCCAGGCTAAAGTCCATTTTAGATTAACATGGACCAAACCCTGCAAACCTAGAAAAGTTGTTCCAATTAATACAAATAAGAATTTGCAGGATTCTGCCCAAAATTGCTGTATCATTGAAATTCAAGGAAAAAAATAAGTGCATGTAGTAGGCAGGATAATTCCTAAGAAGAAAAGCTTTCAAAGTTTTCCATGAGGACACAACAGCTTAAAGGAACATTTCTGAAAGCAAATATAAAACACTTCATGGCAAAAAGAGAAAGACAGCCTAAGAAGAATATTTAAATTTTGAGAACACAATATTATCACTGCTACCAGTACAGCTTATCCTGTGCCAAGATGAAAAAATATACCAACAGGCTTTTTCAAAAAGGAAGAGAGAGTAATTATATCTCACAGCTTGCTGTGAAACTAACATGGCATTTATGTAGAGTTTAAATATTTATGCTACATTCAAACACACTGCAAAAAGTATTTTTTGATTCAAAACAATTCTTTTGATTTGTGACAAAGTGGGCACTGCTTGGTTCTTTCCAGTTTCAAAAAGAATGTGTCGATTGACAGGTTTCAATCATAAGTAAAGTCTGGTTAGCCACTAGTAATCATAACCTTGCACTGCATGTTAGAATTCGAATTGTGAGTCATGCTCTCAAACAACTCATTAAAGAAAAATATTTTCTTTTTTTTTAAATAGAAAAATGCATGAATTAAAGACCTTTATCTTCCTAAAAGCCAAGCAACAATTAT
>QEPC01013438.1:3062201-3085467 GCA_003113815.1 Sphenodon punctatus | reverse complement strand
GGAAGACCCGACAGCTCCCTCCCTCATTTGTTAATACCTATCTGTGAAGAGTTGGACACCCTTGGCTCCCTGGAGAGCTATGAAAGAGGAGGCCCTCCTACATACCAAGTCAAGCTATTTATTATGAAGAAGGCTTCAAGCGATAATTGTCACTTACTAAGTTTGAAACTTTCAAAATGTATCATTTTACCTCAGGTTAGCTGAAGTTTTGCAGTGTGAAGGAATGAAATGTTTATTTAGCGTTTAGCCATTCACAAATTTAAACAAATAAAATCAATGACCGAATTAAAAAAAAGAATAAAAGCATACAAATCAAGATTTCCTGCATCTCCCTAGGAATGTTCTTAAAAATGACAGTCTCGCCTTCCTTATTCCTAATGCTCTAGTAAGTTTTTTCTATTCTTTTTCTGCAACTCTCATTCCCCTCAGCTGTCCCTTCCGCCGCCCCCCCCCCCTTTACTCCCACAGATAAGTCTCTCCCACTTACTCTTTTCTCGCCTTCTCCTGGAAGTTCATTGCCTGGCCTGTGAGCTTCTCAGTAATACTACTATCGTTCTTAATGAGCATAAAGCTAGTGTAACTAGGTCCCAATCCACAAACTACTTGCTTCAGAGTAGACCCATTGAAGCTCTATGGGCTTCAACAGAGAATACTCCTGAGCGAGTGGCTTGAGAATTAACTTCTAGGGATGTGCGAACAGAAGGCGGTTCGGATGTTCGGACGGAAACCCGAGTTCAGGTTCGGTTCGGCCGAACATCCGAAAGTAGTGCTATCGATACCGATTTTGTTTTTCCGGTATCGATATAATTTGGCCCTAAAACCAGCCCTGGTCTCCCTCCCTGGTGCCAGAAAGTCTGCTCCTCAGCTGCTTCCCCCTTCCAGTCACGCTTTTCCCACCCAAAGTCACGTTTTTCCTGCCCCTGAGCTCATCCGAACTTTTCCGAACTGTTCGGCCGTTCGAACGTTCAGTTCGGTCGTCCGAACAGGTCGAGTTCTACCCGAAGTCTGAACATCCGAACCATGTTCGCACATCCTTATTAACTTCTTCATTTGTCAAGTCTGGTGCCCAGGCAGGCTCTGAGCCACTATTGCTACTTGTTCAGCGAGGGGTCAGAGGAAGGCAGATGCCTCGGAGGCTTTCTTCCCAGAGGTCTGTCTAGCTTCATCTACCCCAGAGAGCAGGTGAGGTGCCCATAAGCCTCTTCCATCACTGGAAGAGGAGGCTTTTGTGATTCTGAACAGCCACCATACTGGACATGCTCACAATTACACAGCAAGTCCCTCATCACCGAGTCCCATCTCAAATAATCCACTATAGCACAATGTCTTCTAGATAAGCTATGCAACCCTTATTGATGCACCAATTCTGACTTGATTAAGGTATTAGACAAACTCTGAAACTTGTGTGACCAGAGTTAGGTTCCTAAATGCATGACTTTGAAAAATGGACTTGAGGTTAGCATGCTGGCCTTGGACTTGTGCAACCCAAATCTGTTCTCTACAGTGGCTGCCTATAGTCTTCTGGGCCCAATTCAAGGTGATGGTGCTTACCTATAAAGCCGCTCAGAGTTGCCTGTGGGCAAATGTAGTGGGATAAATATATAAGGAAATAAATAAAATATACGGCCTGGGCCCTACCTATCTGCGGGACCATCTCATTCCCCACACTCTGGATCGACCCCTGCGGTCAACCGGGAGTGCCCTTCTTGAAGTCCCCTGAGTATCTCGAGTGGGCGACTATAGAGAGGGCCGCACCGAGGATGTGGAACTCCCTCCTGGCAGAGGTTCATGTGGTCCTAGACCTCTCCTCTTTGAGATGACAATGCAGGACCTGGCTGTTCCGCCAGACTTTTGGTGAGGGAGATGGGTAAGGGGGATAAGGGTTAGGGAGGGTTCTTATATTTTTTAGTACCCACCTTATGGATTTTAATGTTTATTTATATTATTTATTTTATTTGTATTATATTTGTATTTTATATTAGCCACCCCGAGCTGCTGCTGGCAGGAGGGGCGGGGTAGAAATGTATGTAACAACAACAACTTCACTCTACTGGCCCCTTCAAGCATTCTCTGCATGACGCGGAACGAGCTGCTTACTTAGGTTCTCCTCCCCAAATTGGGATAATAGGACTTTCCAATCTGGCACAGATTTTCTGAGGGGAAAAGCCAACTAAAAAGACTGAGATGCCAAGGTGGGGAACCCCCAGCCTCCAGCTGTTTTTTATTTGGTTCCTTGCCAATTTCTGAATCTGGTCTGTGGATCTAGTTCTGCTCAAGCGCTGAAAGACTGATCTCAAGGGAAGGCAATGGAGATGAGGACATGAACTCAAGGGTAAGCCAAAGATCCATAAATCGGACCCTCCTCTTCCTTCCTCCATTGATTGCTTACCGCTGACCTCAAGTCTAATCTGGCCTAAAAAACTTGTACTAATTTTCACAGTGGCCTGTCAGAACTGAAACATTCCTCACTCCTGTGTTATGGTAATAGCACCCATGACACCCACGGAAGTACTTAAGCTGCCAGAATCGAGAAGGAGCTGTAGATGCCATTCACAGTGGAGAGTCAGACCACATTTATTATGTATCTAACTTCAAGCACCTCAAATTGAAGCATTTTAAATTTAAGGACTGTCTCAACTCAAAGATACCACATGGGCATTACTAAACCACAGGTATTATATGAGGACAGATCCCTTTCATGGGGAGCTGACTAGTGGGGAGAGGAGAGGGAGGGAGAGGTATTGCCCATGCAGGAGAGGGCCAGATCTCCTGAATCAAAATGAAGACATCGGAGAGATTACACATGACTATTTTACAGTACAAAGTGTTCAGTGTTTCACTGTATTCAGGGACCCACGTTCACAGTGTTTCCTCTGCTGGCACTGCAGCACTGGGGAAAATGCAGTGAACATGGGTCCCTGACTGTAGATTAATAAAGTGGGAGACAAGAAATTACCGATGGCAAACCATGGAAAACATTTACAGCCTACCAAGGGGGCTGCTTACAACTGCTACCCTAAACAGATGATCGATTTCTTTGCAATTCCCTTGAACCAGGTTTTAAATTTCTGTATTTGTTTGGAAAGATGCATTCCCTCTAACTAGCCTGCAAATGAAGCGAGCAATTATCAATATTTATAGACCCATTATCCACATCTCAAAGCTTTTGCTCCAACACACAGTTTTAATGGAAAAGTTAACAAGGTCAGAAAAGGCCCCAGCCAAGACGTTTGAACTGAAACTTCCTTGAAGCCTAAGTGTATTCTGATCTGGTGCACTGGCTCAAACCTCTCTCTGCTTCATACTCTTCATTTCGTACCTTGCCCTCCTTTTACTGGACTTTGCCTTGGATTTCTTTCTAGGCAAAGAAAGAAAAAATATGAAGATAGTGATGATTTGTGGCGCCTGCAAGATTTGATTGCAGAACTAGAAATTGGATTAGGCTCCATTAAGGACCTCATCTATAAGCATGTAATGTTGGGAAGATATTCTTCTGCAGCCAATTTTTCTTTTCCCATGTGCTACTTGGTTGTGAGTTTTTTTAAACTCGCTGTCTGAGCTTTGGTCAAGAGCATTTGTATTCCTGTGGCTCAATTACTGAAACTGAAGAAATAATAAGGGGGGGGGGGGGGGAATCAACTCTGCCACCTTTACTCACAGCAAGTAGTACATTAATGCAAAAGTGACCCCAATTAAATGTAGGGTGAGGGATGAGGAGAGAATCTTGGCAATTAAAGTACTCTCCATCAGGAACGCTGCTTTGATGATCTAATGTTAGAGATGACTGCATCACTTTTGCTAGAAATTAAATTATTATGCAACTAATCTAATCAAATATACTGGGGCACTCAGCAAGATAGTTGCTTTTTGGAACTGTTTGTACACAGGGCAGGTTGCACAAATGCATCTTTTGTTATGGTGAGGCAGAAATCCGTGAAGATGCAAGCTGAGGCTAATGATGCTTCCTTTCTCCAACTGTTTGACTTGTTTCTTAAGTTCTTCTAGGGCCTTTCTCTTGTGTGTCTGTAGAGGGCACCGAACTAGGTTGGCCTCTATATACTCCTGTAATAAGAAGTGATAAAAAGAATCCTATTCTTTCTACAAAGGGTCTCCTTCTAACTGGCTATCTGCAGAGGGACAACCCAATCTCGAGGCTGCCTATAATGATGTTCTTTATAGCTAACACCTCTCTCCATAGCTTCAGCAACTCTGAAATCCAGATCCTGTATTTCTGACTTGCTATTCCCATAACGAAGGTGAAGAGTTTACTCTGTAACAGAGTTCAAAAGGCTCAAAACCTCACGGTCTGGATTTAAAATACGAAGTGTTAACAATTCACTGCTGGGTTATATGGCTTTATTCTCGGACATATTTAATAATCCTCCTCTGTGGCTAAGAGATACTGAGTGCTTTCACTTGAGATGGTTTCTGCTTCAATTGTTTTTCCCCCCACAATTTTCAGTGACTGATCGTGGAATTAATTTCTGGGTACCCATTCACATGGGACATATCTCCCACAATTTTCTTTTCTGCGACTGTTAGTGACATTGTTTCCCTCTTTTCCACTCCTGCTATCCCTCTGTCCTTTGCATCTGCTTCCACATATTGATTATGGGTTAGGTAGTGGCATATTGCTATCTGCCCATTTCATGTGACCTGGTTTGAATCTCAGAAACTTCCCTCCCGCCTCCGCGAGATTCAGCCATGCAATGGATGACCGTGTCAATGATGCTCTCAACCAATGCCACCTCTGTAGTACTTGTTGAAGGTGTGCATCATTGGGCACAGGATGCAATCTGTTTGCTGAATCCCTTCACTGCTACTGAGGAACATAAGCAATGCCATACTGAGTCAGACCAATGGTCCATCAAGCCCAGCATTCTGTCTCCAACAGTGGCCAATTTTGGTCGCATCAGAGAAGTATCAGCAGTCACAATGGGCAATCCATTCCCTGTTGATTACTCCCTGCTCCCGACAGTAAGAAGTTCCCATCTCGTAATCTACTTTGCTAATAGCCGTTAATGGATCTATTCTCCAAGAACTTATCCAGTCCCTTTTTAAACGCAGCTATTACTACTGGCCCTGACAACCTCCTCTGACAACAAATTCCACACTAACTGTACGCGGAGTGAAAAAATACTTCCTTTTATTTATTTTAAATCTGCCACCAGTTAGTTTCATGGGGTGTCCAAGTTCTAGTGCTACTTGAGAGGGTAAATAAACGTTCCCTGGCTACTCATTCCACTCAAGATTTTATAAACGATCATATCCCCTCTCAGTCTTCTCTTCTCCAAGCTGAAAAGCGTTAACCTATCAAGTCTCTCTTCGTACAGAAGCCGTTCCAAACCCTTGATTATTTTTGTTGCCTTTACCCACACCTTTTCAAGTTCTACTATACCTTTTTTGAGATGGGGTGACCAGAATTGCACACAGTACTCAAGGTACGGATGCACCATCCATTTATATAGGGACACTATGATATTTTCAGTTTTATTCTCTATCCCTTTCAGAATAATTCCTAACATTCTGTTTGCTTTTTTGACAGCCGCCACACAGTGAGTTGGGGATTTCAATGTCCACAATGACTCCAAAGTCCTTTTCCTGAGTGGTTACTCCTAGTTTGGATTATTATTCCCTATGTGCATTATTATGCACGTGTCCACATCTGCCATTTAGCTGCCTCATCACCTAGTCTCACAAGATCCTCTTGCAATTCTTCACAGTCCGCTCAGGTTTTAACTACCTTGAATAATTTTATGTCATCTGCATATTTGATCACCTCACTCTTTACTCCTCTTTCCAGATCACTGATGAAGATATTAAACAACATTGGACCCAGTACAGAGTCCTGCGGCACTCCACTATTTACTTCTCTCCATTGTGAAAACTGACCATTTTGTCCTACCTTCTGTTTCCTAGCCTTTAACCAGTTACCGAGCTACAATAGGATACATCCTCTTATCCCATGACTACTTAATTTCCTCAAGAGGCTCTCATGAGGGATCTTATCAAACACCTTCTGAAAATCCAGACACACTATATCAACTGACTCACCCTTATCCACATGCTTATTTACTTCCTCAAAAAAATCCAGTAGATTAGCGAGGCATGATTTCCCTTTGCTAAATCCATGTTGACTTTTCCCCATTATGCCACCTTTATCAACATGCCCAGTAATTCTATCCTTAACAATAGTCTCCACCAGTTTGCTCGGCACTGACATGAGGCTTACCAGTCTGTAGTTACCAGGATCACCTCTGGAGCCTTTTTTAAAGATCAGCGTTACATTCACTACCCGCCAATCCTCGGGTACTGTGGCAGATTTCAGCAACAGATTACAAATTACCATTAGTAGGTCAGCATTTTCATATTTGAGTTACTTCAGAACTTCAAGGTGAATACCATCAGGTCCTGGAGATTTGTTACTATTCAGTTTGCCAATTTGCTCTAGAACATCTTCCAGAGTCACGTTAATTTGTGACAGTTCTTCCAACTCATCACCCACAAAAACTAGCTCTGATGTGGGTCTCTCTCAAATATCCTCTACAGTGAAGATTGAAGCAAAGAATTTATTCAGTTTCTCCGCAATATCCTTATCATCCCTGAGTATCTCTTTTACTCTCTGGTCATCTAACAGAGCAACTGACTTTCTAGCAAGCTTCTTGCTTTTGATGTACTTGAAAAAGTTTTTATTATTAGTTTTGGTATATTTAGTAATTCGCTCCTCAAATTCCCTCTTGGCCTGCCTAATTAATTTATTACATCTACTTTGGCAATGCTCTTCCCTATTTACCCCATTGGGAGTAGCCCTCCATTTTTTTAAAAGGATGCCTTTTTGGCTCTAACAGGATATTTGTTTCCTCAAACACCTTGGTATCCAGATATAGCATGAAGTAGATCTTGCTACATGGAATGATTGTACGCAGGCACTGATTAACAAATTCATTGAACTTGGAGCTCACACTATGAACGTGCTGTTTGATCAGTTCCAGCTGTCTGGTGATATCAGTGCTGTGATGAAACTTGCAGTTGACATCTTCAATGCAGTGGAGGCAATGACACCGCAGGACCATCAACAGTGGTACACACTAAAATGCCTCAACTGGTGGCAGCAGCTCGTTTGCAAGTCTTGGAATGAAAAGCAGTGGTTTGACAACCCCCAAATGACACCCGATGCCATATTTGTGGAAGTACGCAAACCATGTTTGCATCAGAAAGACACCAACATGTGCAAAGCACTGATGGTAGACACATGGCTTAGAATTGTGTTGTGGAAGATGGACACCCTCAGAACACACCATTCTGTCACCACCCATTTTGGATTCAGTGGTTGCAATCCCAAGCGGGATCCGCATAGGTCCCGCGCAGTACAATGTGTTCTCAATGGACATGCACTTGGTTTGCATGCATGTGCGTGTGTGCTCGGGTTGTGCACAGCATGCATGGGGCATGGGATCAGCCCCACTGTGTCCATGATCTCTAATGTCATTAAAGAGATACGTTCCACCATCAATTATGTGCTTCTCTGTCCACTAATACAGTTCCAGAAAATGGAGGATGTCATAACCTTCCCTCTCTGTTTCCCTCTCTGTTTATATTTTTATCATATTTATTGTTTTTTATTGTTTTAAAATGTAGTTGTAAGCCGCCCCGAGCTGCCTGTTGATGGGAGGGGGCCAGATATAAATGTTTACATAAATATAAATAACCAGCTTTGAGAAATGGGCTTTTCTCACTGCATGGATGCAATTGTTGGGAGGCGCATCAGAATTATTGGCCTGACAGAAGAGACCAACAAGTACTACAGCAGCAGAAGTTGCTACTCCATTTTACTGAAAGTAGTAGTTGACGCAGATGGACTGTTCATGGATGTTTTTACAGGTTTACATGGAAGCAGTCATGACTCCTGCATCATACACCGCTCCCCAATATTTGTAAGGAAGTACAAGGGGATTTTCAGGCTAAACCCACAGGCTGTAATCCAGGGGATTACTGAAAGCCTGCGATTATTGGCTACCCTGCCTACCTCTTTTCCCCATGGCTTATGAAAGCATACTGCAGCAGTAATGACCCCTCCCAAGAAAGATTCAACACCACCTTTACCCAGTGATGTCAGGGTGTGGAGAGGGCTTTTGGCCACCCGAAAACAAGATGGAGGAGCCTGAGGAAAACTCTGGAGATGGAAGCCCAAGAATGTCACATAAATGACTGTCATGCTACATTCTGCACAATGTCTATGAGACTGAGGGAGATGCCATTTCATGGACAAAACTGGCTATGAGGATGCCTCAGATATCCACGTGGAGGTCCCGGAACCAGGCAAGATCTCTTGCTCACCCAAGAGGCAAGGGGTCATTGTGTGTGATGTCTTTTGTTTATTTATTGAGCCGCTATATGACCCAGATCCCGAGCAGGACATAGAAGGACACATACTTGCTATGACAGGGGGGTGGGTGGGTGTGAAAAAGAGAGAGAGAAGGCCTTATGTTCCCCTAGCACTGCTCCCCATGACCCACCACAGCCAAAGGGGCAATTCCAGAGCAAACACAACAGCATCTTTCCTTTTGATTTTTACTTAATTTTTTTTTTTCTAAAAATCAACAGTGTATTTATTTTGGATTTTTATTTTATATTATTCCTATTTAGAATTTTTATTTTCTTATGAAAGCAACAGTATTTTCTACAGGATTCTTACTTCTAACAAAAACAGATGTTTCCTAAGGATATTAAATTTTACAAAAACAAACACTATTTTGAGTGATCACAGAGCTGAGAAGCAGCAGAGGGTAGCAAGACACTTTCCACTGCCCATCCCATTCAAAAAAAATGTTTTTTGCATCGACACCTGGAGGACCGATCATGCAACTGTAATAGCGCTAGCATTCCCACATTCACAATTTTGCACGAGTATACCACCTGTCCCAGGAACAGCATTCTCATGTTCAAAATTGTATGAGTAGGATTTCCAAGACCAGTAATGCACAATGACTCAAAGCTGAACTCACGGGATGAAAATGGAATAGTACACTCACACATGCATCAAACTTGCAGAGGAAATACAATCACCTAACTAACGTATCGTGTGAGAGCAGCCACAGCCTCTATCCATCTTCCATGAAGGGACGGTATATGCTGGCAGTACTGACCACACTTTTCTCACTCCTGCCATACTACCTCACAGAAACATCAGTAAAATTCTCTGTAGGAAAACGTCTACTCACTCTGTGTCAATTTACAAATCTAGAGTTTGCCATGTTGGTTTTAAATGTAAGAGATGGATACTATGTAGGTTAGATGGTAGTATTTGTTTGACCAGCTACTGTTGGAGAGAGTATTCAAGTCTTCAGGCCACACAGAGCCCTTCCCTCAGGCACGTAAAAAGTCAGAACCGTAGACTGAACAAATGCGGGACAGGAAAACAATTACTTGGGAGAGTGCTGTTCAGAAGAAGTCACTGGGGACAATTCAGTGGCCTGTGTATGCTGCCCGCAGGTGCCGTGAGCAGGCCAAAAAATGTCCAGGTGCCACCCAGGGCTGTGCTGCATGCACGGCATGCATGCAGACATTAGCACATGTTCTGGCCTGCGCACGGCGCCTGCGGGCGGCACACACAGGCCACTGGATTGTCCCCACTGGCATTTAAAACATTTAAATACAAGGGGAAACCAAGAACTAAATGAGAAATATAAATGCATGCTTAGGTATGTGCATAATATAAAATACTAGGAGGGAGTTATAGGAAAGATTTTCAAGAGGGGAGAGGTAGTTTGCATTTCAAAGCATTTAAATACAATGTAGGGAATGCAGCAGATGGGTGTAAATGGCAGGGAACAGTTTCACATTTATATAATGGCTTCTGAAACCCAAATCTATATTACTCCATTGTTTCTGGTATATAATAAAGGTTTTAGAAGCTGTAAAATAACGTTTTTATCTCTAGAGGATCCTCCTTTCCAATGGCCAAATGCTGATTTTCCACTGGTTCAAAATTAAGCTGAATGTCACATAGCTAGACTAGTGTTACAAACACACAACTACAGCATCTTAAACGGTATCTTATCTTGCCTAAACATTTGTTTGTGCACCAACAGTAACAATTACTATTTAATAATTAATAATAAATAATAGTAATCATTACTCCAGCTGTAGCTGGAGGAAAGGCTGCATTTTCCTGCTACCGTTTAGCTGCAGAGAGGTCACAAAAATAGTCAACTTCTCAAATTACTGCCTCTGCATGGGCTAAAAGAAAGCAGTTTGTGTGACTTTTACCATATGACAGTAACTATATTAAGTTCAGTTATGTGCGCAATGACTACATCTAAAAATCTGATACCTAAACCAGCTTTGAAAGCTCTATGAAACATGCACATGAGGTCTCGGCGTAACCTGTAGCACAACCTTTAACTACTGGCTGTCAAGCGCACTCGCATACTCAATCTGACCAATGGTCCATCTAGTCTCCATCTAAGCTTCTGGCTAGCACTAGATGCTTCAAAAGTGGATACAAGAGCCTGACCAAAGAGAATGTCCAGCAAAAGGGAATAGGAGGATGGGTCTAACATATAGGGACTGTTCTTGAGTTCTTATTGGACCAACCTCTGTTTGTAAGAGTATGCAGACTTCCAGTCCATGCATGACCCTTCCTCAGGCATGTAAAATGTCAGAACTAACACGTCTGAGTATCAGTGGGAGCAGGAAATAGGGACCGGGATCCACACAATCCCCCATGCAGACTACAGTCAGACTAGTGCGCTGCCCCCAACGCGTAGGGGAAAACGGCCCATCAGGATAGTAATGTGGCCCAGTAAGTTTCACAGAGATGGGGCCCCTATCATCCTAGGGTGCAGAGCACAAGATCGAGCCCAAGCGGGGTCCAGCCCGCCACCGATCCACACACCGCACTCGCACCGGGGAGGGGAGGACGGGGAAGGCTGGTAGTGCAGAGGGTTGTGGGGGTACAAGGGAAAGGACCCAGGATAGAAGTAGGAGAGGGGACTGCACACACCCGGGACTGGGGAAGGAAACCCAGAGGGGGAAAGGAATGGGACTCGCGCACCAGCACTTACTCTCACAATCACGCGCCACGCTTCCGTCACGCACACCAGGGAAGGAAATATACAGGAAACCAAATGTCCACACACCACCCCTAAGTCTACACAAGCACCACCCAAAACCCACCCAAACCCCACAGTATGTATAATAATCCAAACACTTCGCTTTGGGGCCAGTTTCTCGCTCCGATTACCGGCACTGGGGAACTCCCGGCGCCGGCTTATGAAGTCTGGGCCATGCCCCCCTGGCGTGCCAGGAGACGTGTGGAGCACCGCGGCGGCTCTGGCCATGGCCCCACCCCCTGGGGTGTCACCAGGAGCGGTGCAACGCTGCCAATGGCAGAGCCGGTTATTTTGGCAACCGGACGTGGCGGTGGCGCGGCCCCCCTGCTGGTCAAATGATCGGGCTCAATCCCGCAGGGTGGGGCGAACGAGCCCTCCTGGATCAGAGGCCCCTGGGGCTGACACTGAGATAGGGCCATGTGTGGTTGGAAAGCTTGCATATTCTCACCAACAGAAGTTGGCCCAATAGAAGGGATCTGCTTTGTCTATATTAGATTTGGGATCAATACAGCACCCAGACGCTCTCAATGGATTATCTTTGACATTCACCTCATTACATTTAAAGTATGGTAACAGTTTCAGTACTGATGTGCTCTGCACCCAACAGGGAGCACAGCTTGCAAAGGATGTGAATACGAGGTAATGTTAACACCGTTCTCCTAGGACGCTGTTAACTAAGTCCACATCATCCAAACCCTTGTATGTGCGTGGTTACATGCATGTATGCAATATGAATGAAGCAATTCTCATTGTCGCAGCACCCCCCCCAATGAGACAGAGACCAAGTATTGGATTAAACAGGCCACACTCTTTATTAATAGTTATCAAGACGGTGGGTGATTGCCCACGCAATATGGGTCCAGTATGCTAGCTAATTAACTCTTATTAACCCAAAACTAGCCAGGATGTGCCTTCCCGTGCCAGCTCCATCACAAACAAGGCTCCCCTTCGACAGCACCCTGGCTCTGGCCGAAAGGGGGAGCATCCCAACTGTGGGCTTGAGTAAGGAGGTGGGTACCCGCTAAGTCAGCAGACCGTGCAGGTACTTACTGACGAAACTGCAGTACCCCTCCCAGGTAAATAACCCCAGTGCATACTGCCTGCGCCTGGCACTGGGTGTCACCTCCCCATCTCTTAAGGAGATGACTCATTTCAATTCCTAACCTATTTGACCTACTATAGCATACTGGACCCCCGCCACCAAGGGGGAGTCCCTAGTGGGCTCCCCCAACACCCACCGCCTGTACCTCCAACAATTTCTTCAAATGTTGGGACAACATTGCTAAGTATAACTCATTGCCTATTGCAGACAAATTGGGGGCTTGTCCGGAAATTGAACCCGGGACGGTTACATGCATGTATGCAATATGAATGAAGCAATTCTCATATGCTTAAAGTTAAGCATGTGCTAAAGTGGTTTGCTGGAACATGGCCAAGGAGACCAATCAACTTCCTCAGGCCTTGCATATGGGAGAAAAAAAAAGTTTCCTTCGCATCCTGAAAAGAAAGCTGGGTCTGGGGTCAGGAGTGGTTGGGCTGGGGGGAGGGAGCTCCAGAACTGCGGAGCATAACTTTAAAATCCAGTTCCACTTACCCCACAAATTTCAATTCATTCCAATTCAGAAAAAAAAATTAGTATCTCCATTAGAACCTGTAACTGTGCCTAATTGTTTTCTTTTTTGAAGAAGAAGAAAGCAGCAAGTTTTCCATTTTGAGGCTAGTGTGCTTGACAGCCGGTAGTTAAAGGTTGTGCTACAGGTTATGCCGAGAACAGGAAAAAGAAGATAATTTGTGCAGCCAGCAACTATTTGTATTATTGTTTGCTTTACTTAAACCAAGTAACTTTAAACCTATCTTTATTTCATATGCCCTGAGCCTAGAGCTTTGCTGTACTTCTGGCCCAGACCCTACGAGTGAATCTGGCACCAAGACAGTGTCTGGGAGGCCACCTCACAGTCTGGATCGTTCAACTTGGAACATTCATCGTAACTTTGAAACTACTGAATCAATTACCTTCAAACACGCTTATGCTTTTTGTTTGAATGGTTGAGCAAAAGAGTCATTTATAGTCACACACCATTCCGCATGAACTCATACTGCCTTGGAAAGGTGAAGTGGGCGAGCATGGTTTAGTATGAGCTTAGAACTTTTGGTAGACCCGGTTTAAACACTGCTATTAAATACATTTTAGCCAGACACAGTCAACCAGGTCAACTAGAGTTTGGGGTGTGCAATTCATATCATCTTAATTATTTACGGAAATGAACAGAGCCCCATTAGGGTGGCCCTACCTCCCCATTAAAAGAGGACACTTATGAAAAATACATGGTACAGGGCTGCACTGGAACCAATGCAGCCCTGCAATAGGTATTTTTCATAAGTATCCTCTTATAAAGGGGAGGTAGGGCCACCCTAACCCCATTTGTTTTCATAACTAAGGTAACTAAAACAAATGAATAAGCAAATGATATTTGTTTGATCTCACTGGTTTTTGTTTTTTTCATTTAATTTATTACAAATAAAAATTAAAAATTCACTGTGCATGTGCAAAATGGCTACTGGGCCTGGTCTACGAACAGGCACACCCTTTCCCAAAATGAGCTGGCAGCATCGGCACCATTTTAGAAAAGGGCAGCCAGTCTCCACATGCGCAGACTGGCCCTGGCAGTCATTTTACAAATGCAATGATTTTTTTTTAAACATATATTTTTAATAAAACTAAAACAACCCCATGAAAAATGGGCCTGTGGCACAGCACAGGCTCATAAGGATACTGACCCTTTTAGAAGCCAGTACTGAGCTTCAGAGGCTCACCAGGGGTGGGGGTGGCTAACCCAGCCCAGAAGGGAAAAGCCTCTGGCTGGCTCAGTCAGTGGGTTGGAGAGGAAGGTTGTGGGGCAGCAGGTTCTTCAAGCTGGCCCAACCTTAAGGGCTACTATGAGGCCACCAACCCACCTAGTTCAGAGCCTCAGCTGGAGAGAGGCCAGAGCCAAGCTGGAAGTCCAGAGGACAGATGGAAACTGACCAGAGTTGCGAGCAGTAGGAGCTGCTGGAGGGACAATGCAGCTATACTGGACTCTGCTGAACCAGAAGCCAAGAAGGCTGAGCCAAGGCAGCTGAACTCCTTTGGGGAATCTGATCTATCACTGTGGTGAGCAGTTAATGGACCGTTAAGTCCATCACCCATCTATGTAGAAGTTAACACTAAAGCTAATTCCCAAGTGTGAACCTACGGTTTCATCTGGAAGGGACTCACCCAGGCTAGGCACCACACTGTCACAGGATCGTTTACAAAAAACGCTGAAAGCCAAGGGGTATTTGTAAATGAAAATGAATGATGTGCCTTCCGCACAACCCAGTAACTAGAGTTGATCAAGGCACCGTGCAACATGTGTTAAAGCCAATTTATGACGACTTGTTTTTAAGAACTTGTCAATGCAGTGGTTCCCTGTGTGACCCTACTTTGAGACTTAAATATGAAATGTCAATCAGGATTGTAACCCCATCTACAAAAGCATGAGAGAGATTTCCAAACCCATTAAAACAGAATCGCTAACCTGCTTTAAATCTGGTCATCCTTTGTTCCAGTGAAATTTTACCTGTGGACTGTTCAACAGCAGCTGAAAAAGAAACTTCAAATTTACCCTGTTTGACAGCACTGGTCACATGGGAAGGAAAGAAGTGGAGTAATTTTAAGGTTATGAGCATTTCGTGCAAATACTCAGTTCAAATCAATGGCCTATTGAGCCCAGCATCCTGTCTTCAACAGTGGCCGCTCTCAGTTGCTTGGAAGAAGAACCAAACAGCTCATAAGCTGCAGCTAGGGCAAAATGCGGCAGTCCGCCTTCTGTCGGAGTTGAGTCGTCAGGATCACATTACACTGGTGCTCCAAAGTCTGCACTAGCTGCTAACAGATTTCCAGGCAAAATTCAGGGTGCTGGTTTTCACATATAAATCCCTAAATGGCCTGGGTCCCAACTATCTGAAAGACTGCCTCTCCCCTCATGTCCCATCACAGCCTCCAAGTCTTGCTGGCAAGGTTTGTAGAACAAGGCACACAGAAAGATGTTCTTGGTGTCTGCCTGACAATTATGGAAATCCCTTCCCTTGGAGGTTTGTCTGATCCCAAGTCTTCCAGAGGCAACGCAAGACCTTGCTTGGCCAGCCATTTGGCAGGCAGGGATAGAGTTTGGGTGTTGTGGGTTAGGGGATTTTACCTGTTTTTACTCATCTCCTGTCGTGGCCTCTGAGTTCAGCCAGGGACGCCCTCTTGCAGGTGCCATCTGCCTATGAAGTGTCTACAGCTAGAGCGTGCAGAGAGGGCTTCTCGGTGGCTACCCCACAATTATACAACTCCATCTCCTGAGGTTCATCTAAGCCAAAGCCTGGTCATCTTTTGAAAACAACGTAAGACCTTTTTATTTGGCATGGGGTTTGACAGGCAGGGATAGGGTGGGTGGGGGTTAGCAGAAGGGTTGCGTGGGGACTTTTTAGATGATTTTACTAATTGTAAGCCACCCTGAGTCTTAATGGGAAGAGTGGCATATAAATTTAAAACAAACAAACAAAACCCCGCTATGCTACTGTCCTTTGCAACATCCTCTGGCAACAAGTTCCACAAGTCAATTGTGCATTGAGTGAAAAAGATCTTCCTTTTTGGTTTGTTTAAATCTGCTGACAGTTACATTCATGGAGTATCCCTACTTCTAGTAGTATTATTTATTTATTTATTGAGAGAGAGGGTAAACAACATCTTTCTAGGTATTTGTTCCTCACCACTCATGTTTTTGCAGTTGCCTCAGGTAGATGCAGAAGGTATATTTACATATATTTGATATATGTATGTTTTGAGTACATATGATATATACATGTGTTCCAACTTTTATTCTGCCTTCCATGCCCAAAATATTAAAATGTAAGGTTTCATCCATGCTGGTACTTTGCAGATATTTCCTCTGTTTAACACCACACACACAAAATGATATTTGAGTCTTTGAATTACCGGAGCCCTCAAGCTAATTAAATATCCGGCTTCTCCTTCTCTTTTATGCCCAGGTTATCTAAACACTTTAGGCCTTTTCCTAACTTCTAGACTGATTCAATGCTTCTAGCCTTGAAAAAAATCCAAAATTTGACTATGCAGTGTCAAAAACTTGCAAATGTAAAACTACATTTTAAAAGTCTTTTCCAGCAGCTGAATTCAAAATACATTATTCTTGACACCTCCTGTGAGATTTATGAGTAAGGCAGGTTCACAGTTTCTAGCTTTAGAAATTTTAGAGGAATTCCTGCCCAAATTTCTGGAATAAACGGTTTTTCCAGATGTAAGCAGATATTAACAGCTCACCCGATTTTGCTTAGGGTTCCCAATTTCCTCCCCTGAATAGAGAAATTGTAGCACAAAAGAAATCTGTTTGGGTAAGTTATGGACATTAGAAAAATAGGTATTGGAGCATTTAAAATTTTTAAACCTTCAGGTTCCATTCCAAGCATGAGGAGAAATTCTATCAGTTTCTTACACTTACTGTTAAGGGTGATGTGCGTTTAGGTGGAGAAAAATCTACACTGGTTGTAGATATGAATACACACCGCCTATTCTGTCTCTGAGAAGATGCTATCCACAAACATTGAAGGGTCTGGAAACGGACATTGGTCGAAATACTGGCTTGGACTCAAGCTCTTTTCATGGGTTACGATGGATTGGTACTACAAAGTTTTTATAAGAGCATTTGTAGGCCTGGCTAACCAATATGTGCTGATCGTGTTTAGGCTGACTAAATAAAGGTAGAATGTGTGTGTGTTTTTGGCATTTTTTTTATTGGGTTACCAGGATTTAAGCTTGTTTTGTTTCAAATATAATTGAGCCTGACTGTAAGATCTGTATGGAGTCTTTCCCTGACAGAGCCCTCAGAGAGAATGCATACAATAACGAGACTCATTGTAGGTCACCACCCATATGTGATTTGGACTTGCAAAGGTGTGATGCCAGTGAGCTTTATAGTCCCACAGAAATCCTTGGATGGGCCCACTGGTTTGAGGATACACGTAGGGTCATAGAGAGTGTGCTCTGAATAGCCAAGTTGTGTCTGGGAACCCAGGATTCTATGTACCTGGTAAAAAGAATGCATAGGTGATGGCAGTGTATAAATCCAAGCAGGTGCTGGCTGAAACACCAGCTCATGTCAAGTGGGGGAGAAAAGTGACCCTATTTATAGCATACGTTACCTGTTATGCGAACAAATAGGAAATCCCAACTCAGGACAACCTTGCTATCCCCTTTTGGCTTTGGACTGTAATGCTGAAGTGTGAAGAGAGAATTGGTTGCAATTCCAAAGAGGGATGTTGATGCTATGATGAACTACGGCTTTGTGCATCTCTACAGATTTACACCAGTTAAACTAATAGTGTATTTCCCCACTAAATTTTTAAACCAGCACCAATTGTTTAACCAGTTGTTAAACCAGCACACACACACACCCTCACTCTCTCTCACAAACATGCACGCATGCAGATTCTTCTCCCCCATCTCTCTCACAAACACACATGCACAAATCCACTTTTCTGCCCCCCACTCTCACTCACTCAGACACGCACACACTCTTCTCCCCCGACTCTCTTACAAACACACATGCACTGTTCTCCCTCATGCACGCGCACACACACACACTCTTCTCACCAACAATGCCACCACCACTTGCAGCCTCACAGGAAGTTCAGTAGGGGCTGTAGAGTTTTTCAAAGGCCCCGCGATGCTGCAGGACACACAGGGGGCCGCCGCCATCTTGCTGTTCCTGTCTGGGCATGCTGGGAAATGTAGTCCTAGCATGTCCAGATAGGAAACATGCCAGTAGTCCCAGTGTCCCTAGTGGGGGTAGCAAAACTTGCACCACCAGGCCAGTGAGGGATGAGAGGGTCGGGGGAGCAGCATAGTTTCTCTCCCCCCAGCCCCACCCCCCTCCATAAGCTGCCAAGCCTGCCAGGTGGCCTGGGGAAAAGGGGAGCCCCAGCGTAACAGCATAAGGAAGGTTACGTGACTCTACTTTTTAAAAATCATGTAACTTTATCAGGAGCCAGTTCTGTCACAAAGACTTTACACTCTTGTCAGTTTCATGTCAATTACCCACTTGCCTCAGAAAGCCAGCAAGACAAAGCTCTAGTCAGTTTCATGTCAATTACCACCCACCACCACCCAAAGCCTCACTTCCTACTTTTGACTCCACATGATAAGTCTGCAACTTTGTACTTTTAAAAGTCTGCAACTTTTGAAAACTTGCAGACTTTTCACTGGGTATGAAAAGTTGCAGACTTTTCATAGGGAGTCAAAAGTACAGAGTGAGGCCAGGGGGTAATCACACTAAGCTGACTACAGCATCCTCTTTCCGTCTTTCTGAGGCAAGTGGGTAATTGACATGAAACTGACAACAACTTAACGTCTGTGACAGAAATGACTTCTGATAAAGTTATGTGATTTTAAAAAGTAGTCACGTGACTTTCCCATTACTGTGTTTTGCCAGTTAGCAGCTGCTCAACCACACATGCACGAGCCAGCAGAACCAATTTTAAAATAATTAATAACTCGGTTTTGGCTGCACCAATCACTATCATATCACAGAAGCAGTTGTTATTGATCTCATGCTCCAAGCCTGTGATGTTTGGGGGCTCAACTCATCCAGGGGGAGGAGATATTGAGGATTCAAAATCGTAAGGACGTGTGCATTTTGACCACAGCCAATTGACTTTTAAACAGTCATAACATTTTATTTTCTGGATAGATCTTCTTCAAACTTCGTGCTTATGATGGCCCTCACCAATTATAGTCATGGATACATTTTCAGAAATGTAGCTTAAGTGGTTTCCTCAAAATCGGGGCTTCAGCAGTCCCCTGTTTATAATGGAGAGTGGTTGTGCATTTAACTTCCTTACAGCTACCGCTGTAAGACAATCCCTCCCCGGCCTCGGATATAAACTTTGAGAAAAACACGCCTGCACTAATGCCCCTGAAAAGCCAAGCCGAGTTTTTAAAAGTCAAGAAAAATAATAAAATAAAACAAAAGATGCAGTAAAGGCCACTTGCCATAAAAGGATCATCCCAAAGGGAAGCAACAGATGCACTTACAGAGAGATGCAGTTATAACGGTTATTAATTAAACACACAGAAGAATAATTCACAGTTTGTTCTACTGTTCTTTAGAAAAATCCCACCAAAAACCCTCTGTAATCTCTTTGAAGTTTTGGGTTTTAAAGCCCAATTCAGCATCATATATTATCTATGCACTGTTCCTATGGGCGGGAAATTAAAAAACGAGACAGAAAATACTTTGGGGAATTTCCTTCAAACAATGTATGCATTCCCCCCCTTCACCTGCTCCACTCCTCCCCTTCCAGTGCCTTCTCATGAATCCATCTTTAGAAGAGACATAAGCAAGAAGGTGGTTAGATATTTCATGCTAACCACAGAATTAGCAAACACTCAGATCTCCATTGAGAGTGTGGTTGCCATGTTGTGCCCAAATACAAGAGATGCAGCATCTCAGATGGTATCTTTTATTGGAGAAACAAAAGTTGGTCCAATAAAAGATATCCTATGAACTACTTTATATACAACTCCTAGTCACTTAGAACACGTAAATTGATCTAGTGCAAATGCTGTAGCCATGATGTCAGTAACTAATCTGAATCCCCATTCTTTGCCAGTGGAATTCCAGGCTCCCAGTGATGGGAAGTCTTCCCGGAGTGCAACAACCCAGACACTCTGCTATCCTGGGGGTCCTGGAAATGGTCACACATTGATGGAACCAGCCAGGCATAAGCTGGTAACGCTGTTGCTTTCAGTTGATCTAGGCAGCTTTTCACTGGCAGAAAATTTATTACCAATGCACCTTTCCCCAAGGTGGAATCTCTGAGGGAAGGGAGAAGAGGCAAGAATCTTCCCTCATTTACCTTGCTGGCTTCATCACATTACATAATTTTGGTCTTTGGGTAATTGATAACTTGGTGATGGCCCCTTTGATTGCGGGCAGTTGTCCCTTATTGGCAACTCAGGTTCGTAGCCTGGGTGTACTCCTTGATCCACAGCTTTGTGTGGAGGCTGTGGCAAGGAGTGACTTTCGCCAGCTCCATCTCGTTCGACGGCTTCAGCCAAACATCGCCGCCGCTGACCTGACCACCATCATCCATGCCTCCATCACCTCGAGGCTGGACTACTGTAACGCGCTCTACGTGGGGCTTTCCTTGAAGACGGTCCGGAGGCTGCAGCTAGTGCAGAATGCGGCGGCCTGTCTCCTTACCGGGGCAGGCCGCCGGGAACACATTACACCAGTGCTCCGTGCTCTGCACTGGCTGCCGGTAGTGTACTGGGCCCACTTCAAGCTGTTGGTGATAACCTTTAAAGCCCTATACGGCCTTGGCCCGACTTATCTGCAGGACTGCCTCGCCTTCCAGGTCCTTGACCGGTCCTTGCGCTCTGCCGGGAGTGCCTTTCCGGAGGTCCCCCCGTGTTACCCCATGGATAGAGCATTTTCGGTGCCTGCGCCGTGGCTCTGGAACTCCCTCCTGGAGGAAGCTCAACTGGCCCTGGATCTCCTGACTTTTTGTTGTAAGTGTAAGACCTGGCTTGTTCTGCCAGGCTTTTGGCAGAGGGAATGGGTAGGGAGTGGGGAGGTTGGTTATTGCTCCTGCCCGGGTTTGGTTTTATGCTGCTGAATTTGTTTATTTTATAGTATATTTTTGTACTGTTTTAATGTATAAGTTTAAAAAATAGAATTTTGGTTTTTACAGATGTTTTATTTTGTATTGTGTAAGTCGCTTTGAGTACTGTGGCAGAAAAGCAGGGTATAAATGTGAGTAAATAAATAAATAAATATATTGCTGCCTCCATCAACACATTCAAACATGGCTGTTTAAAACCAGAAGCCTAGTTTCACATTTTAGGCACCTCAACAGAGGTGAAATATTGGAGCATATTGAAGCAAAGTGCTGAATCTGTTTCTGCAACTCTGAAATTTTAATCGGTTGCCTACACTGAACCAGCTGTTTTGTATGTTTTCTGTGGGTGGTGTTGAGATTACAGATTCAATTGTTGTTCCAGCCGGGTGTATCTGGTGGCTTCTGAGTAAAGATTCATGTAATAGCCACCAATACATTACAAAAGATGGTCTGATTTCACAGGTGTTTCCTATTCTTCTGACATTCCACTCAGAAATTCTGCTTATGATAAGCTCAGCAACAAGAAGAGTAAACACAGCTTGATCTGCCGAGTTGGAGGAGATTTAAAACAAATAATCCAGGGCTTGAGGAAGACGAGGTTGGTCGTTTTAGTTAAGACTTCACTGGGGCGGGCGGGGGCCTCACATATTTCAAATAAAGCCCTGTATTTAGATGTGTGGATATGGATTTTAAGGCTTAACAGTTGGCAATAGGTACTAGCTGGCAATAGTACACCTGTTGGCAATAGATATTAGCTTTCCTGGTGTCAGTTAATGTGCTTGTGGAAAGTCTATAGCGTTTTTGGAGCCAAGATCAATTCTAATTATAAGTTCCTTGCAAACCTTATCAGAAAGGGTGGGCCGTGACTCAGGTGGAAGACCGCATGCTTTGCATGTATAAGGTCCCAAGTTTAATTGCAGCATCTCCGATTTAGGATCTCTGGTAACACGCCTGGGTGAGGCCCCTGCCAGAGACCATGGAGAGATGGATTTGAAACCCTGCTGCTGTATCAAGTTGTGACAATACTGGGCTAAGGTGGACCATTGGTCTGACTCAGTTAGGAGGTTCCTTATATCTTTAAACAGTATTCTAACATATTTACTTCACCATGCATACTTCCCTTGTCACAAACTGTACTAGGAGCTGAGCTCAGTTGCACTTGGTTATAAAATCAGAAGTGTTTATCTGACTCAGGTCTGGCCGTCTCGGTGCTTACCCGGCACCTGACTGGTGTCAAGGCCAGATTTAGGGGCAGGCAACATAGGCACCTGCTTAGGGCAGCAAATTATTTTGGGGGGGCAGCAGATTTTGGGAGTTGGGTGTTTCTGTTGTCAGCCCGTGCCTACCTGGTTACGGTGCCACCTCTCCTGCCACCGCACTCCCACCTGCCACCTACAGCCTGGAGGGGAGTCCCCTCCCCCACCCCCCCATCCATCACTACATGGAGAAGCTCCATTCTGCCCTCAAGCCCCCAGCAAATGCAGTCTGCAGTGGTGCCAAGCACGGAGGAAGAGACTCTGCTTCTGTGCTGGGCCCGCTGTTTTATCCCTCCCTGCCTCAGATGGCAGCCCACATGCGCTCCGGGGGAGGGGGTGGCAGTACATGTTGCCTATGGGTGCTAAAATCCTAAGCCCGTCCCTGGCTGCTGTTGGGGACTGGATGTGGGTAAGCTGATTGAAGCTGAATCCATACAAGACCAAGGTGATGATGGCTGGCTGACCTTGTAACCTGGGAGACATAGGAACCTCCTGTTATTGATGTGCTCCAGCCTCCCTTGGTTACTCAAGTTCACAGCCTTGGGGTTCTTTTGGATCCACTGCTGTAGTTGCGGCAGTGGTCAGGAGTGCTTTTCACCAACTTTGTCTGGGGAGAAGGCTACAACCTTTTTTAAAAAAATTGCACACAAACCTGGCCACCATTGTCCATGCCTTTGTAACCTTCAAGACTAGATTACTGAAATGTACTCTACATGGGGTTGCCCTTGATGACTATTTGGAAGTTGCAGTTGGTGCAGAACATGGCAGCCTGCCTTTTGTCAGGGTTGGGTTGCTGGGAGCACATTACACCAGTGTTCTGGAGTCTGCACTAGTTGCCAATAGCTTTCCAGGCATGATTCAATTTGCTGGATTTGATCTTTAAAGCCCTACACTGATTGGGCCCCAGGTATCTGAAAGTCCGCCTCTTCCCTTATGTTCCATCACAGTCTCTGAGGTTGGCCAAGGCCAGGGCCCCGATTCTTCTGCAAAATATTTTCCAAAATTCTGCGACCCAAAATGGAAAATTCTGCGACCCATATGGCAAAATTCTGCGACTCGCATGGCAAAGC
This sequence comes from Sphenodon punctatus, assembly GCA_003113815.1. Classification (NCBI taxonomy): domain Eukaryota; kingdom Metazoa; phylum Chordata; class Lepidosauria; order Sphenodontia; family Sphenodontidae; genus Sphenodon; species Sphenodon punctatus. The sequence goes on along the minus strand of QEPC01013438.1, from coordinate 3,062,322 downwards.
AGGAAACCCACCCAGAAAAACCACATGGCAAAGCAGGAAACCCACCCACAAAAACACATGGCAAAGTGTGTTTTTGCCATGTTACACACACATTACACACACACACTGTAAAATGCAGAGC
>QEPC01013438.1:2977384-3059250 GCA_003113815.1 Sphenodon punctatus | reverse complement strand
TCTCGGAGCCACCCTGTCAATGGCCTCCTCCAGCAAGCTGTTCCAATGCTGGACTAGCTCATCCACAGAGTGGCCGTCCACGTCCAAGGTTAACTCCCTCAGGACCTCTTGGAACTACTGGGGTTCCATCAGCCTCCGAGGGTGGACCATCCTAACTGGTCCCTTCCCCTTCTGGAGGGGGTGTGCTAGAAGACCGGCCTGAAGGAGATAATGGTCCGTCCATGACAAGGGCACTGCTGTAACCTCCCCCACCACCGGAACCCCCACCTCAAGGACAGAACCGAAGATCAGGTCTTTTTATGGTCTTTTTGTTTGGTCAGGCATTTGGCAATCAAGGATAGGATATAAAGGAGCTGCCTAACTGAGTCAGACCAATAGTCCATCTTAGCCCAGTATTGTCACAACCTGACATGGCAGCAGGATTTCAAATCCAGCTCTCCAGGGTCTCTGGCAGAGGCCTCACCCAGACGTGCAACCACAAGGATTGAACTTGGGACCTTATACGTGCAACGCATGCACTCTACCAACTGAGTCACAGCCCACATCAGAGTTGGGTGGGATTGGATGTAGGGGTTAGGGAGAGGGTTGGTGAGTGTGGGCAGTTAGTTGCTTTTATATGAGCCTTAAAATTGGATAAATACATTAATTAAATATAAACTTCTAAATCAAGGCTTAGGCTGCAATCTTTGGTCTGCACACAAAACACAACCCAGCCTGAAAGCTGCACCTGGACAATGCACATGCCCAACTGGAGAAGCATGGCGGTGATGTGGCTGGACGCCAGAGGGTGTACCATGTCTACACGCAGTGCCAGGTTGGTCTGAATACACACACTCAGTTCAGTGTGCACATCACACACATGCAAACCAAGGATCTGCAATAGGGACTTAGCTCAATAACTAATTATGCACACACGGTGGTAGATAAAAATTTTTTATGTGTTTTAATATCTAAATTAGGTACTTAAGCAAAGGTATAGAACTCAAAATAATTTGACCTTAAATTAGAGCTGTTTTCCCAAAGCACACAAGTTGAAGACATTTAAAAAAAAAATAAGACCATCAAAAGATCATCTTCTGAGCAATTTTTACTGGCAGAATGTGCGTGTGTTTAGACTGGATGAACAGTCTTTTCCACTGCAACTAATAGGATTCTGTAATCTTAAACCAATAGTTTTAAAAATAGTCCTTGCTCAAATAAAGCGTCCTTTTTTCTTTTTATCTGTAAACATTACAACGATACTTACAAAGCAAAACCTAATACACCAAGTTTTAGCTCTGAGAAACATTTTATGATTAAGTATGAATTCCCCCCAAAATAAGGTTTATCGTGAAAGAACTGGCAAAATTCTCCACTGTATTTGACGTGCTAAGTGGCGCCAGTCTAGTGGACTGTAGAACTAGGAACACGCCAAGAACAAAGCTGAAACGATCACTGAACAATGCAATGGATTATAAAGTGTTCTTTTATGGTACTAGACTGAACTGACTGCAACTTCATAATCAGAACTGTAAAGAACTTGTTATTATCTGGCCCCAATCTCATGGTCTCTCCAAAATTATTATTTTACAGTGGGATTCCATTATGAAGTTTCATTTGGCGCCAAAAATGTGTTACCATTACTCTCCCATGCAATGCTTATTGCGAAGGAAGTCCCTGAAGCTAGAATGGTCAGTAGACCAGACTTAATTACCCAGCAGTATCCCTCCCCATGCCGCCCCCTGACAGTACATGCGTCTTGAGCATTGTTATAAACCTGAAGTGACAGACGCTTTATTGCGTAAGCCAAAAGGACAGACTCATCGCCTGATCCAGCAGTAGGAGCCAGGTTACTTGTTCCAATACAAGTATTTCCAATATTAGAAATACTTGTTCCAGCTGAAACAAAGTCAATTTTACATCTCAAAACCATGGTATCTTACAGCAGCCAACAAAATCACTTTCATTTTGAAACAAGCGCACTTGAACCCCTGCACGCTAGCAATCAATCACATACTGCACCACCTTTATCCACACATGGCTGGGTGCTCAAGACTCGACCATCAGCAACTGCATCCAAAAACATGCCCACCTATGCAACCCTAGTTGACGTTCCCACAACTGTTTGTGGAAGTTGCCCACGTAAGTATCCAGTTCATGTACACAATTATGGGAGTTGCATTTACCATGTCATCTCTTTTATTTGTAGAAACAAATGAACACACATAAAAATCCTCCCTAAACCCTAACCAATCGCTATTCCCACCTACTAAATGCTTGTTGGGAGGAGTGGGGGCAGGGGGGAGTCTTACAACCCCTCCAGAAAATACTCAAGCCTGGGCTTCGATGAACCTCCAGGAAAAGCAGTTCCGTAACTGAGGAGCAGCCACTAAGGAGAACACCTTTCTCTACTACATGCCGTTACCGTATTAACTTCATGTGCTAATGGTTCTTGCAATAGGGTGCTCCTGGCTGACTTCAGGGGTTGTGGTAGAGCACAGAGGAGGAGGTGGCTTTCCAGATTAGGGGGGGGGGGGGGTAAGGGACCAGGCTGTTTAGAAGCATGTTCTGCTAATCCCTCCCTGTATAGGCATTATACCTGTATTACAGCTTGTATAAACAAGAGCTCTAGTTCTGGTTTCAAGTCATAAGCCTCTTATCATTATGAAATATTACCAAGTTTTTTTCCTCTCAAGTGACTTCAGACTGCACACTGCATGTTCCAGTGGCTGTTAGAGAACTAGGTTTAAAGAAGAGGAGTAAGGGGGCCCTGAAAGCTGGGCATACAAACATGCCCACAAGAAAAGCATAATACAGCCATCTCTTCTCCAGCCTATATTATCCTATTGGAATTATTTTACTGTATTCACTTTCAAAACTTCATTGTAAAGTTATTTACTAGCCATATTTTGACATTTGGGAAAATAGCTGCATATCAAGTAACAAAATTATATACAATAAACGAACAATATAAACACTATCATTAGCCACTCTTTGAATATTCTCATATACTTCTGCAATTTTTGGTTCAGGCCAGGGTTTGAAATGCCAAAATGCTGTGATAATATATGCTCTAATGAATTGGTTTTCTTTGCTTGAGAAAGGATCTTTGGTCATGTACATTCTTTTTTAACCTACTGCAGTGTCTGTCTCTAGCCCAGTGGCTCTCAAACTTCCTAAGCTTGACACACCTATTTTGGCCTTGAACACCACCATCCTGATTATTGATGACTGTCAGTACTATCTCCCCTTCATTAGGGTTGCCAAGTGTCTGTGAGGGTTTGCAGGAAGGGATGAGGGAGGGAAGGCAAGGGCTGGGATCCCTTGGCTTCTACCAGCAAGACCCAGTGGTGTAAAACTGCCCTCAGGATCTAAGGTGGCCGTGACCCTTAGCAGGATTGAGCCTAGATCATCACTGGGCCCGGGAAACAGTAGAGCTTCAGGTCCACACACACACCCAGTGCACCACTCACTCGTAGGCTGAAGTGAGGGAGTAGGAAGCCCCCCAGGGAACCCAGGGGTAACACACAGGAAGGGGCATGGGTACAGGGAGAACACCTTAACCCTACACACCCACACTACATGCACACCAAGAAAGGGATAGGGGAACCCACAGAGAGAGGGAGGAAACATGAGGGCTCAACCACACTCACCTTTCACACCTTCGTTAGGAAACTCAATAAGGTTCTGAACACCAACCAACGCTGCAGGGTCAGTCTCTCAGGAGCAAGCTCTGATTACTGGAGTCTTGGAATGCCGGTGAACAGTCTTTATAGTCTTAGCCCTATCCTCCCAGCTGGGGGCTTCCACACTACTGTGCACGCACCCATTGTTCTCGGCGGCGTCAGCTGCGGCTCTCTGCTCCTCTGGAACGGCTTGCATCTCCTGCTGGGTGGAAGCGTCTGCCTGAAGCTGCGTCGGGTCTGATGCCTGTGGAGATGTGGGCTATGGCCATCCAGGGTTTCCTGTGTCCCCCACCGTGCTGGAAGCCTCTCCCACGTCACCGTGGCACACCATACCCGACAGTGTCCCTTATTTGAAGACAGCATCCCTTTATTTCAGAGCCCTACCACTCTATAGAACATAATGGACATACCTTATTCTGACGACCACAGCTCCATAGAACATAACGGACATATAGAAGAATTTCTCACATCTATAGTGTTCTCTCTCTTGAAATTTTGATCTGCCAACATTGCCCCTATTTCACAGAACCCTGATTCGACATAGGGGGTGAAGAGTGGTGTGCCATGAACCACAGTTTGGGCTAACAACTTTAAGAACATAAGTGCCATACTGGGTCAGACCAATGGTCCATCGGGCCCCCAGCATCCTATCTCTGACAGTGGCCAATCTTGGTTACTTAAAGTACCCACCAGGTCACTATGGGGCAATCCATTGTATTGAAAAGAAAGTATTTTTTTCACTCAGTGCACAATTAAGTTGTGGAATTTGTTGCCAGAGGACGTGGTCAAGGCCAGTAGTATAACTGGGTTGAAGAAAGGATTGGACAAGTTTCTGGAGGATAGGTCCATTAAGCAGCTATTAGACAGGTAGGTTTTGGCGAACGTAAGCTCTTACTATTGGGAGCTGGAAGTGAACAACAAGGGTGTTGTTCACTTCCAGCTCCCGACAGTAAGAGCTTACGTTCGCCAAAACCTACCTGTCTAATAGCTGCTTAATGGACCTATCCTCCAGAAACTTGTCCAATCCTTTCTTCAACCCACTTATACTACTGGCCTTGACCACGTCCTCTGGCAACAAATTCCACAACTTAATTGTGCACTGAGTGAAAAAAATACTTTCTTTTCATTGCTTTAAATCTGCTACCTGTTAAGTTTCATGGTGTGTCCCCTAGTCCTACTGCTGTTTGAGAGGGTAAATAACCATTCACTATTAACATGTTCCAAGCCACTCATGATTTTATAAACTTCTATCATATTCCCTCTCAGTTGTCTCCTCTCCAAGCTGAAGAGCCCCAACTTATCCAGCCTCACTTTATAGGAGAGTCGTTCATAACCCTTATCACTTTTGTTGCCCTGCTCTGTACCTTTTCTATTTCAACAATATCTTTTTTGAGATGGGGTGACCAGAACTGCACACAATTTTCAAGGAGCGGTCACACCACAGACTTATATAATGGCATTATTCTATTTTCAGTTTTATTCTCTATACTTTATGAATAATTCCTAACATTCTGTTTGCTTTTTGACGACCGCCACACACTGAGCTGAGGATTTCAATGTAATGTCCACAATGACTCCAAGGTCCTTTTCCTGAGTGGTAACTCCTACTTTAGAACCCAGCATTATGTACATAAAGTCTGGATTGTTTTTCCCTATATGCATCACTTTGCACTTGTCCATATTAAAGTTAATCTGCTATTTTAGATGCCCAGTGACCCTGTCTTGCAAGATCCCTCTGCAATTCTTCATAGTCCACTCATGTTTTAACTATTTATTTATTTAATTACATTTTTATCCCACCCCCTACTGCTAATAGCAGCTTGGGGCAGCTAACAACCATAAAAGACAATAAACAAAACAATATAAAACATATAATGAGGCACCACAAAATAAAACAAAAAGGAACAAAAAACCCTCACCCCTAACCCTCACCCTACCCATCTCCCTCACTGAAAGCCTGGCGGAACAGCCAGATCTTACACAAACGTCGGAAGGAGGAGACATTTCCCACAGCCATCAGACACTGAGTAAGCACCGAGACTGCCATGTCTGGGTCTGATGAAAAAAAAAGAAGTCGAGTTTGGTGTCATCAGCATATTGATGACACCGAACATCAAACCTTCTCACAAGCTAGCCCAATGGCTGCATATACAAGTTGAACAGGAGACGGGACAGAATAGAATGCTGCGGGACTCCGCACGAGAGATCGCAGGGGGACGAAAAGCAATCCCCCAGCACCACCCGCTGAGTTCTCCCAGCCAGAAAAGAGCGGAACCATTCAAGAACAGTCCCGCCTACCCCGGCTCGGTCCTGCAGGCAGGTCACCAACATCTCATGTTCAACGGTATCAAACGCAGTCAACAGATCTAACAAAATCAACAGGGTTGATCGACCCTGATCCATTTTGTGGCGGAGGTCATCCACCAAGGCCACAAGCGTAATCTCAGTGCCATAGCCCAGGAGAAAGCCAGACTGCGAAGGATCTAGAAAACTAATGAGGTCCAGGTGCGCCTACATCTGCCGAGCCACTACCCACTCAATAATTTTCCCTAAAAAAGGAAGGTTAGAGACTGGCCGGCAATTGGTGAGGGAGTCAATGTCAAGTGATGGTTTCTTGAGCAGAGAAACTACTTCAGTTACGTTGAATAACTTGGTTTTGTCTGCAAATTTGATCATCTCACTCCCCTTTCCAGATCATTAATAAATACATTAAACACCACCAGTCCCAGTCCAGATCACTGTGACACTGCAATATTTACTTCTCTCCATTGTGAAAACTGACCATGTAGTCCTACTCCTTGTTTCCTATCCTTCAGCTAGTTACCAGTCCACAACAGGACACTGCCTCCTATGCCATGACTTTTTAATTTCCTCAAGAGTCTCTCATGAGGGACCTTTTCAAATGGTTTCTGAAAATCCAGATACACTATATGAACAGGCTCCCCCTTATCCACATGCTTGTTCACACCCTAAATAAATTCCAATAGATTAGTGATGCATGACATTCCTTGGTTAAATCCATGTCGACTCTCCCCCATTAACCCATGTTTATCAATATGCCTCATGATAAACACTTTCTAACCTGTCTGCTTTGGACGAATACAACAAAAGATTCATGGCACAGCTGCTTCATCATGGTCTACTACTGAGTAGTTAACAGGCATGAAAATGCATACAAACTGCTCTGACTTCTGAAGTCAGTAGCAAGTTTAGGTAGGGCAAATCAATCAAACAATCGTGAGTCAGGAGATGTATTTAGAAAGAATTTAAAACAACAGAGAACCCCAGTTCATATGCCTGAGCCAAGAGTGTTGAGAGTTATAAAAATCAAAACATAATAAGAAATATTGGCTCCTGTGCTATAGCAACTCAAACAAAAAAAGCTTCCAAATTTTAACATTATATACATGATTAAATACTCAATTTCCTGCTGCTTCCCCCCTTCAAAATATAGCTGGACTGTAATAAACACTGTGTAAAGCTTCAAGCAGGAGTGTTCCAGATCTGATTATTACTATTTTTTTAAAACATGAAAGCTCTGTCGAGAAAACATTTTTAAAAAGCCCTCCAAAGCATCTCTTGAACTCATCTTTGAAAATATAAGGCCACATAAGGACATTTTAGCTCCTCTTTTAAAGGGGAAATATGTTTGTTAGGAAAAAAACAGAATAGAGACTTGCTTGGTCGAACTCCAGCCAAACAAACTTTTTTCCCTAAGTTATTATGGAGTCATATGGCCATCGGCAAAAAATGTTATCACTTCATTTTCTGTGGTTCAGAAACTTGAAACCTCCCACTTTCCCCATACGAGTACTCTGGATTGTTAAATAACTGAAAGGTTTGCTTCTAAAAAATAGTTTGGTGGCCGGGTGGCACAATTCATCAACGTTTTTTAAAGGGCAAGTGTTTTAAATCTGCTTAACTGAATGTCACACCAACGTTTAATAAGACAATGTGTCTCAGATTTTAAATCAGATTAGCTTTAGAGACAGGTGAATGGGCTTTTGCAGCAAGTCGTTTTTCGACTAGGAGACTGCAAATACAAATTGGAGATGGAATTATTTTTTATCTGCAGGAAAAATGGGTGTAGTTAGTGATGGATCACATCTTTGGAGTCTGTGATAAAATACGAATTTCCAATCTTCTCAAATTTGCATGCTAGACTGTTGCAGTAAAATGTTCTTTCACTAAAACCACTCAATTTTTCTGCCTTTGAATAGCAGAGGAATACTTTTGGCCCATACATTGAGAGAGGCTGTGTGCCCCTTCCCCAAACATGCCACACCAGCAACCCCACTACTACCCTCCCCAGCACAGCCATACCAATCACCCCCATTGTCCCTCCCCTCCCCAGCACAATGATGTCATCCTTCAAATTCTCTAGCACCTGCCAGCTCAGTCTGCTCCATCTCTAACTTCTAATTCCCAGGTACTCCTTTGGTTCTTCCTGAACCTAACCTTCCATCTCCTCTGGTGTCTCAATAGTACTCCCTTCCCTCACAGCTGTGACTCCTCCCCCTCTCTGCAGGTGAGGCCATTCTGGCATGGACACTCATAGACATGGCGTCTTCCACAAGGAGTTTGCAGCAGCCCTTCCATTTGTGGGAGTTGCCATTTTGAAATGTTCCAGAGTCACTGGAGGGAGCACAGCAGAGACCTATTCACACCCCTAAAACGGACATGAATTGTCTTATCATTTGAAATTACAAGGGCCAGAATGGCCTCACCTGCAGAGAGGGGGAGGAGTCACAGCTGTGAGGGAAGGGAGTACTATAAATTATGAAAAAGGATACGGACATGTTGATAAGTGCAATTATCTAATTTTAAAAATGATTGCAATAAATTAGAGAACTGGACTGAAACCAATAACGTGAAATTCACCAGGGACAAAAGTTGAGACGTAACAGGTGCACATGCTTAGCTTAGTAATAGGAGAGATGGGAACCCTGAATGAAAGGACAGTATTTAATTTATACGCCATCATCGCCCTTTCCCGAAGGCTCAGGGCAGCTCACAAATCATAAGAATATATCCCAACTCTCCCACAAACCCTGCAATACCACCTCCCCAATTCTCATACCCAAGCCACCATGCCCATAACCCCAAACCAGCCCTTGCCCACCAAATGCCTTTTCAAACAGAAAGGTTTTACACTGCTTCCAGAAGATGCCTGGGCCTGGGTTCAAATGAACCTCCAGAGGAAGGGAGTTCCATAGCAATGGGGCAGCAACTGAGAAAGGGCAATTGGGATTCTTACCTGTGAATTGCCCTTCTGCAGCCTTACAGGGAGTTTATTCGGACTCAGAGAGCGATCTCCCTCGTGTCCACTAGGAGGCAGCATAGACTTTCCACTGGGCATGCGTAGGGAGAGCGCGTCCTCGCTTCCCTAGGAGTATCACAGCCGAAGAACCAGAGCTGAAAGAAACAAAACAAAGAACCTTCCCCGAACTTCAATGAGTAACGTTAATTGAACCCCATGCAACGGGGGCTAAACTTCCCTAGAACTACAAGGAATTTAACAAAACAGCCTGGATGGGCCAAATAAACTCCCTGTAAGGCTACAGAAGGGCAATTCACAGGTAAGAATCCCAATTGCCCTTTCCATAGCCTTCAGTCCATTTATTTGGACTCAGGGAGATAACAGAGCAGTACTATTTATTTGGAAGGGACAAGCAACTTTAATCAGACCCCAGTACTCCTTGCAAGATCCGCCTGCCGAAGGCGGCCTCGGCGGATTGCTGCAGATCAGTCTTATAGCGTCTGGTGAAAGTATGCAGACTTAAGTAGCAGCCTTGCAAATTTCACCTATCGGTGCCTGGGAGTGGAAGGCCAAATTAGTGGCTGCTCCCCGCGTAGAGTGGGCCAGGACAGGGTTGGGGGGCTGGAGGCCAGAGGCTTTGTATGCCTCGGGTACGCAGGTCGATATCCAGCCGGCAATAAGCCTTTTTAGAAGCCTTTTTACCCCTGTGACGGGGTTGGTAGCTCACTAAGAGGCTAGAGGAACGTCTAAAGGAGGCCGAACGATGCAGGTGTATCTTCAAAGCCCTGCGTACATCCAAGGTATGCCAAAGCCTCTCCAGAGGGTGGCAGGGGCGAGGGCAGAAGGAGGGCAGGGTAACATCCTGGGAAAGGTGGAAGAGGGGGAAACTTTCGGTAGGAAGGAAGGATCCAGACAGAGGCAGACCGATTCCCTTCTGAATGAACAGAGAGAAGGATCGGCCGACAGAGCCCCAATCTCGGAGATATGCCTAGCCGAGGTGATGGCTATTAGGAAGGCCACTTTAATTGAGAGGTAGACTAGAGAGACCTGATTAAGGGGCTCAAACGGGGGACCCATAAGTGCTTTAAGGACCAAGTTAAGATTCCAGTTAGGAAACCTGTAAACTACAGGAGGGGAAATTTGATGGGCGGCCCTCATGAATTGGAGTATATGATGGTGGGAGGAAAGGTAAGGTCTGCCCAAGGCCCCTAGGGTGCTATCTATGGCTGCTAACTGCCTAGCTAGAGTGTTGGGGCATAGGCCTTTGTCCAATACTTCCTGGAGGAACTGCAGGACCTGGGCTATCGAGGGGTACTGTGGGGAGAAAAGCTTAGTTCTACACCAGTCCACAAAAACCCTCCAAGTACACTGGTATATGCGTTGTGTGGATTTTCGTCTAGATGCTAGCAGAGTGCATATAACAGAGTCGGAGTATCCCAGGCCCTGCAAGGCTAGGGCCTCAACCGTCATGCTGTTAGTTTCAGAAACTCCAGCTGCTGGTACAAGAGAGGTCCCTGTGACAGCAGGTCCTGTGTGACAGGGAGCGTGAGGAGGTTTCTGTGTGACAGGTTGAGTAAGTCTGGGAACCATGGCCGACAGGGCCAAAAGGGGGCCACGAATATTACAGTGGCTTATTGAAGTTTGCATCGGCGGATCACACGGCTGAGTAGGGGAAACGGAGGGAAGGCATATAGGAGACCCTGAGGCCATAGACGGCTGAGAGCATTGGTGGCTTCGCATTTGGGATGCGGGTTCCTGCTGAAAAAGCGAGGCAACTTGTGGTTGGTCGGGGAGGCAAAGAGATCGAGTATCGGTGTGCCGAACATCTCGATGATCAGCTGGAAGGCGGTTGGGCTGAGGGTCCACTCCCACGGGTCCAGGGTCTGGCGACTCAACCAATCCACCTCCACATTGTCTACTCCTTTTATGTGGAGGGACAACAGAGAAAGTAGATGACGTTCCGCCCAGCGCATCAAGCGGGAAGCTTCCTTGTGTAATGCCTTCGACCAAGATCCCCCCTGATGGTTGACGTAGGCCATGGTTGTGGTGTTGTCTGTGAAGACGATCACATGGCAACCCTCCAATAGTGGGAGAAACTGTTGGAGGGCTAGTCGAATGGCTTTGAGTTCTAGCCAGTTGATGCTGTGGGAGGCATCCGTGGTGGACCAGGTCCCCTGTGTGAAGCTGGTGCCGACGTGGGCTCCCCATCCGAAGAGACTGGCATCCGTTGTCAGAACGATCTTGGGTGGCTCTGTAAGGGGGACTCTGTCTAGGAACCGGAGTGGGTCCTCCCACCAGCTGAAGAAGTGTAGAGTTTCGGCTGGGACGGAAAGCGACATCGGGCAGTTGTTGATTATTTGTAGTTGTCATGGGTGAAACAGCTGTTGGGAGGCTGCGCACGTGGAATCGGGCCCACTGAAGATGCCGAGTGCAGGAAATCATGCAACCCAGGAGGAACTAGCATATGGAGGGGGGTCCGTGGCTGCGCTGGAATGGAAGACATGAGGATCCTGATCTTGTGTTGTTGAGAGGGTGGAATGAATACCCTATATAGCTGGGTGTGAAAAATTACCCCCAGGTACTCCAAGTGCTGGGTGGGTGTCAGGTGACTTTTGTCTTGGTTGATCTGAAAACCATGGTTCTCCAAGTAAGAGATGATGCGTCGGAGGTGAGCCTGAGCCAGGTCCCGTGATGCTGCTCGAATCAGGATGTCATCCAAATAAGGGAAGACAGCTATGTCCTCGAGTCGGAGGTTTGCAATGAGGGGGATTAAGATCTTTGTAAATGTCCTGGGTGCTGTAGCAAGGCTGAAAGGGAGAGCTCGGTATTAGCAGTGCTGGTTGTTGTCGGTGAAGCGGAGCCATTGACGGTGAGCTGGGAGAATGGGAACGTGTAGGTACGCGTCCTTTAGATCCAAGGAAGAGAGCCAGTCATTCTTCGATATTGCCAGGGTGATGGACGCCAAGATCTCCATCTTGAACTTCTGGAGTCTGGTGGATCTGTTGAGGCGCTTCAGGTCTAGGACTGCTCTCCATTCTCCGCTTTTCTTCTGCACAAGAAAGAGAAGTGAATAGAATCCTCTTCCCTTCTCATGCCACGGTACTTTTTCTATGGCGCCCATTGCCTGCAGTCTGTTGATTTCGGATCACATCGCCTTGCGCTTGCTGGGGATGCGTGAGATGGGGGGGAAACGGAAGAATTCCCTTGGCTTGGATCTGAATTCTATGGAGTAACCTTTTGTTACAATTTGTAGGGCCCAGGCATCAGAGATGGTCTGGCTCCACTGCCTGGCGAAGCGCAGGAGCCTTCCTCCTAGTCGGTCGGAGCCGGGGGAAGAAGAAGAGGCCAAGGAGTCAGGAGTCCTGCTTTCTAGAAGGAGACCCGGGATGTCTGGAAAAGGAGGAGTGACTGACTGAACTGTTAGGCTTCGAGACGCGTCCCCTATGTCCTCTGCTGCGTTGTTGGGAGCTCCAGACGTTATACGAGGAGTAGGGCCATTTGTGCCCCCGGCTGGATCTCTGAAAGGGGTGGAAAAAAACCTTGAAAGATTGCACCTAGTTAAGAGAGTGCTTCTTCTCTTTGTTGGAAGCATCAGCGAGAGCCTTGTCCAGTGCCGGTCCAAAAAGTTTATGTCCCCTGAATTTGCTGTTTACAAGCAGGTTCTTGGGAGTGCGTATCCGCATGCCATGAGTGGAGCCATAATCGGCGGCGTGCTGCTATATTAGCCACCATCCCCCTTGCTGCCCAGATTACCATGTCCATGGAGTCATCCATGAGGAAAGCATGGGCAAGTGTGACATTAGTGGTCAGTTTGTGAGATAGCGCGGCGGAAATGCTCGGGTCTTTCGCCAGTTTAAACCATTTCATGATGGCTCTGGAGGCATAGGAAGCAGTGGTAGTCATCTGTAATGTATACGACAACGCCTCATAGCTCTTGCGTAGCCCAATTTCAATTCCCTTATCAGTGGGGTCCTTTGGGAAAAGGTCTTCTGAGGAGGAGAAAAACCGACTGGCGGGCTAAGGAGGCGGCTGCCGCATCCACCTTAGAAAGCTTGAAAATGGGATCACTCTGCTTGGAGAAGGAACATAAGATTTGCTGAATTCTAAATAATTTGGCTGTCTTAGTGGGCTGTTTGCATTGGACTTCAATGATTTTTTCAAAGGTCCGGTCAAGAGTGACCCCCTTTCTGCCACTATGGAACTTGGGGATATATTCCCTATCAGAATCCTTGTCATCCGAGGAAGAATCGGAGTCCCTCTTTTTTGTGAGCTAGGAGTTATTCTAAGAACGCACTGTGCTCTTCTAAGGAGTTTGGGGTCCTGATCGGAGGGAAGTTCTCTGCCCACATCCTTTGCCAGGATATCCTCCCATTCGGGGGTGTCCTGGTCTCCTGCCCCCAAGGAATGGTTGTCATCCTCCTCTGCGCCCTCTGAGGAAGAGGAAATCATGGCTGGAGGGGTCCCTAACTCGCTTTTGGGCCTTGCGTTTCTTGCATGGGGGCTGAGGGGCAGATCCTGATTCAGAAGATGACCCCAGTAATTTGCCTTCCTCGGAGGGGGACTCACCCTGCTCGCTTTCTGAGGAGGACCCTAAGAGATCCCTGAGGGAGTGACTGTGGGTTTTGCGGGGGGCTGTTTGCCCTTGCTGACCTTTTTTGAGTCCCCCTTAAAGGAGGCTTTGGGAGGGGGGCGGGCTTTTGCTTTTGGGCCCTCCTCTGGTTACTCTCAATGTGCGCCAGGACCCCCATCATTGATCTCAGCGTGTCCATATGGAGCCTTTGAAAGGACTCCACAGACTGCTCCCCTCTTACTTGTGAGGAGTCTGAAGATTCTGCCTCCTTCATTTCCTCAATCTCCGCTGTGGGGCGCCCGTCCTCCGTGTTGCTGTGTGGCTCCTTCACTTGCATAGTGGGAGCCGTGGCCTGGGCTGAATCCTCCTGTGCAGTTTCGTTTTTCCACCTGGGGGAGGCGGCACCTTCCTGGCGTGCTGCGGTGTGGCGGGCAGCCACTATGCGGGTTTTGGCAGTCTCCACCATCCGCGGATTGTTTCCAGGCTGTTCATACCCTGAAGCCGAACGCCATGCGCTGGGACACCCGGCGCACCCTGGGGCCGGCACCGGGAGAGATGAGAGCGAGGTTGCTCTATGTGTTCCTTAAGGGTGAAAAAAACGAGGCAACTGTGCCAAATTGCTGAAAGGTTAAATCTATAAAGAACTGACCCCCCTCCCTCATAAGGAGGTGAGAAAGTCTGGTGGACTGCGGAGCACCCCTGCTGCACGTCCTACTGGTTCAGAGGCAGACTTCCGACTGGGAAATGGAGGGCGCGCTCTCCCTACGCATGCCCAGTGGAAAGTCTATGCTGCCTCCTAGTGGACACGAGGGAGATCGCTCCCTGAGTCCGAATAAATGGACTGAAGGCTATAGAAGGCCTCCCTGAGAGCTCTTGTAGTATGAAAAATATCAAATAACGTTAAAGTACAATACAAAAAACCCTACCCTCATCCCAGAACTATCCACTCCAACCTTCCAAAAAACCCTCCCACCCAGTCCCTATCCCCGCCCACCAAATGCCTTTATATACAAAACAGTCTTACACCACTTCCAGAAGATGCTCGGGCTCAAACAAACCTGTGGGGGAAGGGAGCCCCACAGCAACCGAGAAATCCCCCCTGCGAGTACATGTTGTATAAACAGACTAACAGATGGTACCCACGGGGAGATGCTCCTAGCCGATATCAGGGGCCACAATGGGGAATGGAATGACAGGCGGTCTTTCAGTTATGTGGGGCCCAGACCGGTAAGGGCTTTTAAAAGGTCAAAACCAGCACCTTGAATTTTGCCTGGAAAGCTATAGGCTTCAGAGCACCCGTGTAATGTGCTCCCGGCACAGTAGAAGCAGCATCAGCTAATAATTTGTGGAGGGAGGAGCTAAGAGAAAGCTTGATGCAACTGATAGGTTTTTAGGAAGGATTTGAAGGTTGGATAGGATGGAGCAGAAGGAGTGTGTTCAGGGAGGGAGATCCAGACATAGGGAGAAGAGGGGGAAGATGGTTGAGGGAGCGGGAGACTGTGGGACAGGAGTGAAGGGGGTGGCAGAAGATTTCCTGTTAAGACACTGATTATATCACAAACTTTGTCTAAATCCAAGTCTATGCAGCCTAGTTAACCTGGCTAAAGTTTTGCAGCCACCAAAATTGTGTGTGCGTATAAACAAAGTGATGGTTCCTGTTCTGGCTAACACCACACAATCTTTCCACACAGCTCTAATCCCATTAGAACATCCTCCATAGTTCCGTGCCCCAGCTAGTTGCCTCCTATATTCAGCTAATTAGTGGAGAATGAGGTTACCAGGAAACGACACACACAAAGTAGAGTTGCATAGTTCCGCCACCTGCTCACTCTCTAACTTCCCAATCTCTTTAGAGGACAAATTTGATGTGTCTTGCCTATTACGCCCTGCCAACATTATAGAGTTGTTGCTTCTTTCCTGTACACCAGATTTTTTAAAGAAAAAGTTGATGCAATTATGCGGATAATTTGATTAGATTAGATGCAAAAAAAAAAAACACACCTTAACAAATCACATGTCCTGTTTTAAAAGTCTTGGGAAAGGATGTGGATTAATTCAGGCAATTATCTAATTAAAAAAATATATTTCCTTTAAAAGTTCACCTCTCAACCTTAGAGCATACACAGTCAATCATGCATGGCATTCAGCAGTTATTTTCTGATTAGGATCTAACGTCATGCTCATCACCATTGTATTGGAGTACAGATAGTATTGTTAATCTCTTTGGGAATGATATCTTCCAGAATATGAAAAGTTGCAGAACTACAGCCATTTTCACATGGACGGCCCCACCCACTGCTTGGTGTTCAGGTGGGTGTGCGCCCATGTGAACACCATGGGCGTTGCGTGTTTGTGCATACGCGCTCCCACCCATCTCCACCCACGGGGCCATCCGGAAAACTGGAGGAGATCCCATCGGTGGAGTGGGGGGAGGGGGTGTTGTGTAAACAGACACACTCCACCCACCATGGCCGCACACTCATCCCCCCACCTCGTCCATGTGAAAGCAGACTAGATCTGTGAAGATAGGAGTTATATTTTAGTTCCTGCTTGCAAGTCCATAAGCGTGGCCATTTCTATCAGTAACAAGGAAAATTCTACACACACAAAAAGAACAAGTTGCTTTACAAGATTAAAAATCTGAAATATTGCATGTTGGGCTGGATCCACAGACAGCCAACAAACACTAGAGGAGACATGCATGCTAGTATGTGAGGGGAACCTGGCATGTTAAGTTATACAATCCCGTCCAGCGGAGCTGTTCCGGGTGGTGCGGGGACTGGTCAGTCCAGCCTCCCTCCACCTTGGAGTGGAGTCATCTAGTGCTCGCTGACTTGTTTGTGGATTATTTTGCGGATAAAATCACTCAGATTCACCATGGTTTTGACGCCACACTTCCTGCAGTGGGGCAATTAGAGGTTATGGAAGCCCCGCCTTCTCCATGTTTGTGGGATCAGTTTTGGTTGGTGATCCCTACCGACGTGGAGGATATTCTTGGGGTTGTTAGGGCTACCTGTTGTGAACTGGACCCTTGTCCGTCCTGGCTGGTTAAGGCCTTCCAGGAGACGATGGGGCCGTTGCTCGCGGGGGTGATCAATGCTTCCCTTAGGGAGAGCAGGGTGCCTACCTGCCTTAAAAAGGCGGCGGTGCGGCCCCTGCTCAAGAAATCAATCACTTGACATTGACTCCTTTGCCAGTTATCGGCTGGTCTCTAACCTCCCCTTTTTAGGAAAAGCTATTGAGCGAATGATGGCCCGACAGTTGTAGGAAAATCTGGACCGTGCCAGTTTTCTTGATCCCTCAGAGTCAGGATTTCACCCGGGTTATGGCACCGAAACTGCGCTTGTGGAGTTGGTCAACGATCTACGTCAGGAATTAGATCAGGGCCGTTCAGCCCTGCTGATTCTATTAGATCTGTCGTCTGCTTTTGATACTGTTGATCATGAGATGTTGGTGACGTGCCTGTGGGACCGGGCGGGGGTGGTATGGCTCTTGACTGGCCGGAAGAACTCAGCGAGTCGAGCTCTGGAATCATTTTTCATCATACCGAGGCCTCTTGTGCACTCTACATGGGATTGCCCTTGATGACTGTTCAGAAACTGCAGCTGGTGCAGAATGTGGCGGCTCGCCTTCTTTCAGGGATGAGGCACCGGGAGCACATTCAACCAGTGTTTTGAAGTCTGCACTGGCTGCCTATAGCTTTCCAGGCACAATTCAAGGTGTTGGTTTTGACCTTTAAAGCCCTAAAAAGGTCTGGGCCCCACATATCTGAAGGACCGCCTGTCCTTCCATGCCCCATTGTAGCCACCAAGAATCAGTTAGGAGTGCCTCCCTGCAGGTACCGTCTATTAGTCTGGTTCATACGACAAGGGCCAGGGGATTTCTTGGTTGCTGCCCCATTGCTGTGGAACTCCCCTTACACACACACACAAGATTACCACTGATCTTTATAGTAAACCCACTGATGCTCACCTATATTTAAATTGGAGTTCTTGTCATCCAAAACACATTAAGAAGAACATCATTTATAGCTTAGCTCTACGTGTTAGATGCATCTGTAACAACAACAACGTCAATTACCTCCAACGCATCAAAGAACTCAAGGAACATCTTCTTACCAGAAGTTATCCCTCCCATGTCACAGATTTCAACACCCGCCAGGCATCTACACAAACAAGAGAATCCCTCCTCTACAAGGTGGTGACTAAAACTCATAAAGAACGCCACATCCCCTTAGTGGTGGATTTTCATCCTGCATCTCCAAAGTATCACCTGGCGATTAAAGGAAGATACCCCCTAGTAGCCAATTTACCATGTCTTCAAAAAGCCATCAACCTTCCTCCCTTTGTGTCTTTTCACCAGCCTCCTAATCCACGTAAATTACTTGTGAGATCTGAATTTAAATCACTGATCAACAACCCTGGATCACATCGCTGTGCATCCAAACGTTGCATTACATGCACCCATCTCGAAGAAACTACCACTTTCAAAAGCAGCACTACAAACAGGACCTATGCCATGTGGGAAAAACCACCACGGACCTCCATACCCGGTTCAGAAATCACAAGTCAGCCATCGTCACTAAGAAAGTGGAACAGCCTGTTGCTAGACATTTTAATTCAGAAGATCACACACTTGCTGGCCTAGAAATCTTCCCTATAGAAAAACCCTCCAACCCAAAACTACTGGACACCGGGGAAAACTTCTGGATCTACAGACCTGGCACCTTTGCGCCCAACGACCTTAACTTAGAACTCTGAGGGTGGAGAGTGTTCTAAGGTGAGGCAAGGAATGCAGTAGCACATACAAGAAAAGATAGTGGTTCACGTGTTATCTTCTAAGAACTGTCAGCTGTGCTCACAATACACTTTATTTAAAAAATCAACTGAGCTGCTGATGAGGGCGGAAGCCAAAATGTTCAGCTAATCAATAAATCTCTGTTTACAGTCATTTTCTCTTTATAATTCCTATATATTGTTTATGACTGGCAGTATCCTACTAGGATCCAGAGCTTCCTTGAGCAGCTTTTGTTGTTTGCTGTTTTGTTGCTTACCACATCTTATACGGTATATTATATATAAAGGCATTTGATGGGTGGAGATCGGGATTGGGTGGGAAATTTGTGGGGGAGTTGGGGTTGGAGTGGGTGGTTCTGGGATAAGAGTAGGGTTTTTTGTATTGTATTTTAACGTTATTTAAGTGTATTATGTTTTTACTATTGTAAGCCGCCCTGGGAAAGGGCAGAGTAGAAGTTTAAATAAACATATAAATATAAATTAATATATATAATTAATTCCACTGGATTTCCAGCTGTATTTTCAGTCTTTAGTTTTGTTAAAACAATGCGGTTCTTTGTGTGTTTTTCAAATTGGCCATTTCTGCTCCTAGGTCTGTACTACTCTGCTGTGATGCTCACCTTGGCCTTGAAACCTGGAATCAATCTTTCATTCTTGCAGTGTAGCTGCAGTCCAGTTCCTCTAGCTATCTGACGTGGAATCTTGCTCAGTACATCTTTTCTAATGAAGATCATATCATGTGGCCACAGAGTTCCTCCACGGGCAGCCCTGACCAAAAACACTAGCTCTTCTTTCTGCTGTTGGAACTAAACTCTCAGATTTTGATCCTTTCCCAGTTTAGCAGCAATTCAGAGCTGCCCAACACTAGTCTAGGGGCTTACCTCTTAAATAGATAGTTCAGTTACTCAATGCAATCTGCTTTCTTTAATTTCATATTGTTTTTCCCTAGCATGTATTG
Source organism: Sphenodon punctatus (assembly GCA_003113815.1). Lineage (NCBI taxonomy): Eukaryota > Metazoa > Chordata > Lepidosauria > Sphenodontia > Sphenodontidae > Sphenodon > Sphenodon punctatus. The sequence continues at coordinate 3,040,001 of QEPC01013438.1, read as the reverse complement.
AAAGTTGCTTCTTTTCCATTTAAATGATCAGGAACAGATGGAAAAAACGGAAGGCATGAAAACAATCTGGTCTATAAACTCAGAGCAAAAATATAAAACTGGAATTTAACCATGATTGCGGTATATTGTGTCTTAACTATCTTTGTTTATGCAACTCTTCAAGCATCTGCTTTTTCCAGCAGAAGACAAATGTAGTCAGTCATTTTCTCAATACAGAAGATAGCATAGTATTAAAAACAAATAAAGTCTAGTTTAAAGATAATTATGGTAGCTCGCAAAGCTACTTGGCACTTGCATAGAAATTTACAGCCAGGCAGTAGACCAGATTTCTATCAAGCAGCTTGGAAGGGAAGCCAAAAAAAAAAAAAAAAAGGAAGTTTGATTGACACTTGTTTCCTTTGTGCTCCAACAATATTGAACATTCTTGTCAATGTCAGGTTTTAAACAGCATACCACTATCTAAAGAAGAAGTACAGCCATTTAAAAGTTGCTAATTGCCTTCAATATGCATTCTCTATGTCTTCAATGTGCAGCTACCTTGACATTGCCATACGTTATTAACATGGCTGTAATTTTCTCTTATTTGTAGGAGAAATGTGTAAACACCACATGGCAAAACAGTTCAAATATGGGTGCTTGGAAGTCATGCCCTTTGAACTTAAGCTAAGTTCTCAATAGATCTGACACTCCGGAAAGCAATGCTCCTATTGCTGTCCTACTGGCTTTGCAACTAGATACCTTACCTACATGCTTGTCTGCTATCCAGCAGAGTCCGACTTAAACACTGAGAACCTTATATGATCAGTCTTATGCTTCCAAGTCAGACTTCAAGTTAGCTTCAAGTTAGCAGGAAAGCAATAAGCTAAGTTCCAAACAAAACAGTACAACTTTCAAATAAACTTATTAGGAGAACAGCAAAGTCACTTGATGCTAATAAAAACAGCCAAGCTCCAACAAGGACACAGGCTTTAAGCAAAAGATTTTCCTGCAATTCTAGTAAATTTGTTAAACCTGACCAACTTCATTAGCTTCTGTTATTGCAAGTTATATCATCTTACAAGTATGATGGAGAATATTATCTGCCAGACTTTTAAACTATAAGCTAAAGTCACAAGCGGTATTCAAGACAGATCTTATCATTGCTGTACTCTCAAAAATTTCCTACGCTCACTATACTGACCTGTAAAAGAGCCAAAGGCTGTACAGGGACTGCTATGGAATAAGAGGTTTCAGAATTATGGCTTAAGCAAGTATAGCATGAAGCCAAAGAAATAAGAGAGAATTAAGTGTTGCATTCTGATAGGATGGCAGCTATTTCTTAAACAGACACTTTTTGTGATCTTTTCAGTAAGTAAGTAACGTCATGCTGGGACACCATGACACAGAAAGAGGGTTTAAGTCGGTATTAAGAAGGATTGAGCACACTGGTAAAACCACATGGAACAGGGCCGACTAGATCCCCTGCCCACTATGGGCAGAGCAAACAGCTGCCACACTTTGGGTTGGTGGAGCGAGCAGTCCAAATGATCTGCCCCGCCCCCCCCTTGGGAAAACCGGCGGGTATGCTGCTGTCACAAGTCCCGCCATGCCCAAGGGTGGACCAATGAGACGTGCCTGACCCCGCCCCATGCCCCCACCCATTATCCTTCCCCCTGCCATGATGTAAACACACAGGAATGGCAAACTATGACTGTGGCGCTATGGTGCTGGCAGACATTGCCATGGGGTGGGGCTTCATGGGACTACCTTGATGGGAGGTGGCCTGTTACTCCACGCTTGCCCAGGTGAGGCAATGGTAGCCCACGATGAGTCACCGGCATTTCCAGAAGACACATTACGTAGCAGCCGGCTGCCCGCCCCCAGGACAGAAGTGAATGAACATGTGGTGGCCATCGGCCAGATGATCAGCTGCATTGCGAGTTAATGTGGTAAGGTTGCCCAATGTGGGTTTACATCTCATGTGGGTTTATCTCCAACATTGTAACCGATTGTTGCATTGTCACTGAAGAACTGAAACAAATTAAGGTTTTCAAAAATCAGAGGGGGGGGGGGAGAGAAAAGAAGGGGAAAAGGGAAAGTATAAAATCAAGATGACTAAAAATCAAGGAAGTGAAAAGAAATGTTTTTATTTAAGTTTATTATCCCATAGTATCTCCACACATGATCCATACTCTTTAAGCAAGCTACACTCCTCATTATTAATGTTCCCCTTACCGACTCTCTTTTAGCAACTGCTGCTTTGCTCCTGTACCACCACTCACTGTGGGTCTCTTAGTCAGCATCCTGGGGAAGGATTCTGCTTTCACTGAAATTCCTTTGAGATATCACATATAACGATGAGAGCTGCAAGTAGTTAAAATCAGAAGCATCCAGCCTTTTCTGGACCATAAGAGCCGCCTATTATTTCAAAGAATTCAATGGGCTGCACTCAACACTTGCTCTGATCAAACCTTGCAGTTTAAAAATTGTAGACTGTACCTCTAGGCACATGGAATCACAGAATTGGAAATGGCCCCAGAGTTCATCTACTCCAACCCCCTGCTCAATGCAGGAAATCCACAGCTACAGCATCCCGGACAGATAGACGTCCATCCTCCGTTTGAAAACCTCCAGTGAAAGAGAGGCCACCACCGCCCTAGGCAATTTGTTCCACTGTCAAACAGCTCTTACTATTAGGAAGTTCTTCCTAATTTTTAATGGCAATCTGCTTTCTTGTAATTTGAGCCCATTATTACTAGTCTTGCTTTCAGGAGCAAAAGAGAACAAGTCTTTATCATCCTCACTGTGACGGCCCTTCAAGCAGTGGAAGACCACTATCATGTCTCCTCTTGGGCCCCTTTTAGACGTGCGGCGGTATCATTCGCCTCGGCGGCGCGCCTATTTTGAAACTTCCGCCTGGTCTAATTAGACGAGGCGGAAGTGGCTTAATATGCGCCTATTACGGCGGAGGCGCATTTTAAAAGTACGCGAATTAAATACCTCTCAATCGAGGTATTTAATTTGCGCACTTTTAAAATGCGCCTCCGCCGTAATAGGCGCATATTAAGCCACTTCCGCCTCGTCTAATTAGACCAGGCGGAAGTTTCAAAATATGCGCGCCGCACGTCTAAAAGGGGCCTTGGTCTTCCCTTATCTAGGATAAACATAGCCAGCTCCTTTCAAACTTTCCTCATAGCACTTGGTTTCCAGACCCCAGACCATCTTTATCACCCTCCTCTGAATCTGTTCCAAATTTGTTGATTTCCTTCTTAGAGTGTGCTGCCAAGAACTGGACACAGTACTCCAGATGAGGTCTGACCAGCACAGAATAGAGTGGAACTATTACTCCTCATGACTTGGAAATTATGCTTCTGTTAATGCAGCCTAAAATTCCATTTGCCTTTTTTTGCGGCTGCATCACACTGCTGACTCATGTTCAGTTGGTGATCAAACTACAATCCCCAGATGCTTTATTGCTGCCAAACCAAGTATCCCCCATTCTGTAATTGTAAATTTGATTTTTCTTACCTAAATGTAGAACTTTACATTTATCTCGGTTGAACTTCATTTTGTTAATTTCAGTCCAGTTTTCCAACTTATCAAGATAATTTTGAATTTTATTTCTGTCTTTTAAGGTGTTAGCTATCCCTCCCACTTTTGTGTCATCTGCAGATTTAATAAGCATTCCCTCTACTTCTTCATCCAAGTAATTAAGATGCTGAGCAGTAGAGGGCCCATGACAGAGCCCTGCAGCACCCTGCTCGACAAGTCACTCCAGATTGATGAGGAGCCATTAATGAACACTCTGAGTACAGTCCTTTAACTGGCTGTAAATCCACCTAATGGTGGTATCCTCTACTCCACATTTTACCAGCTTGTCAACAAGGATACCATGGGGGACTTTGTAAAATGCTTCGCTGAAATTAAGGTACATTGAGTCCACGGTGTTCCCATGATTCACCGAACTAATAACTCGATCAAGATGGAGGTAAGATTAGTCTGGAATGACTTAGGTCCTTTTTACATGAGACACACCCACTCATGCCCATGCAGATCCACTGCATGAGCATGAGTGGGTGACGGCCACGTGACTGCTGCAGCGGGTGGGTGTGCGTGCTCTCGCAAAACACGCGTGCCCACCCACCTCCACTCACGGAGCAATTGGCCAAAATGGTGATTGTTCTGTGAGTGGGGATGAGAATCTGTGTACTCCGTCCCACCTATGTTGCTGCGCACACACCCATTCCGCCCCCCCCCCCCCGCAGGCATAGCCCATTTAAAACAAAACCATGCTGACTTCTGGACTCAATCATGTCTGCCCCCGAAGAGGTGTAGAACCCATTCGGATGGTTTGTCCCCGGAGACTAATGGAACCTAAAAGGTTCCAGAATGCTGTTGGGAAGTTACCCTCTGATCTTGATGGGCGCCCGCTCGATGACCTTGTGGCTTTATGGAACACCTTGCTGACGGAGGCCATTGACTGGACAGCTTCTTGGTGTCTGCTCCCTCGGCGACGGCTCCTCAGGTCACCATGGTTTACGGAGGACCTGAGGACGTTGAACGTGAGGGGTAGTGGTTGGAGCGATGGTGAAATCAGTCGCGTGCTGAAGCTGACAGATTGAGACATAGAGCCGGTTTACGTGCCTATGCCATAGTTGTGAAGGCAGCAAAAAAGGAGTTTTTTCTGCCTGTATAGCCTCCACTAAATCTCGTTCAGCTGAACTTTGCTGGGTGGTGAGGGGGTTGGTCGGTCCATCGTCTCTCCACCTGCAACTGGAGTCATCTACTACCCGCTGTGACGCTTGTTGATTACTTTGTAGATAAAATTGCTCGGATTCACCACAACTTTGACACTGCACTTAATACAATGGGTTAAGTGGAGATCGTGGAAGCCCCGCCATGTTCAGTTTCATGGGATCAGTTTCAGTGGGTGTTGCCCACTGAGACAGGGGATGTTCTTGGGGCAGTTCGGGCCACCTTTTTTGAACTGGACCGATACCCTTCCTGGCTGGTTAAGGCTAGCTGGGAGACATTGGGGCCATTGCTGGCGGGGGTGGTCAGTGCCTTCCTTCGGAAGTGCAGAGTGCCGGAATATCTCAACGAGGCGGTGGTGCTACCTCTGCTCAAAAAACCATCACTTGACATTGACTCCCTTGCCAGTTATAGGCCAGTTTCTAACCTTCCCTTTTTAGGGAAGGTTATTGAGCAGGTTGTGGCCCAGCAGCTGCAGGAGCATCTTGACCGCAACAGTTATCTGGACCCTTTGCAGTCCAGCTTTTGTCCAGGCTATGGCACTGAGACTGCACTTGTGGCTTTGATCGATGACCTCAGCTGCAAACTGGACCAGGGTCATTCGGCCCTGCTAATTCTGTTAGATCTGTCAGCCGCTTTTGATACCGTTGACCATGAGATGTTGGTGACTTGCCTGCGGGACCGAGCCAGGGTGGGCAAGATTGTTCTGGGGTGGTTCCGCTCTTTCCTGGCTGGAAGAACTCCGCATTTTGCTCAGGGACTATTCTTCATTGCCCCAAGACCTCACGTGTGGTGTCCCGCAAGGTTCCATCTTGTCCCTTCTTCTGTTCAACGTGTATATGCAGTCACTCGGGGAGGTCGTGAGACGGTATGGGGTGCGGTGTCATCAATATGCTGATGACTCCCAACTCTACTTCTCCTTTTCATCTGACCCAGACCTGGCAGTCTCAGTGCTTACCCGGTGTCTGGCGGCTGTGGGGGAGGAGGGTGAAATGACTGAAGTTGAATCCCGACAAGATAGAGGTTCCCCAGGTTTGTAGTCTGGGTGTGCTCCTCGACCTACAGCTCCGCATGGATCTCCAGGTGGGGGTCAGTGGTGAGGACTGCATTTCAGCAATTACATCTGGTGCATTGGCTTCGGATTTATGTTTCAGATAGTGACCTGGCCACCATCATCCAAGCTTTCACTACCTCGAGATTGGACTATTGTAATGCGGTCTATGTGGGGCTACCCATGGTGATGGTCCAGAGACTGCACCTAGTGCAGAATGCAGTGGCCCGTCTCCTTACGGGTTGGGCTGCCATGAGCACATTACACCGGTGCTCTGGGCTCTGCACTGGCTGCCTATAATCTTCCAGGCCCAATTCAAGGTGTTGGTGTTGACCTAGAAAGCCCTATATGGCCTTGGCCCGACTTACCTACAGGATTGCCTCACTCTCCATGCTCTGGAGCGGCTCCTGCAGTCAGCCAGGAGTGCCCTCCTTGAGGTCCCGTGTGGCCCGGGGACCCAGTATGGAGACGGCGTTCTCGGTGACTGCACCTCGGGTGTGGAATTCCCTCCCAGCAGAGGCCCGGATGGCCCCAGACCTCCCTCCCTTCTGGCGTATGACTAAGACCTTGCTGTTCCGCCGGGTGTTTGGTGGAGGATATGGGGTGGGGGATCTACTTTTTTTGCCTTCTGTTTTATTGTATTGTTTTAGCTTGTTGTTTTATTGTTTTTATATGTAAGCCACCCTGAGCTGCCTGGAGCAGGAGGGGCAGGGTAGCAAAATTTGTTAAAATAAATAAAAATTAATAGTCAAATATTACCTTTTTTCTTATCCAATGTTGCCTTTAAATGCCAGAGGTTGGACAAAACTGGTGTTTGAAACACCAGTTACTGAAATGGGCCAGTTGTAGCTAAACTTAAGAAACCAGGGGTGAAAACAAACAAGACAGTAGCCCGCGAGTCACCTGCTTGTCAGTTCCGTGGTCGCCAGATGTTTGCCCATGTCCACCTCGGAGCAGGTAGTGGGCCAACTGCTATGGGATGCATCATCTCAAGAAGGTCAGTGATACAGTCCATGATGTATGTGGACTGTGCTAATGTGCTCCCTTCCTTCTGTTAGGTTTTATATTTATATTGATTATTATATTTACTTTATATAGCTGGTGGTTTTATATATATATATATATTTTAAAAATGTGTTTTTATTACGTGAGCATATAACTCGCCTTGAACTGTTGGGATAGGGCAGGCTATAGAATAAATAAATACATAAATAAATTAGTGATCCATCTTCAAGGTAAAAAATAGTGTGAACACAGTTGTCCCAGTCTCTGAGGAAACACCGACACTCCTCTCATGTCACAAATTTGTGATCTGACAGAAGACAGCACTCATTCATGCACATTGTAAAAATGCATAATGAAAGGACTTTGGGGCCCTTTTGCAAGGAAGAGGATTTCTTTGAACTGACTGCTACATTGGGAGAAACAATACTGTACAAGAGACTTTCACAGAGAGCTCTCTCTGTCTTTACAGGTGAAACTGATGAGAGCGACAATCTGGCTGCAATTAAGAAATGATTGTGTATTCCCTGATCATTCCAAAGGACTCTCTCAGACAGCACGGTCAAAAGGTGAAACTAATTGGACATATGCAATAATGTCATATACAATTAAATACAGGCAGAATCATATCTGCTGAGGAGTATAATTCACAGAACAAATTGACTACAACTATTCCAAGTGCTAGCTTTTCAACCTGGATTAACTTCTGGCTCCCTTTCAGCATTTCCTAGTGATCCTAAACTGTATAATCCTAAACTACATAATCACCCAGAGACGGCTCTAACTTGTGTTTGGATCATTTATGAGGATTTACACTATCGTACTTGCCCGGAAATTCGTTAAAAAGATACTACTCCTGTAGTAATTGGTGGATTGCACAATGCTCACACTACTTAAGTTCTGAAATATAGCACACGAAGAAATGCATGTGGAGAGAAGCACACAGTAAGATCAAGACATTTACCCTTTTTTTAGCGAAATTATTTCAGATTTCCATATTTTTACACAATAGAGTTTAATTAAAAAACAGTAGAGGGCAGGAGGATAATTTGTGTTAGGGAGGAAAATAAGTGCTTTGAATATGCTGGGCAAGCATTTTATTACTGCTAGCATTTCAATAACAATTGGACAATAACAAAGTTGAAGATCTATCATGCAGCAAGGAAATACACCGAAATCCCAGTTGCTGAACACTTCCAATAGGATAGATGATGCCAATAGCTCTGTGAGGTGGTCATCATTATTCCATTTTACAAATAGGGAACTGAGGCTGAGACACAGTGACTTGATTTGCCCAAGGCAACAAAGTGAGTTCATGGCAAAGGTAAGCTCTCAATCCGGTCTAAGTCTAACATTTTATCAAATGATGATTCATTATTACTGTGTGAAGTTTCCCTCCCACCCCCCGCAAATGGCTGAAGTTAATCAGAAGGACTTCTTGAGTGCCCAACTGGAGCGCGAGATCTCTTGAGGACAGGCAACAGCTCAGGGAGAATGAGTAGAAAATCTGAACACTTACTTTTCTAGACTCTACACAACTCGACAAATGTGTAATTTCTAGGCATAGGCATTACAGATTTGGATTAATCCATAGCAGGCAGTTACAGATGAATCTGTACCAAACCACAACCGTGCCCTGCCAGTTATGGATTCAGAGTTACAGGCTCTGATTTCCCCCCATCCCCCAGGGCCCCGGAGTAGTACTTACCAGCCTTGGAGGGCTTGACTGAAGCGCCGCTGATGCTGTGGGGGCTCCGGCAGGCACGCTCACTGCAGCGCACTCCCTGCTCCAGATCATGCATGCACAAAACGGCCACCGCTATTTTGGTTAAGAGTGGTGGCCATTTTGCACGTGTCATCCGGAGCAGGGAGCGCGCTGCAGTGAAAGTGCCTTCCAGAGTCCACACAGCAGCAGTCACAGTACTTCTATCAAGCCCTCTGAGGCTGGTAAGTACCACTCTGGGGCCCCAGGAAATGGGAGTGGGGGATAATCCAAATTCATAAAACCACATCCATAATTAATCCAAAATTTTTCAAACCTGAATCCATAGTTATTCAGAATCCAAAAAACAATCTGAATTCCCATCCCTAGTAATTACTGAAAATTCAGGCTTGTCGCCGCATCCCCCCAATGAGACACAGAGACAAAGTATTGGATCAAATCAGGCCACACTCTTTATTCAACAGTTCTCAAAGACGGTGGGTTATTGCCCACGCAATATGGGTCCAGTATGCTTAGCTAATTAACTCTTATTAACTCGGACCTGGCCGGGATGTGCCTTCCCGTGCCAGCTCCATCACAAACCAGGCTCCCCTTCGACAGCACCCTGGCTCTGGCCGAAAGGGGGAGCGTCCCAACTGTGGGCTTGAGTAAGGAGGTGAGTACCCGCTAAGTCAGCAGACCGTGCATGTACTTACTGACCGAACTGCAGTACCCCTCCCAGGGAAATAACCCCAGTGCGTACTGCCTGCGCCTGGCACTGGGTGTCACCTCCCCATCTCTTAAGGAGATGACTCCTTTCCATTCCTAACCTATTTGACCTACTATAGCATACTGGACCCCTGCTGAGTGTGACAATTATTCGTTTAATCAAATTCAGCCTGTCAATCAGATTGTTCGAATTCGTACATCTCACTGAACAAACGTTCTTCAAATTCACTTAGCCAAATCACTTTTCAAATTAAAACTTATTAGCATTAGTAATTGTAGCCAATTGGAAAATCCAATCAAACCTATTCTGCACTGTTGAAGGGGCGAAACAAGCGACCCTTGAATTTAGGCTAGTCGCTAAAATTCCCCTTCGGCTCCGTAAGGGCAACCAGTAAATACCACAGTGCTAGAGGTGTGGTGGGTGGGCTGCTTCACCGATCCAGCTTGCACTGCCGCTCACATGCGGCCAAAGCGACTCCGCCCTGCCTAAAGAGGGCGGAACCGGGTGGAAAAAACGGCCCAGAATGTGGCGGCTCTGCGCACGCGCGCCCGCTGTTGCCGGGCAGATATCCCCATGGCCAGAAGCACCAGAATGTGCTCCGCCGCTCCGCTCACTTCCGGTGTTCCCCACATCCCATGGATGGGGGCCGGACAATTACCCCATCGCCGCCATTACGGCGGCGAAGGGGACTTCTCTAAAGTTAAATATTGCCAAATACATGCTCTACAAGTTAACTATGATAAGACGAAGGTTATGGTTTTTACAAGGAAAAAGATAAACGCATAGATGGTATATGGATAATAAGGCATTTCAACAACTGATTTTTCAGTCCAATGGTGGATGGTCAATTCAAAGAAATACTGTAGTGAGTAAGGCACGCCTGCTAGTGAAATCAATTGCCAAATTCTTTAGAGTGACAGGGGTACCTTGTAGTTAAGGTTTTTCAAATTAAATGTTTATCACTCCTATTTTACTGTAACCAAGCAAAGAACATGTACCTGAGTTCTTGCATCCTCATGAATGTTGCACCCCTTGTCTCTCCCTCTGTTCCCCCTTCTCTGTCTCCCCTCCCCATCTTTAGATTGTAAGCTCTCTGGCAGGGACCGTGTCTATTTTATTCTCTGTAAAGCGCCAGGTACATCGCTGGCGCTATATAAAAGCGAATATAATAATAATAATAATAATAATAATAATAATAATAGAAAGACGTTTTACAGATATTGCACAACAAGAGGAAATGGCTAATCACAGATTCTATAAGTATGGGGAAACATATATGAATATAGCACCCCAAAAGGGGAAGGCTATTCTTACCTAGATTTTGATATAGATCATCGGTATATAAGGATGTATACAGCTGCAAGGTTGAATGGTTTTCCCATCAGCATATATTGATGGGAAATATAAGGGAATCCCTTTTGCAGAGTGGCTTTCTTGCTGCCACTCTGGGCAGGTGGATACAGTTCAGCATATTTTGTTGGACTGTTTTTGTCATAAAGAGATACGTCAGAAATTGATTAGTCCCATTTTGGGAGTATATACGGGATGCTGTGGGGCAGCCCAGGTCAATATTTTGTTAAAAGGAACAGACCTGCAAGTAACAAAACAGGTCACAAGATTCTTACAAAGTGTAATAAAACAAAAGAGGATTTTGAAGGGAGGGAACTCATTATAACAAGAAAGAATATAAGTTAGGGATGTGCGAACAGAACGCCGTTCGGATGTTTGGAAGTTCGGTCGTTCAGTTCGAAACCCGAGTTCGGGTTCGGCTGTTCGGTTTGGCGGAGTTCAGTTTGGCCGAACATTTTTAAAAGTGCTATCGGTACCAAAACCAAATTTTTTTTGGTATTGGTATTTTTGACCCTGAAACCATTCCTGGTGCCAGGAAATCTGCTCCTGAGCTGCCTCCCCCTCCCAGTCACATTTTTAGCTGCCCAAAGTCACGTTTTTCCCGACCCCGAACTCATGCAAACTTTTCCGAACTGTTCGGCCGTTCGGTTCGGCCGTCCAAACAGGCCAAGTTCGGGACGAACTCTGAACTTCCGAACCGCGTTCGCCCATCCCTAATAAAAGTACCTGCACAGAAATTCTATGAAGGAATTATTGTTATTATTATTATTATTATTATTAAGGACTGATCATCATTAGATGCAATGGCGTTGAGCTAGGCAAATGGTAATATATTATAATTATTGTTTAAGTTGTTTGAGATTGGGATTCAGTCTTGGGGTGTGTCAGATTTATGCAATAAGCAAGTTTGGTATTCTTAACTTTTAAGTAGCTTACTCGATATTATGGATGAATTTCATGGATGTAAATGTAATTGTAGTATTTTATGGGTGCTGATATTGTTGAGGATGTATTTTGCAATGGCACTGCCACGCAATAAAATGAAAATGAATGAAACGGTTAATTATTAATTATTGGGAATGCATTCATTCAGCAGCCATTATCTGGTCTGTGATTAATCAGTTTTAGGGTAGGGTAGATTATCCAATTAATGAGGATCGCCAGCAAAAAAAACCAACAACCTAAACAAAACCTAAACAAAATAAAAAAAACAGGCTATGTACAGATTGTTGCACCATAAATTCTTCTTCCTCCCTCCCCCCTATTGCTGAGATAAGATCTATTACCCATAGCTGTTTTTTTCTCTACAAAGAAAGCATCATTCAGCCAGTAAGAACCTAAGAGGCATTAGAGCTTTGCCATAGAAAGGAAGTTAGAAAAGGCCTTGTTCGACAACCTGCGTAGTGCTTTAGACCAGGGGCAGTTGATCCTCCTGGTCTTGTTAGATCTGTCAGCTGCTTTTGATACTGTTGACCATGAGCTGTTGGTGACTCGGGTGACTGTACATCTGCTCCCCAGGATCTCACATGTGCGGTCCCACAGGGTTCTATTCTGTCACCCCGCCTGTTCAACATGCATATGCAGTCTTTGGGCGAGGATGTGAGAGGGTTTGGAGTGTGTTGTCATCAATATGCTGACGACATTCAGCTCTACCTCTCATTGTCGGTGGACTCAGGCCCCGCAGTCTCGTTGCTTACCCGATATCTGACAGCTGTGGGGGACTGAATGAGGGATAGCCGCCTGAAGTTGAATCCCAACAAGACGGAGAGGATGCTGGTAAGGAGGGCCGAGGGAGTGGAGGCCCCCCATCGTTGATGGGGTGCACCCCATCTTGGTTCCTCAAGTTCGTAGTCTGGTGGTGTTCCTCGATTCACAGCTCCACCTGGATGCGGTGACAGCTGCGGCGAGGAGTGCATTTGCCAAATTACATCTGGTGCCACGGTTACGGTCTTAGGTCTCATACAGCGACCTTGTCTCCATCATCCATGCCTTCATTACCTTGAGGCTTGATTACTGTGACACTCTATGGAAGGCTATCCCAAGGTGATGGTCTGGAAGCTGCAGCAGGTGAAGAATGCGGCGGCCCATCTCCTGACCCATAACACTAGTGCTCTGTTCTCTGCACTGGCTGCCTGTTGCCTACCGGGCCTGATTCACGGTGTTGGTGTTGACCTCTAAAGCCCTAATGCGACCTGGGTCCCACCTACCTGCAGGACCGCCTCACTTCCCAGGTTCTGGAACAGCCGTTGCAGTCGTCCGAGGGCACTCTCTTTTGGAGATTCCCCGTGTTCGGCGGGGGACCACATTGGAGAGGGCATTCTTGGTCGCCGCACCTCAGTTGTGGAACTCCCTCCTGACAGAGGTTTGTTTGGCCCGGGGCCTTTCCTCCTTCAAGCGTCAGTGTAAAACGTGGCTGTTTCACCAGGCATTTGGTGAGAGAGATGGGTAAGGGGAGGGATGGGATAGATGGTTTTATTGTTGTTTGTTTTTAGGTTATGTGTATATTTTATGCTTTTATATTGTACGCTGCCCCGAGCTGCTTTGGCAGGAGGGAGCAGGATAAGATATTTTTATAATAAATAAATATTGCAATACAAAATATATTTTGCAGTAAGATGATAGCTAGCTTTCCAATGGTAACCCGAGTAATTTTCTTTAAGTTTTCCAAATAATGAAGAAATAATTTTTTGCATTCGTGTGTCCTGGCTAGAGCTGAAACGCGTACCAGCAAAAATGGGTAAACCCACTGGAATTACGGTGCCTAATTTGACCTGGTAACATTGGGTAGCTGGTGTACTGGTTTACTGTGCTCCCTTACAGACTTCCAGTACCGATTTTCTGGTTTCCCATTTCTGAAATCAGTCAGTAAAATGGAAAAATTGATAACTTGGTAACAGTAATAACCGGTATTTCAGATAATTGGGTGCCCAGCTCGGTACTCAGTATCAATAGTATTACCTGTCAGTAGCAAATGTGCTTCCCGTAACTGGTCAACATAGCTTCTCAGGGCTACTTCAGGGTGAATTAGAGGAACACGGTCAGATTGCCACGTCCTCTTCATGTACAGAGCAGGAGCAAAGCAGGGTAAAACCACTGACCCCTGGCAGTCTGCTGTTATGTTACTGCATTGCATGTGTGAGTCTGATGTCTCTCGCTGAAAGCCAGCTCTACAGAGTGCAAAAGAAACCTTCTCCTACTACCTGTTCGAAGAGTCCCCCTTGCTCAAGTGGCTAAGAAATGGGGAGGTAGGGTTTTTTTATTTGGTTTTATCTATAGATAGAAATTTTACGTATTTGTATAAGTTGAAACTTTCCCCAAGTCCAAGGGAAAGAATGGGATATAAATTTAAGTACAATTTTAAAAATTAAACAAAATTGAGCGTTTTAGTGGGCTTTATTCCAGTTGATGGAGACAGAGCATAGGGCTGGTCGTCTTGGCTTATTTTACTTTCTTCTTGCTGTTCTAACCTTTAAGAGAAACATTATTTTCCCACCACTGTAGGAGCTGACATGGTGTTCAGTTTACTACGGAACGGCTGAAGTACTGGTCTTTAAATGCACTGGAACACGGCAAAGAATGAAAGTCACAGAAGAAACAAAACTTCAAAATATTCATGTTTTCAGAATTCCTTGTTGCTTCCACAATTTAGACTAACATTTTTAATGTTCTCATGCAAGTAGGATTCAAAGTTTACCATGCACTTCTCGTCTCTCAATGTAAAAAGTGAAGAAAAATGTTTTTTCTTCTACAGTTACTGTTTGCGCTTCTACTAAAGGAACACATGTACACAAATGGCACCATATAAATAACATATTAGAAGGAAGAGTGTGAAGCCTGGGCACAATGCATCAGTGTTTGATAGAATTTGTATAAAGTTCAAGATTCCTCTTTTAGCGTGTTTTTAAATGAGCAAGGCATGAGAGGGGGCCCAGTCCACTGAGTGCTATGGCTGCAGAGCACCCACGCACGTGGAGTGAGCGGGGAGGGTTTCTAACAAGTGACTCCCTGGGTGGCCACCGTGCCGACACAGGCAGTCTCTATGCACTCCCGCCACCACGGACCGGCCTCCAAAGCAACTCATATGGGCAACCATTACTCCTTTAAGAGCTCCCGGTAGGGCTGGGGGTGTGACAGGGAGGCAGCGGGGTCACAGACTTGTCCGCTGGCACGGGTGGGTGCCCCAGTTCAAACAGGTCAGGGATGTATGGGTGCACTGTTTCTCCATGCACTGTTTTGCTTTTCCCCACAAGGGGCACTTGTGCTTTTTCTCTGGTGTCCTCCGAGAGTCACGGAAGTGCACAACCACCCACATGACCTTTGTACAAGCGGACGGTTGCGTGGCTGATTGATGCGTGGCCATGCGTGGTTGCATCTTGGTTAAAAAAAACCTGAGTGTCATCTTTCAGTAATGAAAGGAATGAACTGACTACCAATATGTGACTGCTTTGGTCTCAGTTTGGAACTTTTAATTTAAAACCCTCCTAATCTACTAGAGCTTTTCTCCCTGCTAGAAGGCTGAGGACTTCCATTCTCCTTAGAGTTTTTGTTTTTCTTACTGTAATTTCTGTACCATTCTTAGTGATATTATCCTTTCCAAAATTTAATCTGCTAGCAAGCAGGAAAACACACTAACACTCAGGATATAGGTCTCCATTTAAAAGCAGATGAGTCCAGATAATCTCTCCTAGCTGCCAGCCAAAGCTCATTTTCTGCACTAGATGCACTAACAAGCATGCTGCACTCTGTGGGTTAAGCTGTACTAAAGAGGATGAGGAGGAAGAGGATTTCAAAAATTTCTTGCTTTCTGGAAACTCTCCAAAATGACCCTTTTCTTGACCTTTCTTGCTTCACACACTAGTTCCTTCTCTGTATAAACTGGCCAGTTAAACTAGAATAATTACTGTTTCTTAGATTTCTTTTGTAGCCAATTTACTAGGGGTGTGCATTTCATTTTCGTTATAACAAAAACAAAAATTGTGATATTCATTTTTGTTATTGTAATAATAATAATAATTAAAAGAACAAAAATGAATATGAAATTTTGTTTTTGAAATAATAGGAAAACACTGAAAAACGTATTTCCAGCTATAATGTTTTTGTTTCTTTTCAATTCTGATGAAAATTGGGGATATTGTACCCCCAATGGAGGGCACTATGTGTACCAAATTTTGAAAAGGTTGGATAAAGGGGATTGATCCTAGATGCAATTCAATGTTGTGATTTTAACAAAGACTCCATACACATTCCTGGCTATACCTTTTTCATCTTCCATCCAATTAAAATGAAACCTGGGAAGATTATGTTTCTCGCCTAGTGTACCAATGCTGCCTAATTTCAGAAAGATTGGATAAGGTGTCCTGATGTTATAAGCTATTAACTTGTTCTGGCTGTAACATTTTTATATTCCATCCTGTTTACAAGTAATTTGGCAGACATTTATCACACAACTTCTCTGTCATCTCTGCCAAATTAAAGGACAATTTGATAAAGGGACCCAATTGTATAAGCAATTGAAGTTGTCCCCTTGAAGACCACTATTCAGATAAATAGCAGCACATGCAGTGCCAGTCAGAGGCAGGCACCTTACAGTCAGTCATACGTATATAGGTTAATGCATATACCACCAGGACCCTTTATCCAATCCTTCTGAAAGTTACCATAGTTATTAAACATCAGGAGGGGTCATGAGGAACTTGTCAAGTTCCATCCACATTAGATGGGAGACAAAGATGTTATACAGCCAGGAATGTGTATGCAGATTTATGCAAAATAGCATCATTCAACTGCTTATACTATGATTAGTTTAACCAAGCTTTCTAGAAATTGGTACACTTGATGCCTTCCATTTGAGGTACAATCCCTCCAAGTGTCAGCCAAATATAATGAACAACAAAAAAGTTACAGCCGCAAATGTTTTTTCCATTGAAACTGAGAATAAAAACGAAAACAAAAATTTGATATTGAAAACAAAAACGACAGATTTAAATAACTAAAACAAAACAAAAAACTACATGGGTCCTTGGTGCACACCTTTACAACTTACACTGTAGGAGTGGAACTGAAGTGCCATAGTGGTAGTAGTCCAGTTGTTAAAGATCTTTCAGCTACTGAAGTGAACTGATGCTTTACTGAGGCTTAATCCTACTGGAGGAAACCCACTTTGTATGGAGCCCTTGGGATGTTGCCCCAAGGTGCAGAAGGGCAGAACTCAGACTTGCAAAGGTGTCGCTATAATAGGAACCTGTGATTATTATGGGTGAAAACAGACAAGACGCTAACCACCCTTTAACCACCCTTGGTGGTTATTTATGCATGTTGCAGGGCTGTATTGGTGCCCTATGCAGCCCTGCAACATGCATAAATGACCACCAAGGGTGGTTAGTGTGACGTCTGTTTTCACCCATTGTCCTTCCACAAGCTTAACAGTCTTGTCAGTTTTCAAAAAGATTGGATAAAGGGTCCTGACGGTAAAAGACATTAACATGAAAATACATTTCCAGCTGTAACATTTTTATATTTCATCCTGTTTACAAGACACTTGGCAGGAATGTGTCACATACCTTCCCTGTAATCTCTGCCAAACTACAGGACAATTTGATGAAGGGACCCAGTTTTATAAGTAATTGAAGTTGTCCCCTTGAAGAACATCATTCAGATAAATAGCAGCACATGCAGTGTCAGTCAGAGGCAGGCAGCTGGCATGGAAGGGGGAGGGAGACTGTAGGAGGGAGGCTGTGGAGCAACCCAGAAGACTGACAGACACACTCACTGGCCAATTACTGAATGCTTCCAGCTTTACAGGACCAACTGGTAGTGGCTTTGAGGGGGGCATAGAAGGGACATAACTGGGACTTTGGGGATAGCATCCCAGCAATCAGGAGACATAGTTTACACATCCAGGCTGGCCAGTTATCACAATCACATTCTGTAGCACTGTGACAAAGGACATAAGGGAATCTCGATTGGCTCTTTTCTAAACAGATGCTTCTGACTTCCCAGTAACAAGTGGGGAAAAAGATTTTGGGATGGTCACAGCACAGAATGATGATATTTGGTTGACATTTCTGCTGGTCAATTGGCATCACAAACAGATCTTATACCACAATGACACGTAAGAGAATCCCTGGCATTGGCTCCTTCTCTGCATATGCTGTGCAGGCATATAAAATTGGGACCTTTTATCACATCTTTCTGATATTTGGCAGAGATGATCATGAAAGTGTGATATATCATGTCTACAAAGATGTTAGTCAGACATACATTTATAAGTTAATTGCTTATACCATCAGAACCCTTTATCCAATCCTTCTGAAAGCTGGCAGATATAGTAAATATGTGAAGGGGTATAAATGTGCCAAGTTTCATCTACATGAAATGTGAGTCAAAGAAGAAGTTACACCTAAGAATGTATATGAAAATTTTTGCAAAATAATATAGTTCAACTGCTTAGAGGATTTGACTCTTTCATCCAATCTTTTTGCAATTTGGTACACTTAATGCCTTCCATTGGAGGTACAATCCCTCCATGTTTCAGCCAAATATAATGAAAAACAAAAACATTAGAGCCAAATATGTGTTTTCCATTTAAACCAATGGAGAACAAAACGAAAACAAAAATCTGATATTTATGAAAACAAAAGATTTAAATAATGAAAATGAAAAACAAAAATGAATGACGACATGGGCACCCGGTGCACACCTCTACTCATCAGTGACTACAGCCCTTATTGCCACGATCTGGCTGAATGACACGACAAGTCTTGCGGCTGGTCTAGCTTTTCCTCTTCAGCTACTCAGCCTGGAGAAGGCGGCAAATTCTTCTCCAGGCCAAATTCCCATCATATGGAGCTCTGCCAGGTGGTAAACAACTTATTATTTATTATGATTATTATTATAAGCACTTGTATAGCGCCAGCTGTGTACCTGACACTTTACAGAACAACGAGATGGACGTGGTCCTTGCCTACGGCTTACAATCTAAAAGACTCAGAGGGGGGAGACAAGGAGAGGGGACATAGGGAGAGACAAGGGACAAAACATTCAAGTGGATGTGAAGTCTCAGGTGCACGTGCTTGGCTTGGTTGCAGTCAGGGGGAGGGCAGAAAGTAAAGTTGAGAGGTAAGTTCTAACAAGCGTCAGGAAAGGCGGCGAGGAAGAGGTGGGTTTTGAGGAGGGATTTGAAGGAGCGGAGGGAGGGAGCAAGGCGGATGTGGGCAGGAGGAAGTTCCAGGCATAGGGGGCAGCAAGGGAGAAGGGGCGAAGGCAGTTAGGGGAGCAGGGGAGATGAGGGAGAGCAAGGGAGGGGATAGAGGAAGAATGGAGAGTGCGTGCAGGAGTGTGTAAGGAGATAAGGGCTGGGAGGTAAGGGGGAGCCAGGCTGTGAAGGGCATTTTAAGTAAATACTAGGAGTTTGTGAAGGATGCGTTGGGGGATGGGGAGCCAGTGAAATGAGGAGAGGAGAGATTGCACATGGTCAAAGTAACAGGCCGAGCGGATGACCCTAGCAGCAGAGTTTTGGATGGAGATAAGGGGGGACAAATGAGAGTGGGGGAGGCCAGCAAGGAAGAGGTTGCAGTAGTCAAGGTGGGAGATGACCATAGCATGAACAAGGGTTTGGGCTGATGAGACAGAAAGGGGCGAATCCGAGCAAGGTTATAGAGGACAAAATGACAGGACTTGGCAACGGAGTCGATTTAAAGGAGGTTTAAAGGAGAGGTGAGTATCCAAGACGAATCCCAAGCTACGGGCTTGGGGAACAGGACGGATGGTGACCCCATCAATAAGGATGGATAGCGAGGAGGGGAAGGAAGGGAAGGGAGGAAAGAGAAGGAGTTAAGTCTTAGCCATGTTGAGCTTGAGCTGACGTTGGGACATCCAGGTGGAGATATCAGAGAGACAGCTGATGAGGCGAGCTTGGACAGAAGGGGAAAGAGAGGGGGTGGAGAGATAGAGTTGAGTGTCGTCAGCGTAAAGGTGATATTGGAAGCCATGGGAGGCAATGCGTTTGCCAAGGGACGGGGTGTAGATAGAGAAGAGGAGAGGGCCCAGGACAGAGTCTTGGGGAACCCCTCCCGAGAGGGGGAGGGAGGAGGAGGTGGAATTGGAAAGAGACACATTGAAGGAGTGATCAGAGAGGTAGGAGGAGAACCAGTCAAGGACAGAGCCACAGAAGCCCAGGGAGCGAAGAGAGTTCAGTAGGAGTGAGTGGTCGACAGTGTCAAAGGCAGCGGAGAGGTCAAGGAGGACAAGAATCGAGTAGAGGTGTTTAGATTTAGCAACAAGCAGATCATTGGTAATCTTGGCAGGGGCAGTTTCAGTGGAGTGAAGGGGGCAGAAGCCAGATTGGAGAGGTTCCAGGGAGGAGTTGGCAGAGAGGAGTTCCAGACCGCGGGAGTAGACAACATGTTCAAGAAGCTTAGAGGCGAAGGGTAGGAGGGAGACCGGCTGGTAACTAGAGGGGTCAGAGGGGTTGAGGGTGGACTTTTGGGGGATGGGAGAGACAGTGACATGCTTGAAGTCAGAGGGGAAGGAGCCAGTGAAGAGGGAGAGATTAATGACTGTAGAAGGGGGGACAACAGTGGGAGCAATGGAGGTGAGGAGGCGGGAGAGGATTGGGTCGAGAGGGCAGGTGGAGGGGTTGGAAGAAGAAAGCAGGGAGGAGATTTCCTCAAGGAAGACGGGAGGGAAGGAGGAGAGAAGAGTGGGGGGAGGCGTAGAGGGTGGAGAGGGAGCGGGGAGAGGAGACGGGTGGGAAGCAATGTCCTGGCGGATCTTGTCAATCTTTGAGGTGAAGTATGACGCGAGACTCTGAGCAGAGGAGGGCAGGGGGGCTTGAGAAGGGAGTCAAAGGTGGAGAAGAGGCAGCGAGGGTCACGAGAGTAGGATTCAACCCGGGAGGCACATTAGTGATGCCTCGCCAGGGAGATAGCGGAAGAGAGGGAGGAGAGGGAGAATTTATAGTGGAGGAAGTTAGGGTGGGAGCGGGATTTGCACTAGAGGCATTCAGCAGCCCAGGTGCAGGAGTGGAGGTAGCGGATAGTAGGGGTGAGCCAGGCACAGGGATTTGGAGGTCGAACAGGGCGGGAGGAGAGGGGCGCAAGGGAGTCAAGGGTCATGGCAAGAGAGGCGTTGAAGGAAGAGACGGCAGTGTCAGGGGAACAGGAGGAGAAGACAGGAGGGAAGAGAGGGAGGAAGCAAAGTCTAAAGGGGTAATAGCTTGCAGATCACGGAAGGGCATGGCGCTGGAGAAGAAGATGGGGGCCGGTGGGAGACGTTGAAGGAAATGAGGTGATGGTCGGACAGGGAACAAAGGAGAGGTCGGCAACAGGACAGTTTCTGGAGAAGATTAGGTAGAGAGAGTGACCGTCAGTGTGGGTGGGGGAATCAGTCCAGAGGCGGAGATCAAAGGAGGAGGCTAGGGAGAGAAAGCAGGAGGTAGAGGGCTGGGAAGGTGCGTCAACACGGATGTTGAGTTTCCAAGAATGAGAGCGGGGGTATCATCAGAGAGGAAGAAGCTAAGCCAAGATTCAAAGTCTGGGAGAAAAGAGGATACGGGGTCAGGGGGGTGGTAAATGACAGCGAAGCGAAGGGGGGAGTGAGCCTTGAAGGAAGGGAAGGAGAGGGAGGGGGGAAGGGAGCTGGAATTGACAGGAGTTGGTAAGGAGAAGGCCCACATCACCACCCCGGCCCTTGGGGCGGGACTAGTGAGAGAATGAAAGGCCTCCCAAGGAGAGGGTTGCGGGGGTGACAGTCAGTGGGAGGGATCAGAGATAATATGCATCCAAGAAGGTTTTATGTAGGTGCCATAGATCTGATCACCTTATCAACTGCTTCAACAAGCCGCTCAGTCAACCTTCATCCCCTGAGCTAAGTCCATGCACTTTGTGGCCTTTTTCACACAGACACTCTAACACTGATAAAATGGATGTTATATTTTATTATACATGTCACAGGGCTGCAGGTATGCTCTATGGGTGTCCTGCAACATGTATAATAAAATGTAACACCATTTTATCAGTGTTAAGAGTGTGTGTGAGAAAAGGGCCTTCATAATAAATTGTGGATGTTCAAGAAGATGCTTTGACCCAGGATTCCTAAATCTGATTCAATTCCCTAGTCTCACTCCTGACCAAAATACCATGGCTAACACCTCAATGAAGTTGGGATTTTTTCCTTCATACTTCCAACACAATACTCTGGCCAACAATGAAAAAACACTGCTGATAACTAGCTATCAATGTCACAAGCCTTCCATTCCCAAACAATTCCATAGAAGAGTTAGCAAAAGGTCATCTACGAGCTCATTTAACAGAAACCAATATTGTAGGCAAGGTCCAGTATGAATTCAGGCTAGGACATGAAATGGAGGCAAGTGTTAAGTGCTTCTGAGGGATGAGCTCCTGTTCTTAATGGATAGGGGCAGACATTCATCCTCAACCACCGGGACTTCTCAGCAGCATTCAGTGCCCTCAACTATGAATTTAGATTGCTGCTCACGCAGGCGGTAAGAAGACAGAAGAATGCATTAACACAGCTTGCGTTCTTACTGATAAAACGATGGAAACTAACTGCAGCCTTTACCTTCAAACTACAGCTGAATCTGGAATTACACGTGTTCTGAGTTCTGATTGGAACCAGGAATTCTGATGGGACTGAACAAAAAGAATAAAACACCCATGTTGCACATACGCAAAATGGCTGCCGCGATTCTGCACACGTACAACTGGATGCTGCCTTACAATAAGATGGCAACCACCATGCTTTGGAGTGGTGGCCGGCATCTTTTTGTACAGTGGTAGCCATTTTGCCATGTGTAGATTCACAGTGGCCAGTTGTGAACGTGCAAAATGGCCTGGTCGGACTTTGACTGAAAAATTATTTCAGGCGGAATTCCGAGTGGAATTTTGACAGGCTCTTCAGATTTCGCAAAACTTTTCTGTGAAATCAGAATGGCCTTTTGTGAACCGCCCTACTTTATACCCCTTACATGTGGCATCCACCAGGGCCAATATTCTTTGTCCTCTTTTATCTACGTGGAGTTAGCTGGACACCTAGTTAGATGATATGGGTTTAAGTGCCAGTAACACAGAGATGAGACAGGTTTACCTACTCTATTTAGAATAATTTTTAAAATGCCACCTTTTAAGAGTGACCAGTTTTTGCCCATTGCTATTCGAATTCAAAGCTGTAATTGCATGTTATAAGAACATTTTATGTTATGACGCAAGAGTTTTCTATGAAATCTAGAAGTGTTCACCTTGTAAAAGCAGTGGCATCAAAAACATACAAGACACACACATTACTAACCAAAGCAACTGCACAATTTTATTACTGCAAATCTTGGAATACCTCCCACAGATTATGCCACCAACACACTATACTACAGGATTCCTCATCAGGTCAAGTTCAGTTTAGATGGTAATCTCTTCAGAGAACTGTCTTTTGTCTTCAAAGTACCACGCACTTTTATGGCATGGCATCAATAAAGAAACGAAACGATTACTACTATAAGTCCTGAACGAATCAAATTGGATTCTCATGCAAGGATAATCTGATTTTATAAAATAAAGGCATCTTCAAAGATTACTACAGTTTTAGATCCATGTTTACAGTAGCTGATCTTTGAATATGTTCCTGGGGTCTTATCCAACATATAATAAGCTACAGACATAGAACAGGTGATAATACGTTTAGACAATGACCCAGAACAGCAAATTTACTATATGTTTCATTTTCCATTAGTTTTAATAGGAAATATATTTCCAGCTGTAACATCTTAATGTTTTATCCACTATTCATGGAATCTGGAAAGGTTGTACCCCTCACCACAGTAAGTATCCATGCCAAGTTTCATAAAGGTTGGATAAAGGGTTCCAATTTTATAAGCAATTTAATTGCATTGTTTGTACACAGTTTTCCAGCTGTAACATCTTTGTTTTCCATCCAATGTAGATGGAAATCGGACTCATTATTACCCCTATTCAGGGGATCATTCATGCCAATTTTCAGAATGATTGGATAAAGGGTCCTGATTTTATAAGCAGTTTAATCATTTCATGGTTTGCACACACATTTCCAGCTGTAATATCTTTATTTTCAATCCAATTTGGATGCAAATTGTACAGATTGTTCCCCTCACCAAAGGGATCATCCTACCACATTTCAAAAGATGTGATAAAGGGTCCCAGTTTTATAAGCAATGAAACTTTTGTAATTTTAACAGAAGTTGCAGATTTCCTTAAATCTATTGCAGGTGTTTCCTCTGTTTAAATGATAAAGTCTTTAATAGATGCAGAGATCTGCTTTTTGGAGCATTTGTAGAGAGGGTGAAGACAACAGGAGGAGGTGGGTAGAGCAGAGGAGGAGCAGGCACACTGGAACTTGCATAGGTTTCAGTCATTGGCATCCCAACGTCTGTGGGGGCATACATGGGGGAGAAAATACAGATGCAGATTTCTGCTTTTATGAGCACTTGCAGTGAGGCTGGAGATTGCAGCACACACAGTCACACACAAAGGGCATTGAGCCGGCCTACAAGCCACACAAGATCTAGCCATGGTGAGGGCTGTGCAGCTTGGCAGAAGCTTATATTTACTTCCCAGTGCCCACCCTCAAGCCCACCTGATTGCAATGATTTGATGCTGGCAAGTTGGAAGACTGGGCAGCACCTCCAGAGAATGAGCCTATATTAGGGATTCTCTCATGTTGGTCACAGTGGTAAAAGATGGGTTTGTGATGCCAACTGGCCAGCAGAAATGTCTAGAATGTATCCTCATCCTGTGATGTGCCCACCCCAACCCCTCTTTTTGTTAGTGGGAAGTTGGAAGCATCTTCTTAGGTAAGAGTCAATAAGAGATTCTCTCATGTCCTCTGTTGCAATGCTGCAGGGTGTGACTGGGATGCCCGTTGGCCAGCCTGGATATGTCAAATCATGTCTCTTGAGTGCTGATATGCTTTCTCCTCCTCTCTGCCTTAAATCCCAGTTATGTCCTGAAATTTTCGTTTTTGTCCCAAAATTTTCAGGACTTGTATTTGCATGACTTTGGTTAAAATCACAAAACGTCAATTACTTATAAAATTGGGGGCTTTTATCCAGTCCTCCTTTGGCAGGGATAATCCCTTGGTTGTAGGGTACAATGAGTCAAAATTTCATCCACATTGGATGGAAAACAAAAACATTACCTCTGGAAATGTGTGCACAAACTACTAAATATAATGTGCTTCTAAAATAGGGACCTTTATGAAACTTGGCAGGAATGATCCCACTTGTAACCTGTCCAAATGGTAGGCACATTGGACAAGTAAAAATGAAGTCGCAGCCGGAAATTCATTACAAACCATGATTCTTATAAAATTGGTAGCCTTTATCTAATCTTTCTGAAATTTGGCATGAACGATCCCATAGATAAGAGGTACATTTCCTCCAATGTTAATGCAAATTGGAAAGGAAGCAAAGAAGTTAGAGCCTCATATATATGTCCCAACACTGCAAAACATAATTCTGAAATTTTCATTTTTATTCCAAAATTTCATGATTAAATTTTCAATTTTTCTGGGTTTTTTTTAGTGAAAATCAAAATTCTGTTATTAATATTTGAAAACCAAATATGAAATGCACACCCCTAACAGGGACCTGTGTTCCCTCCATTTTCCCCATTACCATCAATGGAAGTAATGAAGCCAACATGAGTCTCTGAAGGAAACTATGAAGCTAGCTTTCTGATCAGACTTCCCCATAATCAAACTCCAAGCTAAAAAAATTAAAAAAACAAATCTAGACCTGTTGCCAAGGGTCCAGTGCAAATTTTAAGGTCCCCGGCATCTTCAAATGTCCTGGAAAAAAAGTTCAGACACGATTCAGCCTGGAAAGCACACCCAAAGTGCAAACTTTTCTTCAGCACACACGGTGGGTAGTGGCAGGTCAGGGACTCTGGTTTTCCAGTACAGCATACAGATTCAGGACAAAAGAAAAAAAATAAATAAAATGCCATTAGCCCTGTCAGCATTACCCTTCAATCCTCTTGAGCAATTACTACTAGAAAGCAGAGCCTTCACCTCTGCAAAGCTGGCTGCTTGTAGCAAAGTATTTGGCTGCATGCCATAATATTTCACCACATTTTCAGAATGTAGACGATGGGTCATAACTCAGGGTGTTAACAAATGAGACAAAAGCCCCCTGGAGTTCAGGTTTGGTCCGTGCATCCCCCTCTCTCCCTCCACCCCCGTCACCTAGCATATAGAAGAACCTAATAAATAAGCATCCCCCTTGATGTATTTCTTATGTGTTCGGAAATCCCCCGCTCAGCCCCACTCGCCGGTTTAGTGTGACAAGTCTAATTCATAGGAAGCGTTCTTCCCTGTTGGGCTCTGTCCCCTCCCTCGCCCCCCTTTCTGGGTATCCTGCTCCATAGGATGACTCTCAGTCATGACGAACCATGGGAAGAAGCTGCCGCACCAGCTGTTTCTGGGTATGACTCCAGGAGGTGGTCCAGCACTTGCTATACCCACCCACCCATCTACCCACAGAGGTTTATAACTGGGTTTATACCTGCCAGCATTTGGAGGCTGGAAATAATATTTTGCTATGCACATAATGCTGAGCTTATTGAGCAAATCACATACTTTATTAAGCATCTATAGTGAAAATTGAAAGCGAAAGCAATCAGTCTTTACATGTTTTACAGTGGCTCACAGTGATGTACTGGCAGGTAGCAGCACACAGTTTTATTGGGATCTCACTCACTATGGTGTTGGAAAGCCCTCTCGGTTCCCATAGCCTCATATCAAAAATGCACCTCTTGTACCCCCTCTCTAGCATCTTTTGCATTACCATACAGTTAGAGCGGAAAACATTCCTGCTCATGAGGGCACTCTGAACAGTCACTTCTCAGAGTATCCAAACATCGTATATTTTATTTTATTTATTTATTTATTTAAACACATTTATATCCCGCCCCTCCTGCAACGCAGCCCGGGGCGGCTCACAACATAAAACAATTAAAACAATAAAATACATTAAAATTCCAATAAAACAATCAAATATTCAATATAAATATTAACAGGGCTTAGAAAAAAAAGTATATGACAAAAAGCTTTCCTTCGGTCAGTTCACATTCCCTGTACCCAGAGTCCACTGGTTTCCCCAAAGAGATTCATCTCCCCCCCACCCACCCAATCTGGATCAAGGCACTTCCAGTGGCCCCGTGGGTATCCTCTCGGATTTCTGGACCCTTCGCAAGCTGGTTTCTGTCCTCGGCATGGCACGGAGACTGCGCTTGTAGCCTTGGTCAATGACCTTCACCTGGAGTTAGACCGGGGAAATTCTACCCTGTTGATTTTATTAGATTTTTCAATGAATTTGATACCATTGATCATGAGAGGTTGCTGAACCGCCTGCAGGACCTGGCTGGAGTGGGCAGGGCTGCTCTTGAGTGATTCTGCTCTTTTTTAGCCGGGAGGTCTCAGCAGGTGGTGTTGGGAGATCGCTCATCATCTCCTCGGGATCCCCTTTCTGGTGATCCCCCCCCCCATCAGCCCCGAGGGGGGGGAGGGGATAATTAAGGGGGAGAATGGGTAGGGGGATAGGGATTAGGTGGGAGGTTGTTGGAGGGTGGTAGTGGAGTGGGTTTGGGGGGGTGGTAGTATTTTAAAATGTTTTTAAATTGTATTTTATATTTTTTGTAAGCCACCCTGAGCCTTCGGGGAAGGGTGGGATATAAATAAATAAATATTATTATTATTAGCAAGCATTTATATAGCTCAAGCAATGGACCTGGTGCTTTACAAAGTAATGGAATAGACACGGTCCCTACCCTAGGGGTTACAATCTGAGAGACCGGGGTGGGGGGTAGGGGAGATGACGGGAGAACAGAGGGAGAGACAAGGGGTATAACATTCACGAAGATGCAAGGTCTCAGGTGCATGTGCTTGGCTTGGTTACATTGAGAATGATGGCTGGCTTGTCCATGTGGTGAGGATAGGAATACACAGACCCCAGGTAACAGATTGTACTAGACTAGCCTACTGTAGCGCACTCTACGTGGGGCTGCCCTTGGGGACGGTCTGGAGGTTGCAGCTGGTGCAGAATGTGGTGGCCCATCTCTTAATGGGGACGGGTCACTGCGACCACATTAAACTGGTGCTCTATTCTCTGCACTGGTTGCCTATTATCTTAAGGGCCCAATTCAAGGTACTGGTAATGACCTACAAAGCCCTAAACAGCCTGGGCCCGGCTTACCTGAGGGAATGCCTCAGGCCCCAGATCGCATTGTGGCCCCTGCAGTCGGTCCGGGACGCTCGACTCGACATCCTCTGGGTTGCCCAGGTGGTGATGATAGGGAGGGTGTTCTCGGTGGCTGCTCCTAGGCTGTGGAACTCCCTTCCGAGAGAGGCCTGCCTGGCCCCGGACCTCCCCTCTTTCCGTAGACAGTGTAAGACCTGGCTGTTCCGCTGGGCCTTTGGAGAGGGAGACAGGGAGGGAGGAGTGGGGAGGGGAGGGGAATTCTGCCCTTTTAGTTCTTTTTATCCATTTAAATGTTTTCAATTATATTTTATATGTTTTATTGATGTTCTGTAAGCTACCCCGAGCTGCTCTTGAGCAGGAGGGGGCAGGGTATAAAAATAGTAAAATAAATAAATAGGTATCAGCAGAAGTTAGGATAGTGGAACGAGGAATCGGGGAGGGCAGAGTGGAAGAGGTGGGTCTTGAGGAGGGATCTGAAGGTACGAAGGGAGGGGGTGAGTCGGATGTGGGTAGGGAGGAAGTTCCACGCATGGGGGGCAGCTAGAGAGAAGGGACAAAGACGGTTAAGGAAGCAGGGGAGACGTGGGAGGGCGAGAGTGGGGACAGAGGAGGAGCGGAGTCCATGGACTGGAGTACAGAGGGAAATTAGTGCCAAAAGGTAGGGGGGAGCAAGGTTGTGAAGAGCCTTATAGGTGAAGACTAGGAGCTTATGCAGGATTCATTCAGGAAGGGGGAGTCAGTGAAGAGAGGAGAGGACGTGGTTGGAGTGATGGGCAGGGTTTTGGACGGAGATAAGGGGAGAAAGGTGAGAACGGGCGAGGCCAGTGAGAAGAAGGTTACAGTAATCGAGGCGAGAGATGATCAGGGCATGAACAAGGGTTTGGGCAGAGGAGACAGAGAGAAAAGGACGAATCTTAGCAACGTTATAGAGCAGGGTTTTGGATGGAGATAAGGGGAGAAAGGGGAGAGCGGGAGAGGCCAGTGAAAAGGAGGTTGTAGTAATCGAGGCGAGAGATGACCAGGGCATGAGGAGACAGAGAGAAAAGGGTGAATCTTAGCAATGTTATGGAGGGAGAAGCGACAGGATTTGGCAACCGAGTCAATATAGGGTTTAAAAGAAAGGGGTGAGTCAAAGATGAAGCCTAAGCTACAGGCTTGGGGGATGGGAAGGATGGTGACCCCGTCGATAAGGATCAACAGGGAGGAGGGAGAGGATGGGTGGGATGGGGGGAGATAAGTTCAGTTTTAGCCATGTTGAGTTTGAGTTGACATTGAGACATTCAGATAGAGATATCCAAGAGGTGGCTGGTGAGGTGAGATGGAGAGAGAGAGGGAGTAGAGAGATAGAGTTGAGTGTCATCAGCATAGAGGTGATAGTGGAAGCCATGGGAGGCAATGGGTTTGCCTAGGGACAGGGTGTAGACAGAGAAGAGGAGAGGGCCAAGGACAGAGCCTTGGGGAATAAATCCTCTCGATATCATCAGGGCAATGATAAGAATGGTAGGGAAGATCCAGTCTCCTGTCCAGATTGCCCTACTTCTGGCAGTGCACAAACATTCATAAAGGGGCTGGCTTTCAAACTCGAGAGGATACACTGTGAGAGTCATGGTGTCTGTGTCCACATTGCCCCATGCTGGCTCTGGGGCAGGAAAGGGCATGGAGGAACGTCGACTGGGGTCACAGCTTCCATGATGGGAAAGGAAGCAGTTGCAGCGGGAGCAAACAGTGGGGGAACCATATTCACCCACTTCTGACCTCTCACAAAGGTGCAGCCATACAGGCAGGATGCAACGATGGCTCCATCCACGCAGAGGAACTGATCAAGGAGCTCGTAACAGGGAAGTGTTTGACTTCGCGGCCGGAGACAAAGTTGCTGTCCTGGTTCTCTTTGTATCCGTGTCTCAAGTCCTCGGCCCACTACCAGCACTGGTTCATATTCCAGGTGTAGCCCTGCTGTGCCATTTGGACTTGGAAAGGCCAACTGTAGAGTCTTCAATTAAGGTCTTTAGAGAGTAAGTAGTAGCCCAGATCTTATATGGAGCAGAGATTTGCTTCCCTAGTTACTCCAAGGAAATTGAGGTGGTACAAAATAAGTTTATTAGAGGTATATTGGGGGTACCCAACTCCACACTGATACCTATACTGCAGACAGAAACAGGGATGTGTCCAGTGAATACTTTAGCTAAAATGAAAGTCCTATATTATTGGAATCAAATTCAATGTCAGGAGACCTCACAATTGCCTTACACGTGCTGGACTGAACAACTGCAGGATGAGGGTAGTAAGAAGTATTGGTGGTGGGAAGAGGTTACCAAGACTTTGTTTAGAACTGGCTTTCCCCCCGACTTTTGTTTATCCTCTAATGACGATCAGCTTTTGAATAATCTAAAATGGAGGCTTACAGACATTTCTGCCCAAAAGGTACTGGCTAAAGTAGTATCTGTGAAGATTAACCCCATGGTATCCTCCGATTAAGATTAATTTTCAGTTGGAGCCATATCTTATTCAACTACCGGATTTCCAGCTTCGCGGAGCACTGAATCTGATCCGTTTCCAGCTATTCGAGTCAGCAGTAATAAAGCTGAGAAAGTAAACTATTGTGACAGACTTTGTAACTGCTTCATGGATGAAGTAGAGTTGTTAGAACACATCTTGTTTTTTTGTCCCTTTCATGATGATTTGAGGGCTTGCTGGTTAACTCCTTTATTTGAGAAGGAACCTTTTCTCACTCAGTCACAAAGGATAGTATCCCTGCTGGCTTCCAAAGATATGGACAAGTTAAAAAACCTTTGCCCTTTTTCTTTATGCTTGCATTTCGTCTGAAGAAAAGTTCCTCATGAATTGCATGTATTTATTCATTCGGCTGGCTGCAGTCTACTGATGTTATTGAATGTCACTGCTTTTCTTAGGTCCGTATTATAACTAAAGGAAAGAAAAATGCCATCTACTCAGAAGATCCAGAGTAGCTGGAAAGGTATTTTTATTATTAATTATTTATTTATTATTTCTTTTCATTATTTATATCCCACCTCTCCTGCCTAGGCAGCTCGAGGCAGCTTACAAAAAACAAAATATTAAAAAATATACATAAAATACATAAAAGGGAAACATAATAAAAAAAATAAAAAATCCATCCTCCCCACCCACCCCCCTCACCAAAAGCCTGGTGGAACAACCAGGTCTTGTATGTTTGCCGAAATGAGGCAAGGTCCAGGGCCACCTGGGCCTCCACCTGAAGGAAGTTCCACAGCCTGGGTGCCACCACCGAGAACACCATCTTCATTGTAGCCCCCTGTGCCACTCGGGGGACATCAAGAAGGGCGCTCCCGGTGGGCCGCAGGGGTTGATCCAGGGCATGGAGAGCGAGGTGGCCTCATAGATAGGAGGGGCCCAGACTGTATAGGGCTTTATAGGTAAGCACCAACACTTTGAATCGGGCCCAGAAGAATATCAGCAGCCAGTGGAGAGCTCGAGGCACTGGTGTAACGTGCTCATGGCGACCCGTCCCCATAAGGAGGCGCGCTGCCGCATTCTGCACCAGCTGCAGTCTCTGGACCGTCACCAAAGGTAGCCCTACATAGAGCACATTGCAATAGTCTAATCATGAGGTGATGAAGGCAAGGATGACAGAGGCCAGGTCGGAGTTCGAAACATATGGCCAAAGTCATCGCACCAGATGTAGTTGGGGGAAAGCACTCCTCGCCACAGCCTGAACCTGGAGACCCAGGTGAAGCTGCGGATCGAGGAGTACCCCCAGACTCCAAACCTGACACACCAGTGGGGAATGAACCCCATCAATGATGGGGGATGTCACACCCACTGCCCTCCCCACCACCATCATCAGGATTTAGTTTCAGACGGCTTGTCCTCATCCAATCCTGCACAGCCACCAGACACTGGGTAAGCACCGAGATTGCCGGGTCTGGATCGGATGAAAAAGAGAGGTAGAGCTGGGTGTCATCAGCGTACTGATGACACCGCACCCCATACTGTCTCACGACCTCACCGAACAGCTGCATGTACACATTGAACAAGAGAGGGGACAGAATAGAGTCTTGCGGAACTCCACACGTGAGGTCCCGGTCATTAGAAATAAATCATCTAGCAGCCAGTTTTCTCTTTATCAACACCATTTAATGGCACTTGCAAATGATGAGTGGAAATGGGAAATTATTTTAAAACATTAACTGTCTCACACTTTGTATGTCATTACAATATATTTAATACTACCCAGATAGCTAGGTTCATACTCAGCAGGAAATAGCATTGTTACAACTGGAGAATCGTATTGTTTCAGGTCAACTGCAAAAGGCAAAAATGTACTCTGAACAGTGTCAGTGTGTCACTATTTCCGTACAAAGTATGCTTGGTTTTTATTGATCTACATTTTGTAGCCATTGTGGGGAGGGCATATTTGCTACTTTTCAAAATCTAATATTTTCAGTAGGAATAAAGAGAACATTCACTCTTTTTCTTTAAAAAATCCCCCTACAAAAAAACACCCAGAAAAGTTTCTTGAGGTCCGGCACTGGATCAGGACTCAAGCAGAGGAGTGGTGGGATCAGACTGGGTGAAAGTCAGGCCAAGATTGGGACCAGGCAGAAACTGGGTCGCACTTGAAGGGGATAGGGCTGGTTTGAATAAGCTATTCCATTTTCATGGAAAATTCCTCAAAAATGGAATCGCTGGTTATTTTTTCAATTAGTTTCTGATGAGATATAAATTCCAATTGGAATACCAGCAAGAAAAAATAGCTACAAGGGCCATTTTATGGAGGTGCAAATGGCCACTTCCCTTTTTCAAAATGGTGGCAGCAGTGATTTGAATAAGGGCAGCAGCCATTTTGCACGTGCACAAAACCACCCTGGTGGCCATTTTTCACATACACAAGTTGTTTATTTATATGTATTTAATATTTCATCCAATTAGAATATTGGAATCGGACAAAATATTGATTGTTCCAGTTTTCAACTGGAATGGACAACCTGTCCCAATCTGATCAAAAGTTGGAACAATAGGAATTCTAATTTCAACCCTAGAAAGGAATATCTAAGAGTAAAGTCACAGAGCAAGCTGAAGGGTCAAGCTAGAGATCAGTCCAAGCTGAAAAACAACAAAGCCAAGGACAGTTCCAGAGGGTATCTAGGAGGTGAGCTGGGGGCAGCTGTGTGTGTCAATGCTAGGGAGAGACACCAGTAGAGGTGAGGGCAAAGGACAGGCACAGAATTGGAGACAGAGAGACAGGCAGGGAGACTCAGGGACAGGTGGACAGACAGACTGGAAACAGGTGTCCAGGCTGATAAACAGGCTAACTCAAACACGAAGTCTAAGCGTTGCTCCACTCATTCTCTCTTCCTGCAAGTAGCCCATCAGCAACTCAGTAGGTGGGGAATCTTATTAGAACCCTGTTACAGTGGTCCAAGGCTGCATTCTTCTGCTCTGCCAGCATTACCCAGTGGAAGAGTGGCTAGGGCACCTCCATGTGGAACTAGATGAACTGGGTTCAAGACCAGGGAACCTCCAAAGACCATTATACCTGGGCTGTTAAAGAGGGGAAAAAGCAACCTTGGGAGGTAACCGAGCAGAAGTCGCCTCATGGATCTTTGCTTCACTGTTAAACCAGCTCCTAAGTGGTGATTACCCTCCCCTATTGCTGCTGCAGAGTTAATACTGGAGGAGGAGGTGTCAGAAAAGCAATTCAGTCAGCACACTGGAAAGCCTCCCCTCTTTCTAGTACTGAGTATGGCCCTGATACACACTGTTTCCATGAAAATCTACATTTCCCCCTTCAAGTCCAGAAACTTAGTGTAGACATCTATCCCACCTGCCCCTCTCCTCCCACTCATAAAGCGTAACACACTGTGAAATGGCAGCAATGTTGTTACTAGAAAGGTCTAGATGAACTGGAAGGAGTTCTGAGAAGAGCATCAAAACTGCTTATAGGGCTTAAGGGAC
This sequence comes from Sphenodon punctatus, assembly GCA_003113815.1. NCBI lineage: Eukaryota > Metazoa > Chordata > Lepidosauria > Sphenodontia > Sphenodontidae > Sphenodon > Sphenodon punctatus. The sequence continues at coordinate 3,006,238 of QEPC01013438.1, read as the reverse complement.
TGACTTATGATGAAAGATTTAAAAGGGCTAAAAGGGCATATGTATCGCTTGGCTACGCAGTGATTAATAGAAGGGACACGAGAACAGCCTAGAAATATTATTTAAAGGGTGGAAACACTAAAGAGGTAGGGAGAACGTTATTGCAGGACACAAGGAACCTAAATAAGACTAATGGGCTGGAAGGGATCCTTTCAGTTGAATTTGGAGGGAAAACTTCCGGACAGTAAGATGCATTAGTCTGTGGAACATTTCTGCCTGGGGAACAGGTGGAAGTCCCATAGCTTGAAACTTTTAAAGCCAGATGGGATAGAATAGTAGAAAATGGGCTTTAGGGATCAGCCCAAATATGGCATTACTGTGGAGGGGGAGATCATCTCCAATGCCTGTGTGTCATGTTAGACTCATGCAAGAGGATAACCTATAACACATCACTGGAAGTATAAATAGGATACTTCAAAGCAGAAAATAGCAACTCCATCTACAGTAAGACAATCCTGCTGAATAATGCACTCCAGATCATCATCATCGTGTCATCCTGGTTACTTACTACTGCAGTAAAAAGCAGCAAATATGTGCGGTCGTCATCTCTCTCACACAGTCCAGCCCATATATCTGCCTACATTCACTAAACATTAAGGAAGGAGTTTAAATGCCCCCTTTCCCAAAGTTATAGATTTGTTGCACAGCTGTAGGGACAGATGGGTAACAACTCAATCCCTGATAAGTCTGGAAGTAAAGCATGAATGGGACCTACATCTCCACTTCTCTTGCCTGAGTCTGTAAAATCTGCTTCTATAGTTAGCATGGTGTGTAGCGCAGACCACAGAAATAGTAAATGAAACGTAAACAAAAGGAACTGAAATAGAAAGCATATGCCAAAAGCACATTTGCTTGACCCTATTCCACTGAAAATATCCTCATTTCCTGTTCTCAGTTTAATATATTACAATCTACAACCATCTTTAGTTCCATAATCTAATACTTATCCCACATGTTACTGCGAGTTTATGTACTGAGAACATTAGGAAGAAAGCGTTTTATTATCAGAGTCTTTCAACAGATATTTATGGAGATTATAGCTCTTAAAGTCACTAAATATTACTTCCTTTGTACGTTTTCTCCATTTCCTCCAAGCTAAAAACAAATAACAAATGAAAAAACATGCCACATTAGGACAGTGATACGTTTTGGAATGTGCCAGTTAAACTGGAGTTTATTTTTAATAGGCTAATCACCTAATGTACAGGAACAAGCTAAACTAATGGAATCTTAAAGCTACTCTTTGCATTAGGATACATTCAGCTCCCACAGCTGCAAACCCTGACACTAAAGCTATTCCTAGTTACGCTTTTTAAAGGGGAATTAGCCTGGTGAAGGGGAAAACTTCCCCTTTCCCCAACTGTCCACTAGGAAGGGCAGCTGTAAACTCTGGCCAGACTGCCATAGGCTCATAAGATGCCTAAGATGTCTATCATTTTCCATAAGTGTTCACTACAGGAAACCTTTTGGGACAGGACAACCATGCACAAATCTGCAGGATTAGCACTTAATGCAGATGGCTCAAAATGCTAGAAGGGAACCCCAACCCCATAAAGCATGACAGAAGGAAAGACCTTCAGGAAATGCCAGTGTTTATGAACAGAGAGCAACAGACCTAGCACACTGAGTGGAACATTTGCACTTACCTGCAAGCACATTTCCCTGGTCGCGTATTGAATATAATTGTTAGTAATGAAGTCAGAATTTCAGCATAGGCATATCCGCTAAATTTCTTAACTTGATCTCAGCAGCAAAAGAAATAATCTGGCTCTAATCCTCCTCTGCACCTCACAATGTAGAGGACTGTTTCCTCCTCTACATTGTCTCGAGACTCTCCTTACCCATGTAGCTTAGAAAGTCCCACAAGATGGGGTTTCCAGTACTTCCTGGAAGTAAAGTGTGTTTAAGTGTGGAAGTGTTTCCTAAAGGAAGTTTCTCCTGATGATCTACAGTCTAAGTTTTCCACCCTTGGCTAACACATCATCCATTAATTTTTGTGCAAGGCCACCACATAATGGAAAATGCACGGCTTCACAAATCATACAAAAAATATGGCAGCCACAGCATACAGTTTTTGGGTGCACATTACAGAATACTACAACTAATTTTAAAGGAGTATTAGGGATATCCATAGGAACCGTTTTGGCTGCAGTTAAACTGTGGACAAATGTATAATGAACAGTATAATGAACCCATACGCGACCAGAGAAATCTTTTATTATAATCAGGTTATTATAATACGATATGACAACATGCAATTGATAGAAATGGTTCTTAAAGTTGAGATTGTCATAAATGGGGGTTAATTATAATAAGGTTTAATTGTATTTTCAGAGAAGTGCGCGCAACTTTGTTAGCAAGACAAAGCACTAATAGTTTGAAAATTATACGACAAATAAGTTGTTCTACACCTGATCATAAATTCCATTGCTAAAAAAGTACAGTCTTAAAGTGACAGACGTACACTGATCTACGTGCATCAGTATACTGTCTTCCACAATTAAGATGCTTCAGAAGGAGATGAACAAATCTTAGAATGGGCAGATCAAGGGTAATCAGAAACCAACGCTAGACTAGGGAAGAACGTAAGTGCCTTCCTGGGTTAGACCAATGAACAGTCAAATCCAGCATCCTGAGATCATGCCAGTCACGAGCTATTGCATAAATGCATTCAGTTATCCCCCTCTGCCCGATACCTAAGAACATAAGAACTTAAGAAATGCCATACTGGGTCATACCAATAGTCCATTGAGCCCAGCATCATGGCTCCACCAGTGGCCATTCTCAGTTGCTTTGGAGAAGTATGCTGCTGTTCTCTCCCAGGCTGCAAAAAGACCATGGGCAAAGTTTCCCAGTTTACAGAATAAAAAGCACAAGGACAGTCACATCTATTCTCTGGAGTTACTCTCTCTCACCTCTACTATTTTCATTCAAACTTTGCATATCCACTTAAGCACGTACAAATGAAAACACAAGGAATCTTCATCACATTTAAACTAAGCTCCCTCCATGCCAAAGGACCTGATCCTACGAAGTGCTTAGCACACCAGCTTGATCCAGTGAAACACTTAGGCACATGAGTAGTCCCGTGCGAAGCCAAGCCTGATCCAGCAAGACTCCCAAGCACAAAGTTAAAGCTATCTGAAGTCAATTTGCAGCCTGTGTTTAAAGTCTTTTGCTGGATCATTAGAGGGAAACCTTGCACTGTTCTAGCTAACTTAAAAAACAGCAGTAAATCTAGCATGTCCACACAGTGTAAAAGGGGACTTTATGTAAAAAGTCCTTGAATGAATAATGAGCAAGTAGTTACTTGCTTATTCATTAATATCAGTTGTCTTTTACTTATGTACACGATGTCTTTTATCCTTCAATTGTGTTAGGAGCAAGCTTTGCTTGCAAATACCTATTTCTTAAATTTCCCCCTCCCCACAATTTCTCAAAATAATAGTTTTAGACAAAAGAGTAAAAATAATATAGTAGATAAGAGACAGGTGTTCCCTTTAGTTCTCTACTAGTGCAACAAAAGCAGAGTACAGAATAAACTTTTTCATTCATCTGTCAGACAATGAAAGGCTGGTCATGTCCCCTGACGTGTGTGTGTGTACGGTCCAGTGGTGGTTAAAGTACTGAATACATTTTTAATTGTTAGTTCTATACCATGTCAAGGCTTTCAAAAGCCAAATCTAGAAATTCTACCCCTTGATAGAATCACAGCATTCCCCTCAACTCTCTGCAATACTGTTAACCCCATATATCTATATCTATATATAAATATGACTAGGGCCATTCCAATTCCAACTTCAGCAGTGTGGCTCAGCTAAATCATAAGATTTTTTTAAAACAGTGGATTCTTTGTATCTTGATTTAGAGCTATTAAATTGTCATTACACAGCAGTCATGTTTTTGAGCTTTTCTCCACAGCCATGAACCATAACTGAGCATTAACTTCTCCCAGAATGGTTACTCCTTTCCTGATCTCTCAGTTCTTGTTCTGAAAAGGAACCTTTGAAAAGACAGGCCTGAAAACTTTGAAAAGACAAGCCTGAAAACTAAAATGTATAACTTTATTGGATATCAAAAGCAATGGACTAAATATAGATTTCAGCTTCATGAGACACTATATAAATGTGTAAAAGCCATTTATACTTACCTGCTGTGCTCCCTACATTGCATTCTATATGCTACCTCTCCTCTATTGAAATTCTTTTCTACAACCTTTCCTAGTATTTGCCATTAAAAATAGATCTTAGCCTTCATTTGTATTTATCATTTGATTCTAGGTTTCTCCTCACTGTATTTAAATATCTGAAATACCAATTACCTTTTTTCTTGTTTCATCATTTCTGGTCAATTGCAAAGTTATTTTGGCTGTAACATCCAGCCCTAAGCACACCTTGGCCAATAGCAAAGTTGTATCCGGCAGATTAGACCCAGGTATCCAATGTGAAACAGAGTTAAATTTGAAACTAGGATCTGTGGTAAACAGGAACGGAGCTATGGACAAATAGAACCAACTGATAAGCACAGAACTGATAGGAAAATGGCAACAAAGTGCTAATGCAATAATGCAGTAACTCAGTTAAATTGTTGGTTAATAAATGGTTACCACTTAGTAACTAACATGCACTGACAATGATCACCTACAGTAAATCCAACCGCTATAACTATCCACACAAATAGCTCTCGTTTCCATGGGGTTCAACACAGACACAAATTCCCATGTTTGTGTGTATGTTTGCACATGTGGTAATGGCTACCTGATAAACAGAGAGCCATTGCTCCAGAGAAAAAGCTGGAGCAGCAGTGCTGTGTTTGGGTCCACATGTGGCCTCTAACATGTGACCCCCTTGTGGAAGGAAGGGGTTATCCTGTTCTCCAAATTATGAAGAGCTGAGCAGTAGACAGACAGTATGCCATCGTCTGGGTTAAGACAGTGGCTAGATCCACAGCACCACTGCCATGCCTTCACTTTACCCCTGACTCGATCCAATAGGCCCCTTGTTCCAACACCACCACATCCCCTCCGGCTGGCTCAATTGGTCACCGACCAGTATAAGGGTCCACCTGGAAGGAACAGGAAACTAGATGGATCCATGCTCCTTCCTGTGTTTGACCTCACTCTGGCATTTGAGTCTGTCCCTGCCTGGGTTCTATTCTGCCTGCTCCTGTATCCATTCTCACCTGAACCTTTACCTGTTTGTTTCTGCTCTCAATCCGGCCCATCTGTTCCAGAACCTGAGCCCATTCTGAATCCCATCTCTGCTCCTGGCCCGACACCTAATCCTGTAGCTGCTCCTGTAGCTGGACAACCCTCAACTCTGGCACAGCACATCATTGTGAATGAGTTTGTTCTGCTCCTCATACACCTACAATCTAGTAGGAGGGGCAGTTCTTGTTTACTAGCAGCATCCTCAACCTTCTCCCAGCAGGGACAGGTGCTGGGTGATGCTACACATGCACCAGGGGCTGATAGCAGTCCCAGATAGGAAGAACTTAGGGCTGCCAGAGAACAGTGGTTACACCCACATCAACTCCTGCTATGGAGGCTCACGTGTCTTGTTCTCTATGCCCTTGGTATGGGCATGGGGCAGGTGGAAACGTTCATAGTTGACCTAATACAACACAGGTTTCTCAGTGCTTACTCAGGGGCAGAAAGCACTTTCAGCTTTAGACTGAAAGCCCTTAAGAGCAGGAACTAGTTGCTGTATCCTGTTTGTACAGTACCTAGCACAACTGGGCCCAGTGCATGCTGTATAGGGAAGATTCAGACCCCATCCTTGCAGAGGTCACTCATGTAAAGGCACTGGTGTAATTCACTCTTAATGTAAGCTGCATCGGTTCAATTTGCATATGTGATTTTCACCGTTTAGGTTAAATCTTCATCCTGAACCCTTAGTAAGTACCCTTTGTGTGGGTAGCCTGCAAAGGAACACAGACCTAATATTCCTCACAACCTGCAGAGCATCCACACAGACGCATCATACATGCAACAGCCCAAAGGTGGCAAAAACATCTAAAGCATGCTCCACTCCTCCTACGTTGGATTTTTAGCCAGTGGTCTCATACAATTGAGACTCCCGGACACATTCACACTATCCCAGAAAAGGTCCCCAACATGCACCAAGTGGTGGAGTCCTCTGCACAGACCAGTCCCAGGTACCATGAGACTGCAATCTTGGCATTGCTTTTCTGGGCCTTTCCTGCAAAAGATGGAGTTGGGACTAGATTGGCCATGCAACACTCAAAACACAGAATTTTAAAAGTTATAAACAGGATCTCAGTTTGGAGAAAAGCTTGTAAAAATTTTTTGGCATCAAGTGATCTTACCTCCTGGACAATGCCTCATGGTCATTTTACATCTTCTGGACTCTGCAATGGTTGGGCACGGTATTGTGTCTTTCGCTGGCTTTTTCACAATTTGTCTTGTTCTTGTTTCCAGACCCCACTTAAATCCACATGTTTTGTTATTTCTGCTGCATGTTTCCCATTCGCTCCACGGACCCACTTCACAGCCTTCTGATGAAACAAAACATGTCACAAGTTAGCGGCTTTTGTTGCTCAACACACACAGCAGTTGAAAAAAGCAACAGGAGCCAGTCTAAAAATTATTGCAAGCTTCAGGGTTCAGTGAAGTGTGAAGCGTGATTTCATTGTTTTACAAGGCAATTTTCATGGGTAAATCGAATTACCCTGAAAAAGACCCAAAAAACACAAAAGCAGCAAATCAGTGAGCAAATCCCTTGGTATTGTACTATTTTCACGGCTTTTTAAAAGGTTCACTTCAAAGGATGCCTGTTTTGCTTTGACATTGTTGTGCCAGAGATTCCACTTTGTATACTGAAACAACATCTATATGAGGTGGGAAACCACTCAGGGCCACTTTGAAAACTTTTACAAGCTCCGAGGGCCACACAGAAATTGGGAGCTGGGATGCACTCAGGAAGAGGAGGCTCCAGAATAGATCATGGATCTGTGCCATAGAGCCTTCTGTGTATGCCCTCATCTTTATTCCCTTACCCTGAGCTCAATCTTTGAAGGGAGAGACTAGATTCTGGGCCAGTTCCAAGAACCGAAAGGGGTCAAAGAAAAGCTAGCCGTGTGCTGCATTTAACCCCCAGGTCTGAGGTTCCCCACCTTTGAGCTATAGAAATATTTTAACCCGTCTTTCACCTATGCTTTATACAAATTAGTTACTGTAGCAGTCTAAGAAAACAGTCTTTAGAAAACTTTGTTTAGATTTAAAAAGTCTTTTGAATTCTTAACTCTTGTGCTATTGTGCACGATCAATGAACCCTTCTATTCCTGAGCACACCCCATAAGCATCCTTGCCCCCAACTTCAATGCAGCCCTCAGACCTTGACCTAATGTTCCAAGTGGCCCTTCAGAGGGAAAAAGTTTCCCTATTCCAACTTGATACTGTGCTTTAAGCTAGCGGTGGGGAATTTTTCCCTCCTGTGGGCCACTCTGAAAATTAGTACAAGCTCTGTGTGCCGGATAGGAGTTGGGGTGCTGTAGGTGTGTGTTCAGGATAGGGAAGTGGAGGTTCCAGTCCAGATTACAAACCTATGCCATAGATAGGCAAAATAAACAATATTTTATTGTTGATGAATGTTGTAAGCCGCCCTGAGATGCCTGTGGCAGGAGGGGCGGGATATTACATTTTAAAATAAATAAATAAATATAGATCCACTCCCTAGCCTTGCATGCATGCCCTCATCTCTGCTCCCTTCCCCTGAGCTCACTCTCTCTTGCGGGTTCGGACAAGATTCATTGGCCAGATCCAGGAAATGGAAGGGGTCACATGAAAAACAGTCGTCAGTCAGATTTGGCTCCCAGGCCAGATGTTCCTAAACCTAGAGAGCCAGTGTGGTGTAATGGCTACATGCACAGTACCTGTAAGGGGAGGCCCTGGTTCAAGTCTGTTCAGAGTGCCATGGCAGGGGATGCTATATAAAAATGATTCAATTACTATTATAAAAAACCAACACACTCTCCTTCTCCAAAATAAAGCCCTGAATATGTAGTTAATTTCAAGGCCTTTGGATTTCAGGGAGATGAGTTTTTACATAGCCACCTTATAAATCTTAAGGTGACATAAAAATCAAAAGATCTCCCAACTCCAGGAGCGCTGGCAAGCATAGTTCTAATGAACTTGGAGAAAGCCATTACATTTGGCAAGAGATTTTCCTGAACAGTGGCTTCTGATTTATTAACATAAAATAACAAAGATGGATTACACAGGTTCTAAACTTCATTATGGCACATTAGCGGCTCCATCTAGCACATATACCCATGCAAGCCAAAAATTTTGTACAGTGATGTAATACTTGAACTTGTCCATCTCAATATCTTGAGAATTCAGAATGAGTGATAAATTTCAGTCCCGATTAAAAACGCAAGAAATCAGACAACGTGCAGAAACACAAAAAGGTATTCCAGAAAGACACAAGTGTTAAAATTGGAGGAGTTCTACACCACTCACCCACGCATTCCATAGTATCCTCTAAGGGTGCAAAGCTATCAGGGCATTCTTCAAAGCAACGACCTCTGTGCAAGTAAAAGCCAGCCTTACACTTGGTGCAAAAGTCTCTGCTAAAGCAGGAGTCGCAGTTTTCTATTCTGCATCCTGAATCAAGTGAAAAGTTGAAAAAAGAGCTTAAGTGAGAATAGAGGACAATGAAAGCACTGATCAAGCAATAAAACAGCAAACATACCAGAATTAAAAAGGCATGTCTTGAAATTTACCTAATAAACATGACATTTTAATTTATCATACCATCTATTAAACCCCACTACAAATCTTGTGATCATATTTTTCTATTAAGTACATAAGTATTACCAAATGTTTCAGCATAGTTACTTTTAACCTAATAACTGTGTGTTATATTGAATACACTGGAAAGGTCTCCTTTTGCAGTCTGCTGAAGCAGCTATTCAACACCACAATCAGCTGAGTTGTCAAGAAATTGTTTTTCCTTAACCTCATCCCAACAGGACACAAAACCAGTTTATGAGTGCAATCCTCTAGCTGTATAGCCCTAGTGCAAGCACTTCATATCAGCCCAAGTCTTCCTGAAATGACTGGGACTTGCACCATTCTTAAATCTGAAGCCAGCACTAAACTCCGAGAGAACAATGGGTGAATCACCCACCCATCATGCATTCTATGTGGTTGCATAGGGTGCCAATACGGCCCTGAAACACGCATGATGGGTGGGTGGTGAGTGGGGAGGCACTTGTGTAAAAACACCCAATGCTATATGAGTGCAGTTAAACGCAGCCATTATTCGTTTAGTAGCTTTGGCGCCTCCTTTTCTGAAGAAAGCTTAACAGGCTAGATTAGGCAGGGACAGGCAACAGAATATAGCACTTCTCAAAAGGATATTGCACAAAGAATAGGATGCCTGTGGAAAGAGACATTCTCAAGGCAACATACTCCAAGTCCATTTCCTTCACAGGCACTCAAGATTTCCATTGTTCCACTCAAATCAGTGTTGGTTCGTAGTAAAAATAAAATTAAGGATGATAATTACCAAGAATAGGAAGTTAAACATTCAGAACTCAGTAAGCAAATCAACTTTTATATGTAAAACAAAAGATTCTCTGGCCTGTAGTTCTAAGAAGTGAAAAACCCTTAATAAAAACAGGCCATGACACACTCCAAAGCAGCAAGGGTCTTTTAAAATTCTCTCATGTACTTTAAAGGCCAGTTTTATGCATTACTTAAAGCAAGACTGCTGGTTCTGTAAAGCTGTGGTTTTCAAAGTTTAAGACACATGCGCTAGCCAGGGCAAAACGTCCAAGAGAAAAAATAGAACAATCTATTGTACTTGAAAGAATAAGAACTGTACACCTTATAAATCAGGTATATTATCTGAAAGATTTGGTTTCTTTCTAAAATACATAAACTGCACAATCTAATCCTGTCAGCAGTCATCTAAAGTTACAGTCGGGAGCATTTGGAATTCATTTAATACAGCATTGTACTAGTCTCTCTGATTACTCGTGTCAGTTCTTTTTTCATCCTTCCAAAGGAACACTCTCACCAAATGTGCATGGGACTTCTGAAACAGCCATTTGTAAACTCCCAGACCTCCACAAACTTAGCACTTCTTCATTTTAAAAATCTCTTTGGTATAAGAGAGCAAACTATGGCTAAAAACAGACGAGAGTGTGGCCTAGATTAGCCCTCTGGATGGGTGGCCACCTGCCCGTCTGTTGGATGGTTGGCAGATGTTCGCCCACACCCACAGCCCCCATTAACTGCATTGTCCTGAAAAATGCGGAGACCTTCTTTCCATCATATTACACACAGTCTCCATGTGTATGCAGTTCCACTAGAACCATAGAGTCCCAGGCAAAGCACCTAGAGTGGTCCAGAGTGACAGTATCTTGGGGGGGCGGACAGAGCACAACAGGGAGTAACGTCCATTTGTCCAGTTCGTTGCATGGAACCTGCGAGTGGCAACTGGGTGGGGATTCCACAGAATAACCCCAGATGGCTAATCTCTTGTCTGTTAACATCCTATAATACTGAAATGGAGAGGAGGGGGGCTTTTTCCTCTGCAGAAGTATAGGACAGGGGAAGCCAGACTTTCTAGTCACATAATCTACTCCACCAAGGCAACAGCCTAAGGTGGCCTACCCTTCAAACCTGGACCTCTCCCTGCCCCAGGTGGAACCCCTCCCCCACAGGACATGCAAACCCCCCCCCCAAATCTCTCTCTCTCTCTCTCACACACACACACACACACACACACACACACACATCCTGCTGTATCATTCCACTTCCCTGATGCAGGAAGAGCTCTTCTACGGAATGGAAGACAGCAACTTTGGAGATCCGTCTTCTTATGCTCACCAATTCCGACATTGAATTACCTCCTTCACAGAGTACCTTTTCTTTAGCATTACTTTCTCAGTCAAAGACAAGCCCTAGGGCTTTTGTGGGTGATAGGATGAAAAAATAGATTTCATCCCACAATCCTGACCTAGACACAAAGTTAGTATTTAACCAGTTAAAAAAATATTTGGTCAACTGACTGTTAAAAAATAGTCTAGCATTTTTAAAAGACCAATTTGTCAGAACAAGTCTTTAGCCTCCACAAGATTAGATACTTATGATAATTGCAAAAAAGGGGGTAGTATACTGATATTATGAAACATTAAATGCAAAAAAAATTGTAATAAATTATTATAACTTTTAACAAGGTTAAGTATAAATGTGAATAATATTCAAGACTGAACAGTCATTTTTTGCTTCCCTCCCCCCTTACTCTACATTGTGCCTGGGTTATTGGAGGACTAGGGGCTGTTGGCTTTTATTAGTTTGGAGTGGGAGAGGCAGAACTGTGCAACATTTTGGTTTGGAGCATGTTTGCTGCTGAGGTTTGAGGGGGGGGGGGGGGGGGGGGGGGGGGGGGGGAAGAGAACTGATGTGGGCTCCTTGGCCTGTGCTGCTAGAATGGTGTGTTTTCTTCTGGGCCACTGTATGTTAGAAAGAAAACTTGGGTATGTAGATCTATAATTTGTTCTGCTTGTGGTGAATTTGCAGAATTTGGCTTGTTTAGCTGCAGAATTTATATCTTTTTTGTGTGTTCACTGTTCTGTTCAGTAAACATGGGTCTCTGACCATGATGTGATAAAAAGACTGTTTACTGCCTACACAAGGTCATTCTTGCCTTCATGAAATACCTAACAATATCGGACTGTGGTCAAATAATAGGTCAACTGAAAATATTTCATGGGTCAACTGACTGGTCTCCCAACCCTACCCAGACATCGTTCTTACTGATGTCAAATGCTCCATTTCATTAATATGCATTACAATGCCTGAGCTGAAGAGGATATGGATAAAAATTACAATGCCCGAGTTGTTTCTAGGAAAGGCGGGGTAAAAAAATTAAAAAATAAAAATCTACTAAATGAAATAAATGAAAATGAAAAATGGCAGTAATTTCGACTGACCTAAGGGTTCAGACATGTAGTCCATATTACCTTACCTGAACAATATACAGGGCCGTCAAAATAGGGGGGAAAGTCTGCCAACCCTCTCCCAGAAAAAGTCATTGGGGTCGTGATGGGCCAGGGGTAATTATGATCTCTCAGGGAGGCGAAGGACTGCTGTGAGGAGGGATGGGTGTCTAATTGCTGTCCCTCACACAGGCCTCCTGGCAGGTGATACAGGGATCGGGATCAGAGAAGGCCCTGGTCTGGAATTGCTGCTGTTGAATGCGAGGTCAGTCTGCAATAAGTCAAGCACAATCCGGGAGTTGATTCTGGATCAAGTGGCCAACCTCGTATGTATTACAGAGACCTGGCTGGACAATGAGTCGGGGCCTATATTGGCTGACCTTGTTCCAGCCGGGTACTCTGTACAGCACCAACCCAGGGCAGAGGGACGGGGAAGTGGTGTAGTCATTGTGTTTAAGGATACCTGGACTGTGAGGAGGTATCCGGTGCAGACCATTTCGGGCATGGAGGGGGTCCACCTCATGGTCGATTTGGCAGGAGACAGATTAAGGCTACTTTTGATATACCGTGCACCTACCTGTATCACAGCATCCCTACACGCTCTAGCAGAACTGGTATCAGAGATGGTCTTGCGATCCCTGAAGACTGTGGTCTTGGGGTATTTCAATATCCACACCGATGCCGGGTTTGGGGAAGAAGAGCTTGAGTTCATGGATGCCATGACAACCATGGGACTGTCTAAGGGGGTAAAGGGCACGATGCATGAGGGGGGTTATACCCTTGACCTGATGTTCTGCACTGGCCTTGAGGTGGGGAATCTGGTGGTGGGGGATGTAACAGTTTTACCCTTATCGTAGATGGATCATTACCTCCTCCGGACCAGTCTCCTGGTGCATGTCTGCCCCCGAAAGGGTGCAGGACCAGTCCGTTGGTCCTGAGAGGTTCCAGAATGCTCTAGGGGAAATACCTTCTGATCTTGATGATCATTCTCTCGATGACCTCATTGCCTTCTGGGAAAACTTGTTGGATGAGGCTATCGACCGAACGGCTCCCAAGCGTCCGCTTCCAGAAAGCCGATGGCAGGGGTTGCTGTGGTTCATGGAGGACCTCCACTGAATGAAGCAAGATGGACGGTGGTTGGAGCAACAGTGGCGTCGAACTCGTGCTGAAACTGAGCGATTGCAGCATAAAGCCAGTTTAAACGTGTATGCTGCTGCAATACGGGTAGCAAAGAAAGAGTTCTTTGCCACCCTTATTGCGTCTGCGAAGTCACGCCCAGTGTAGCTTTTCTGGGTGGTGTAGGGGCTGGTCAGTCCGGCCTCTCTCCGGCTGGAAATGGAATTTTGCAGTGCCCGCTGTGACATGTTTGCTGACTTTTTCGCAGATAAAATTGCTCAGATTCACCATGATCTCGATGCTGCATTAATGGCAGTGGATGAATCAGAGGTACAGGAAGCCCCGTCTTGTCGGTGGTTGTGGGATCAGTTTTAGTGGGTGTCCTCTGCTGATGCGGCAGATGCTCTTGGGACAGTCTGGGCCACCTGTTGTGAATTAGATCCGTGCCCGTTCTGGCTGGTGAAGGCCAGCTGGGAGACATTAGGGCCATCGCTGGCTAGGGTGATCAATGCTTCCCTTAGGGAGGGAAGGGTGCTGAGCCATCAAAGAAGTGGTGGTACGGCCTCTTCTCAAAAAGCCATCTTTGAGCATTGATTCCCTGGCCAGCTATCAGTCAGTCTCTAACCTTCCCTTTTTAGAGGAGGTTATTGAACAGGTGGTGGCCCAGTGGTTACAGGAGCACCTGGACCGGATCGGTTTTCTTGATCCCTTGCAGTCTGGTTTTCGCCCTGGGTTTGGCACGGAGACTGCACTTGTGGCCTTAGTTGATGACTTGTGCTGTGAATTAGATCAGGGAAGATCCACAATTTTGATCTTACTGGATCTGTCGGTGGTGTTTGATACCGTTAATCACAAGTTGCTGGTGGCGAGGTTGCGGGACCGGGCCAACTGTTCTTGAATGGTTTCACTCATTTCTGGCAGGGAGAACGCAGAGGGTGGTTCTCGGGGAATGTACATCATCTCCCCGGAATCTCACATGTGGAGTCCCGCAGGGTTCTATTCTGTCCCCTCTCCTGTTCAACGTGTATATGTAATCTTTGGGTGAGGTAATGAGAGGTTTCGGCGTGCAATGTCATCAATACGCCGATGATACGCAGCTCTACCTCTCATTTTCGAGTGATCCAGGTCCGGCAGTCTCAGTGCTTACCTGGTACTTGGCAGCTGTGGGCGACTGGATGAGGGCAAGCTGTCTGAAACTGAATTCTGACAAGACGGAGGTGATGTTTGTAGGGAGGGCTTAGAGGGTGGTGACTCCCGTCATTGGTGGGGTCTGCCCCCCTTTGGCCACTCAGGTTTGTAGTCTGGGGGTGCTCCTTGACCCACAGCTTTTCCTGGATTGCCAGGTGGAGGCTGTGGCAAAGGGAGCATTTCGCCTATTACATCTGGTGCGACAGCTGCAACCGTATGTCTCAGACTCGGATCTGGCCACCATCATCCATGCTTTCCTTACCTCTCGACTTGACTACTGCAACGCGCTCTATGTGGGGCTGCCCTTGACAATGGTCTGGAGGTTGCAGCTAGTGCAGAATGCAATGGCTTGTCTCCTGACAGGGACGGGCCGCCATGAGTACATTACACCTGTGCTCCGCACTCTGCACTGGCTGCCTATTATCTTCCGGGCCCAATTCAAGGTGCTGTTTATGACCTACAAAGCCCTAAATGGCTTGGGTCCTGGTTACCTGCGAGACCGCCTCAGACACCGGGATCCTTCGCAGCCCTTGCAGTCGGCCAGGTATGCCCAGCTTGAAGTTCCCCAGGTATACTGGGTGGCGACGGCACAAAGGGCGTTCTCGGTGGCTGTGCCTCGGCTGTGGAATTCCCTCCCGTCGGAGGCCCGTGTATCCCCAGACCTTCCCTCTTTCCATAGATGCTGTAAAACCTGGCTGTTCTGCCGGGCCTTTGGGGGGGGGGGGGGGGTATTGTTTTATTACCTGGAAGCTGTGTCCATTTTATACTGTATTTTAATTGTTTTGTAGTTGGTTTTATTGTTATGAGTGAGTGTGTGTGACGTACACCACCCCGAGCTGCCACTGTGCAGGAGGGAGCGGGTTAAAATATTCATATAGAACAGTGCATTTTCAGCATAAGACCATGTACTGCAACAGTTAACTACAAGTTTATATTCAAGATGCACTGCAAACAGTTTATTAATTGCAATGCACGAACCAAACATTCAGTGTTTAAATATTCAGAAAAAAACATTTGCCTCTTGCTCAGCCACACAAGATGGTTTAAAAAGGCAAAGGTTTTTCCAAATCATTTAGTCCAATGATGAGGTGCAGAGCAGAACATTCAAAGAAAAGCTGGCATCATGTGACCCTCCCTCACATTCAAGTGACACCAATGTAGACTTGAAATCAAGAATTAGCTATCGCTTCCAACACTGGAGGGAATAACATTTGAAGTTGATTTTCTATGTGTGGGTTTTAAAAAAGAAAAAATAGAATTAGAAATCTCTCACTGAAGGTTGCCCCTTAGGAAAAAGGCATTATGTTTTTGCTATATGTTTCTTCACCTAGTTCTGCGGGCTCGTCCCCTTTAATGCCTCCCTGTTTTGGGGCTAACCATCACTAAGTAGTTAGATTATTAACTCAATCCCCACTGCAGTTTCTTGATTATAACTCAAAATTCCAATCTCCGTTACATGTTCAGAAGCCATTTTGGCAGCTATGCCTGTTTTTTTTGTTTAACTGAGACAGCACCCCCAACCCAATAATTGTTATGGAGATGCATGAGGAGTGGCACCAAGACTGCTACTCTACAAAAATGAATGGTTTTCTATACAAAAACTTTGACAATTTAGAATATAATTCAGATTCAGTTTGAGGGAGAATACTGAAAACACCGTTGACAACGAAGTCGTTCAAGATGCCATCTTTTATTGGGCCAACTTTTGTTGGTGAGAATATGTAAGCTTTTGGGCCACGTGGGGCCCTTCCCTCAGGCATATAAAGAGTCAGAATTAAGCCCGAGGAAGAGCAGTGTGTGGCCCAAACGTTTGCATACCCTTGCCAACAGAAGCTGGCCCAATAAAAGATAGTATTGTAATACTTGTCTCCTTCTCTTTCATTTGCAAATCAACATGACAACTGAACTTTCACCCTATAAAATATCTATACAAGTTCTAATGCCCAGATTTGTCTCAGCAGAGGAGAAACAAGGTAACCCGGATTCCTAGGACTGCCAAAAGTCAGTCCAAACCATAGCTTGAATGACAGCAATGTCAGAATTGCTTGACTGACTGAATCAAAATCTTGGTTCATCCAGTTCAAGATCCTGTCTCTGATGGTGACCAGCACCTGAGATTTCAAAGGAGAAACAAAACCTGTACACTAGGGGCACACAGAATAGTCTGCCATCATGAAGGTCCCATCCTGTAATCATTAACAGCTAGGGACTGGCTTCAGCCCTAAAATGAAGGCAGGTATCTTTGTTTTTTTAAATATCCCTGCCCCAAATTTGGGAAGCTTGACACCCACAGCATACGCTACAGCAGAGCTGGAATACAACCAGCCAAGTCATAGGAATTGTCAACACTTCTCTCATCATCATCAACACTATCTCATCTTGGATACATTCCAAGATCCCTTGGCCGAGAACCTTGCCCCACCCATGATTCCCCTGACTCATTCCCTGCCTCCCCTTACTCTGGGTTGTACAATTGGCCTCTATTTCTTACTGCAATTCATCCTTAGGAGACTCAGGGTAAAGGAGGCCACAGCTGCCCCCTACCCCACCCCTCCCTACTATACTAAGATTACCAGATCTCTTGTACTTTGAGGGAACATACCTTATTTTAGAACCTCCACAGCACTACAGAATGGATATCCCTTCTTTCAAGAACACTGCAGGTTCCATAGTGTTTCTTAGTTGCCAGATTTCTATTTCACACCCTTCCTCCTCCCCCGACACTGAGTAAACACCATCACTAGTCAGGCTATTAACTGCTTAAGAGGAAGCACCAGCTGTCTTCCTACTGCTGATACTCCACTCCCACCCAAAATATTCACCCTCTTTCCTTTTATGAATAAACTTAGTGAGGATTCCCTCCACCCCCTGAAAAGTTGGTAATACATCTGTTTGCTCTGAACTATCAATGGATGATTAGACAAATACATCAAAGACAGGACCAATCAATAGCTATTAGCCAAGGTGGTCAGGGACTGCAACCTTATGCTCGAGATGTCCTTAAGCTCTGGCTGCCAGAAGCTGTGAGTGAGCAACAGGCAATGACAACTCCATACTATCGCAAGCCTTTTCATACACATTCCTCTGAAGCATTGAGTGCTCTCCACTTTCAGAAACAGGATATTGAGGTAGATGGGCTATTGGTCAGACTCAGGCTAGTGGCTCAAACTGGATTGGCATCATTTGAACCATAGCTGACATGTGAGCGGGCATAAATATACTAAGCTCACTCACATCAGATCAGATAATTCAGGGACAATCATACCCATCTGAGTGGAATATGAAAAGGAATAACCATTTTTAACATCCTGAAATGACATACTCATTTACAATGTAGACAATACTGGGTTCTAAATTAGGAGTTACCACTCAGGAAAAGGATCTTGGAGTCATTGTGGACAACACGCTGAAATCCTCAGCTCAAGGACTGCAGCAGCAGTCAAAAAAGCAAACAATGTTAGGAATCATTCCGAAAGGAATAGAGAATAAAACTAAAAATAGCATGCTTTTATACCATAGATCATAGAAAATATAATGCCTTGTACCATAGATTTATGGTACAATTAAACTAGAATATTGTGTGCAGTTCTGGTCACCCCATTTCAAAAAAGACATAGTAGAACTAGAAACGGTACAAAGAGGGGCAACAAAAATGATCCAGGATATGGAACAGCTCCCATACAAAGAGAGGCTTGATAGGTTGGGGCTCTTCAGCTTGGAGAAGGGACAACAGAGGGGATATGATAGAAAATTACGGGTGGTGTGGAACACATCAAGGAAGCAGTTATTTACCCTCTCCAAGAGTACTAGAACAAGGGGATACTCTATGAAATTAACTGGCAGCAGATTTAAAACAAATAAGAGCAAGTATTTTTTTCACTCAGTGCACAATAAACTTGTGAAACTTACTGACAGAGGAAGTGGTCGCAGCCAGAAGCGTAGTTAGTTTTAAAAAGGGAGGCTGGACTGCACCGGGCTATTGGAGCATTTCACGATTACTGTGTGATAAATGGTCTAGAAATTAACCCAGTGAATCTAAGGTAATGATTATAGGCCAAAGGAAATCTCCCCCTGCTTGGAGACTTGCAGCAGGAGAATTCAAGGTGGTCAAATCGTTTGACTACCTTGGTGTTACCTTTTCCGCTGGGGGATCCTGGGCTGCGCACCTACAAACAAGAGCAAATAAAGCTCAAAGGGCAGCTAGGGCTATCGCCAGAGCAGCAACCCTATCTAGGGGTGTCCCCGTGTCAACATTTCTGGGGGTTTACTGCGCCCAGGTCCCTCCAGCGGCAACCTTTGGGTTGGAGCTCATCCCAAATCTGGATTAGCGCATTTTGGAAAGGACCCAGAATTTCTTCCTTCGACGTATCATCAGGATTGCCCCAGGAGTTCCAGGGGCAATTATGAGAGCAGAAGTAGGTGTTATTTCCCTGGCGGCAAGAGCCAAGCAGGCATATGTTAGATACTGGCTGAGGTTATTGGCAAAGTAGGAGATAGCTCTCCCGGTTCAGTGCCTCAGGGAGGAACTAACACCCATGGGGATTCGTTCATACCCATGGGTATTTTATCTATGGTGGATAATCAGGGAGCTTGGGTTCTCTTTTGAGTATTTTCAGGGGAAAGGACTCCAGGACATTGAGTCTGAGGTAATACAAAGAATACAGGACATTGCCCGACAGGAAGATTTAGGGAGGACTGCCCAATGGAAAGTGGCGCCAAATCTGAAATCCATTAAGTTAACATTTGGGTTCGAGAAATATTTAGATCTCCTTGAAAATTCAGGGTTACATCGGTTCTATACGAACTTACGTTTCCAGCTGATTAAATCAGCAATCAGTCTGGTGCAGAATCCCAACAAGACGGAGCTGATACTGGTGGGAGGGGCCGAGGGGTTGACGATCCCCATCATAGTTGGGGTTTGTCCACCAAGTTCGTAGTCTGGGGGTGCTCCTCGACTCTCAGCTCCACTTGGATGTGCAGGTAGCGGTTGTGGCGAGGAGTGCATTCTATCAGTTACATCTAGTACAGCAACTTCATCTGTGCATCTCAGACTCTGACCTTGCTACTATCATCCATGCCTTCATCACCTCAAGACTAGACTACTGTAATGTGCTCTGCATGGGGCTACCCTTGGTGACAGTTCGGAGACTGCATCTTGTGCAGAATGCAGCAGCCCGTGTCCTTACAGGGACGGGACGCCATGAGCACATAACACCAGTGCCTGCCTAGTCTTCCGGGCCAGCTTCATGGTGTTGGCCCTTACCTGTAAAGCCGTACACGGTTTGGGCCCTACCTACCTGCGGGACTGCCTCACCACCCGGATTCTGGATTGGCTCCTGTGGTCCACCGGGGGCACCCTTCTAGAGGTCCCCCGAGCTTCTCAGGTGGCGAGTCTGGCGACCATGGAGAGGGCGTTCTCAGCAGCCACTCCAAGGCTGTGGAACTCCCTCCCGGTGGTGGTCCACCTGGCCCCAGACCCTCCCGCCTTCCATTGACAGTGTAAGACCCGTTTGTTCTGCCAGGTCTTTGGCAGGGAAGATGGGTAGTGGGTGAGGGGATTTGATTGGGAGGAGGAATATTTGAGCTCCAGCAGTTTGTGGTGTTTTATATCCTGTTTTTATATTTAGTTGTTGTTTTTATTGTATTTTATGTTTTTATTACGGATGTCATTTGTAAGCTGCCCTGAGCTGCTTTGGCAGGAGGATGAGGGATAGCAAGTACCGGTAATAAATAATTAAGAAAGAAAAGAAAATTCAAGTCTTGGGCTGTTTTTAAATGGGCACAGCTGGGGTGGGGTGGGGAGGTTTGCGGACTACCCACGCGTCCAGTGAGTGGGGGGTGGGAAATCAAATGGGCTGGGGATGAGTCTGTGATGGGCGTGAGCCCCTATCCATGCATGGTTTAGCTTGCCCCTGCACCAAGCATATCAGATTTTTTTTCCTTGCTGCTCCATGAGTGGAACAGTGCATGGGTGACAGGAGGGCGCGTCCACCCACGCCACCTTCAGATGGGCACTCGGGGGGGGGGGGGGTGAGCGGACCTGTGTGGACACGTCCTGTTTAAAAACAACCTTAGATTCAAGGAGCAAAGTGAAAACCGCCAAATTCTTGACTGGAGCAACCTGATGTAGCAGCTCCATTGCCTTCAGTAAAGTGACAGTCCATTACGCCATTGGAGTATTTGGTTCAAAATAGGTTTACTTTAGGTCAGGCTCATTCTCTCTTTCAAAAATAAAACTGAATTTAAAAAAAGCTACACTGTCCAAATAGAACAAGGACAACAGTTTAAAGAGACGGCAGTTATTGTATTATTATTATAATTATAATAATAATTATTATAAGCATTTGTATTGTATTATATTTTGTATTGATCCAAAATATAAGAGATGACAACAAGGTAGTTCAGGTGATATCTTTCATTGGGGTAATTATTACTGGTGAGAGTATGCAAGCATTCAAGTCACACAGGGCCTTTCCTCGGACAGTAACAAGTCAGAACAAAGCCACTGTGGTGTAATGGCTAAGTCTGCGTGTGTGTGCGTGCGTGCGTGCGTGCGTGCGTGTCAAGTCACGCCTTAGCCAGAAACTCACCTTGGCCCAGTCACAATATTCTCTCAGCCTAACCTACCTCACAGGGTTGTTGTGAGGATTAAACGTTTTGTTTATATATAAAGCACTCCAAGTTCCATGGAAGGGGGGCACTATATAAAAATAAAGATTATTATTATTAACTTTAGATAGAGACAGACATTTATGGCCTCTGTGGTATTGACAGAACGTTTGCATTATCAAGATCACCAGTTATGTCAAAAGATAATACTTCATGATTCAACTGCTGTACTTTTACAAGAGATGCCTTCAGATGGCTAAATATAAAACATTAGAGTTCAGGTTTCACAATCCCATTTACACTGAACTAAATTGTCTGCTCCAGTTTACACAAAGATCAGAAAATAAATCTGATCAAGGTGGATAAAAATCAAAACTATTTATAGAAAATATTACATAAATGGTGCACTAAATAACATCATCGGATTCCATCCAAGAATGACAAACAAGCATATAAACTAAATCAACATTAATTCTGGTCTGTTTCTGGCTTCATGCCAATTAAGCTAATCTATTATTTCATCCTTTCTAAACACAGTGCTCAGGAACCCAGTATTTAGTGTTTTTTTTTAAACAAACCAATAGTGCAGAAGTTCAAAGTACATTCTCAGATGTTAAATTAAACCCAGATCCAAATTCAGTGTACGTGCAGATTTGGATGATCATATTTAAGATGACTAGATTTCAAAAACCTCAGAGTGACACCCTTGTAAACCCTAATTCGCACAAATACCTGAATGTATGTAAAATATGCATATTTAAAGTAGCCCACTGCCTAACTTCTGTTGACGTGAGAGCATGCAAGCTCTCTTCCCAACAGAAGAAGCTCCAATAAAAGACACTATCTGAACTGTCTTCATATCTTCCAACTATTAGTATTGTGTAGGTCACTTCAGATTGTGCTATGCATTTCTGTCCATCTCGTATATTTGGATCAACATTGAAACTAACACCGCTTTTAAACGAGGCGCTGAAAAACACCTCCGGAGCCCCGCGTTGAGAGAAAAGCCGCGCGGGGAGTGTTTACACGCTCCCCGAACTGCTGGAAGTGACGCGTTCCCCGTTGCTGACAGCGGCTGGAGACGTGGTGCTTTGAAGAGGCGCGTTCTGAAAGCCTCACTTTTCAGGCTTTCAGAATGCACCACTTCAAAGCAGCGCATCTCCAGCCGCCGCCGCCGCCGCCAACGAGGAGCACGTCACTTCCGGCAGCGCGGGAAGCGTGGAAACACTCCCCGCGCGACTTTTCTCTCAACGCGGGGCTCCGGAGGTGTTTTTCAGCGCCTCGTTTAAAAGCGGTGTTAGTTCTCTAGATACATGGCATAAATTCCAAGTGTATTCTTATATAGATCTGGAGAAGCTGTGGCCTGACTATGTCTTGGTACTAATAATAAGCATAAAATAATTAATTTTATATTTGAAAAGCCATTTCAATTATAATAGCAATGTAAAGATTGTAATATCAACTTGTCAACAGGTTAACACCCACCCACCCCTTTTCATGAGGGATCATCGATTCAGGTCCTAGATATGGTTTGTTGGGGAGGGTGGTGTCCTTTTCATATTGTCCACAGCATCACTGAATTTTTACCATTCACCATGTCCCTGGCACCCTCACAGACACCTGGGCTGGAAAGAGAAATAAACAGGCACTGTCCACTGGTGACAACTGTTATCATGAGTCATTCCTAGCTTAGTCAGTAGTAGACTAAAATTATTTGTGGGTGTGGGTGAAGACAGTCAGGAGTGTCTCTTTGATGGAAGCAGAAGGAACGAAGGGGGAAGGAAAGCGCAGGGGGAAAATGTATTTATTCAGCAAGTACGTGATTGGCCAAGATGTAATGTCATTTGCAGAACTGAGCTCTCAAACCACCAGTCAGTCAATAAATCAAAGGGACAGGCCTCATTCATGTGAGATTCAGAGAGAACTTGGCCACAACTCATGGCAGTAACTTCAGGCTACAGTTTGTAAGGGGATACTCAGCCACATAAGCTTTGCCACATCTCTGAATTGCAGGGGGAGAAAATTTGGGGGGAGGTTCATCCCCCATGTACCCTGCTACAATTACTTTCATGTGCAGCGATGGCGGTTCCAAAGGCTCAATGTGAGTTTGCTTACTGTGCACTGGGGCTACCTACTTTAGAAGGGCCCATATGGGTCACAGAATATTAGACTAGTTGATGAGGAGTAGGGTTTGTCAACAAGGAAATCACATTGCTGCTGCTAGAGCGCAGTCCTCCTTCCAGCAGGATGCAACTGAGAAATCATAACCAGGACCTCATGTATCACACTCATTCACCCCAAATTCAACAAGCACAAAACTCCAGATTCGGTGATCAGCTTAAATATGCAAATTAACCACATCCTGCAAATTGTTGAATACATATTAATTTCTCAGCATGCCATTTCATTAATTTTGGACATCCGATACCTTAAATACAGAATACCATATAGAAAGTCCACAGGCAAGGAAGGTGAGAGGAAGACGCCTATCCGTTCTCAGAAGATAGGCCAGCAGCTCACAGAAACAATGACATGCTATTGGCTAGCACACCGTGCTGCCTACTGAGCCTGTAAGTTCTGTGTTGCCAGAGACAAAGAACTTCTGCAAAAAGGTTTCCAGGTACAAATTCTGCAAAAACGGCTTCAATCGCAGAAGCACAGAAATCCTGAGGCCATGCCATATTATGGCAGAGCTAAACACAGGAGGTTTCAGGGCCAGAAGTGGACAGGAGAAGCAAATAAAAGATGCCTTGAAACCTTTGCTATTCATTTGGTTTGTAGTGTGGTGAAAGACTGTAGAGGGAATGGACTGTGTACATTGGGGAAAGATCATGAGACTGGGATCTAGCAAAGAGGCATGTGAAAGTGCCAAGTGGGAGATGGTGGCAAAGTCATGAGATTTGTGAGGTTTCAGAGTGGAGAGAGAAAGAGATGAATAGCAAAAACCAAGACTGGAAAGTTAGGGAGACAAAAATGTGAACATGAAAACTTCTTAAAGGAAAGAGAAACGGACACAGGCTGACGTTCTTTAAAGTCTGGCCAAAACAGATGTTCCGACCAATGGAAATCATAGCAATATTTTTAACAAACACATTGCAATATAACTCCACTGTATGAAAATATTGCATTGTTCTCAACAGACAGCTTTTAAATAGTCAATAGACCACATTAAGTGTATGGCATGTTGTAAGCCATTAATATTTTACAAATAAACATACATCATCTTATTAGAATGTCTTATTAAACCTATGAGTATTTAAAGCCAGATTTTTAGCTTCAAGACAGATGAAGAGTAGCCCTGATTACTCGCATAATCTACAAATCAAGAAGGGCACTACCAAACATTTAGCAAAATCTCATTGGGGAAAAAGTAACGGTCCTTGCAAAGTAGATAATAGCTAGCCTTTGGTTTCATGGCAGTTAAGATTTTATTTTCCAAACCCAAATGCTTCTTAGATCTCATTAGGTTTGCCTGCTGCAAAATTCAGCTTTTAAAGGGTACAACCATTTTTAGTTTAAAAAGGTGACGAAATCAAGTTTTAATTCTATTTAAAATATTATTGTTATTATTATTATAAGCATTTATATAGCACCAGCGATGTACCTGGTGCTTTACAAAGAATAAGATAGACACAGTCCCTGCCCGAGAGCTTACAATCTAATGTGTTTTAAGACAATACCATAGGATTGAAGCTTCCAGCTTACATAGGCCTTTTGAAAATTGCCCCATCATTTTTAAATTAAAGAACCTCAGAATGAAATAAGCAATAAAAGCTGCTGAAAATGTTGTGCTATTTCAGAGGTGGGCAAATGGCCTGTTCTGTAGCTCTCACCAGAAGTGACTGCCCAGGGACATGTCCATGTAGCTCTTTCAGGAACAAAAACAGTTAAGCTGTCATTTTGGCTGTTGTAGCCTCCTGGGGGCCATAGGAGCAGGGGGAGCATGCCTTGTGCTGCTCTTGCAATTGCCCAAACCCACCAGGTTGCCTGGGAGTCAGAGGTTTGGTACAATGGAGAGGAGACTGGCATAGCCATGCTGCCCCATCCGTGGCTCTTGAAGTATTGAAATCTTTGGTATGTGGCTCTTGGGCTTAGAAACTTTGTCCACTATTTAAACTAGGTAAAACCTGTTGCTTTTCCTCCCTCACGCCAGAGAATGGTATCTTACTAACACAATTTATTTTATTCAAAAAAAGATTAATTATTCAGCTTTACAGCCTAAACTTAACTTACTGCTCCTTCAAATCTCAAAAATTTAAGTAAGTATTCCTGCTTCTTTAAAGCAAGATTGGTTCATTCTTTCCTAGTAGAGAATACCGTATCCATTTCTATAGATGAACTGAATTACATGACTCACTGCAATATGAAAAACTGTTTTAAACAGCTCTGCAAATTCAAGATGCTTATATCACTTACAGCTAGTGAAGAAAATTAGTCTTGAAATTCACAATTTCCATAGTTTTGGAGCAGTTACATTTGGCTGTGTTATTTACACTGTTATGTTTGGCACCCCTGCAGCTTTTAAAACCATGTCAACATTTTCCATAAAAATATTCTCTATTGCTTCTTTAGCACAAATGGCTAATCGTTCCAGAAATAAAATGCTCAACAGCTTGTGCTCATAAAGATATTAAGAGGACAGAAATCATTTTTAGCTAACATTACCCCTGAAACTACAAGAAGGGATTTTAAGCTTGCCAACTTTATTCTTAACCAAGAAAATACTAGCTCAACAACAGAACTAAGAGTGGAGAGAGCCAGGAAGTACAACATACATCAGGAAAGGAAGACTCTCTCTTACACCTTTCTTAGATTTTTCTAACCTCACTTTGAACGCCAATGACAAATGTAGTCCCCAGCTCCATGTGTGCTGGATTAATGGTGATTTCAAGTGCTCAAAAAATAAAGTGGGAAGCAACCAGTGTTAGTCCAGAGGGGTTTGCAGCGTATTCATGGGGATGTATGAATTGCTCTAGCCTATGGCAAAACAGTGGTGACCCAGTGGTGGAAAGGTTTTCCAGACCCAATCCAACTACAAGGGGTTGGGGGGAGAGAGAGATCTGTGAGCACCCTAAAAAACTGTAACATGCCCTGATGGGTTACCAGACCAAGAACAAAGATAAGGAAGAAACATAAATGTATCTTAATTGGCAATTATGCTAACACAATAATTACAACAGAGACTTCCAAACTGTGGGCCATCATCCCATCTGTGGACGCAGTGAAAATCCTGATTGATATTGGATGTACATGGGTATGTCTTAGTTGCTGTCTGGGAGCCCTGGAATTATATCCAAGTCACAAAATGGTGTCTCAGAAGAAAGAAGTTTGTGTACTGTAGCAGGGAGCAGCCTGAGGGAGCTCCTGCCCCTTTAAAGGGGCTGAGAGCACAAGTTTAAGGGCTGGGTGCAGGCCTACAGGCTTGGCAGAGCCAGCCTTGTAGGCTTGCGCAAGCCTGTAGACAAATAAGGCTGGACACAAGAGTGAGGAGAAAGAGTGACTAGCCCTTTAAGAGCTACTGGAGGGCTAGTCCTACCCACAGATATAAAGATGGCCAGAGGCTGGGAAGAATCAGCCTGGGTCTGGCAGCAGACCTGAGAGGAGCTCTGCTAACTCTCCAGTGGCGGCTGGAGATGCGGGGCTTTGAAGAGGCGTTTTTTGAAAGCCTGAAAAGTGAGGCTTTCACAGAACGTGCCTCTTCAAATCCCTAAGTTTCCAGCCACTGCCGCTGCCAACAACGGGCAGCACGTCACTTCCGGCAGCGCGGGGAGCATATAAACACTCCCCACACGGCTTTTCTCTGAACACGGGGCTCAGGAGGTGCTTTTAAGCACCTCATTTAAAAGCGGCCTCAGGGTCCTGAACCCAGGATAAGCTGTTGGGATAAGCTGGGCTGGCTTGGACAGGCCCTTTACCTTCTCCAAGGTACTGCAGGTGGTTAGTGCTGTGGGCACTGGGACAGTTCTGAGACCTGGTTTCAGACTGCCAGAGGTGGGGTTGAGCCTGAAGCCCTGAGCTGGGGCTGGGCTCGGTTTGAGCCAGAAGGGTCAGAGTGCCAGAGGGACTGGGTCACGCCCAGAGACATTGGGAGCTTTTGCCAGCTAGAGGAGACTGACTGGCAGAATCTATGAAGGGCTATTGGGAGCCAGAGGCTTTGGTCCTTGGTAATAATATGGATGATGAGTATATGTATATGGACTGTAGAGAACAGTGTATATGGACTGTGTAGACAATTACCAAGATCAACACTTGTATGGAGACTAAAGGACATGTGAGAACAAATTTCCTGATTGTGAGTGACTACTGAGCTATATTCCCTGGAAGAGTGTGACGGGGGTGGGTGGGTGGGGGGTTGATCCTGCTGAGACTTACGCCCCAGGAACCACACCCTGCTACGTGTACCACCACATTCGAGTGTAACCAAAAAACTTAGGGTGCACTCCTCAAACCCCTTTGAGTATCACTTTCAATGCAAGTGGCTTAAGGATTGGGGCATCACTCTGAGAAGGTCTATGAGAACGATGATGTAAAAGTATTTTCAGCAGCACAAAAAGCAGTTAGGCACCAAAGTTCTACTAGGGGTTCAAAAATCTCATTGTTCTACTTCTGCTGACATTTGAAAATCTCTCCAAAATGCCTATTTCCCCCAAACAAACAACCCATAACATAAAGCAGATTTGGATGTTAGAGATCTTTAAGTTTTAAACAGGAAGAGATGCTGACATCACAATTAAAGTATGTAAGCTAAGGCCAAGATCCCAAAGCACTTTAGGAAAGAAATATAGAAGCTATAACACTAGGATCATTTAATCTTCCACCAAAATGCAGCCACATGGAAAATATTAGGTGGTGCACAGAAACACTACGTAACAGTTGGGACCAGAAAGTGAGGAATACCATATCCAACTGGAATACCACATGGGATTTAGAAAAAAACCAGGCAAAGTATCATTATATATGTTGGGATCTGGCCAAAGTATGACAGCTAACACTCCTTTTCTTCAGAAAGGTGTGTCAGATTTTTTACAACCTCACATGAACTTTGGAACTTGGTTTTATCTGAAAAGAATCAGTCGCTCAACCACCGAGTGTATCCCAATGCTAAGCTGTAGTAATGATTCAGCAACGGCTCACACAGCAATAACTACACTAGACTTGATGCAGCAAGGGAAGTGCAAACTGAGGCTCAGCTGAGGGAATGAAGTTCAGGGGATGCCAGCTTTATAGAGGGCCCATTATATCCCCATGGAACAAAAGCAAATCTCACCCACCCGCAAATCCTCCCACCAGGGAACGGTGGAGCAGTTGTTGGCAGATAGGGAAATAGGAGGCTCATGTGTGTTGTCAACTTCTGGGTGGATCAATTCATCACCCAATTTCCCATGGCAGAACACCTCCACCACTTTGCATAATGGGGCAAAGGATGGGTCTCCTGTGCTCTCTCGTATATACCTGGCAGTGGAGCCAGGTTCCACCTCCAATGTAGTTCAGATGATATCTTTCACTGGACCAACTTCCACTGGGTGAGAATATACAAGCTTTCCAGGCCACATGGGAGCCCTTCCTCAGGCATTATTAATTAATTATTATTATACATTTATAAAGTGCCAGTCATATGACCTGGTGCTGTACAGAACATAGAATTAGACGCGGTCCCTGCCTGTGGCTTACAATCTAAAAGACAGAGACAAAGGGGAGGAGACAGGGAGAGGGGACAGTGGGAGAGACATGGGAGAAGACAAACAAACATTCAAGCGAATGCGAAGTCTCAGGTGCGTGTGCTTGGCTTGGTTACAAGGAAGTTGGTAGCAGCAGTCAGCAGAGGAGGGCCGACAGTAAGAGTAAGGGGAAAGACTAGCGGGCATTGGGAAAGGCAGCATGGAAAAGGTGGGTCTTGAGGAGGGATTTGAAGGAGCGGAGGGAGGAGGC